>CM074525.1:1249169-1781830 GCA_037379345.1 Perna viridis | reverse complement strand
GTTTTGGTGGAGACTGTTCATCTTGCCTTAAGGAGTCTGTGGTATGCAAAGGTACAGTCAGTGATAACTGGTGGACCAGATCCTTTTACCTCAGCACTTACAACATCACTGTGCTGAAAATAGATGAAGTTGATGAAATTATACTGCTAGAACTACTGAAAATGATACTTAGTGAGGAAGCAGTCAATAGCATGAGAATGTTCCACACAACAAATAAAAATGAAGGAGTTCATCGTGCATTGAGTGTGAGTTTACCAAAAAATGTAACTCATGGAAAAAACATGGAAGGCAGACTTCATTCTGCAATACACAGGACCAACAACAGACCTGGTACATCAGCCAAGATGGAAAGCAAAGAGTTGAACATTAAAGTGTCTGAAGACTGTGAGACCTTCTTTGATAAAATGGACAGAGAGTATACTTACAAAAGGACTTATGAGCAGAAACCTGAAGTAAAGACAAGGAGGTTACAACAGGCAGCTGTCAGACTGGAGGAACACAAGATTCATAAAGAGCTCCACAAAAAGAGACCAGACTATGTAAAAGGGCAACTAGATCCTGTACCAGATGAGCTGATGCATGATGCATACTGCAAGAAGAAGATGCCTAAGTAAAAGACAGACAGCTTAAAAAAAATCAAAGGTCCTTTTAAGGACCACCCAAATCTTTCAAAAAGATTTCTTATATTGATACAAATAAAATGAAATTTAATGAATAAATGAACACTTTCCCCTGCCCATTTTCTTTTAAATCCATTAAAATACCTAAATTATTATCTGGCATCTTAAGGTGCACTAAACAGGGCGGAAAAGGGGCAATGTGACCTATACATTCCCCTTTCGACACACATGTTTGCCTACTGTTGTTGAAACCATGTGGTTCCAACACCAGATGGGCTACATTTATGCATTTGGTATTGTGGCACAGGTGTGATACATCAACAGCTGCTAACTGTGCAGCCCTATGCTGTATCATGTATGCAAGCCTGTGCACATAAAATAATTTCCACCCAATGGCACCAGGAAATCTACAATTTATGACCCCATATTTGCCATTTGGTGTACATGACCCTGTCCAAATAAAACACTCTCCATTTAGCCCAAGGGCACATTTTTCCTCTAGCTTTTTCAAGCAAGATTGAGTAGGAATATTTCTAAAAAAGAGGATTTGGTACCCCTCAAAACCACAAAAAAAAGTCCATATTTGAGATATCCAACCCCTATCTTTTGAAAAATGGCTAAAATATGCAAAATTTCCTCAAAATATAGTAAATTTGATATATTTCAATAGTACTGTACCTCTACTACACATATGAAACATAACAATACTCACCAATACGAAAATGTAGCCATATCAGCTGTTTTTGTATGCAAACATACCTCTCTATTAGATGCGCTAAAGTTAAAATATTGTAATAAAAAACAATCTTCTGTTATTTCATCATATTTCCAATCATTCTACAAAGTTTTGATCAAATCGGTCCATTATCATGTCCACAAACCAGCTTCAAAGACAGCTACCCAAAACTGTTTTCAGCTCTTCTTTCTTATCTGAAAAATTCAAAAAGTTAGATATGACCACTTTTTTCAATATTGCAATAACTTTTTTACTTTTTGAGATATTTTCACAAACTAAAGTGTTTTTTTCTCTTGGATAATTATAGTATTTGAATTACAATTTTTCTTTTATCAGAATAGTTTCAAAGAGGTCTAATTTTTTTTTTCAAATTCCAAATATGGAAAAAAATAGAATTGAATCAAATGAAGCTAAAATTAAAAATATTTCTACTTCATCAAAAAAATAGAAAAAAATATTATAAATTACTTTAATGATTCAGAAAACAGCCCCAATTTACAGATTCTTGATAAGTTGAAAAGTATTTGTGTAAATAATTATTTTCTACAGGTGCCGATATGATCAATAATCAAAAGGCTCAGGGTTGCATACTCATACATAAAGTTCTTCAGATAAGAAAATTTTTGAATAATTACACAGGTATTTTAGGAAATTTTCATCACAGCAAGTTTTTTTCTTCACATTTTAAAGAAAACAAAATTGATTTATCACATTTGGGTCTCAAAGAACGAAAATTATAATATAGTGGTGCAAAAATGGTCAATTTCATTTTTTTTTTTCTAAAGGCATTTTATTTTTTTTACTAGTATCTACTTAAAAAGTACAAAAACAATCCCAAATCAAATATTTGTTATCAATAATATGGAATTAAACCACCATATTGGCTTTCTTTTGATGATTCTATGAAAACCCCCCATCACTCAGGGGGCAATCTAGTATCCTATTAGGATCAAATTATCTGATCTAATGAATAAAAGACTGCACCCTGAGCCTTATTAGAACTAAGTAAACATTGTCAGCATCTAGAAATTCTCACCTAAACTATCAAAAGGACCAAAACATATAAATAGTAGCCCTTTTGAGACTAAAATCATACCAAATTTTGTTGCGGAACCATACAAGAAGAAGATTCAAATATGTTTACTGATGGTAATACTCCACACAACAAAGGCAAAACTGGTCTAGCAGGAAGCCACAAGGTTAGTAATCCTGGATGGTTCAAGAAAGGTCATACTCCATGGTCGAAAGTCTCGTTTTTGAGAATGCAGTTTTATCAGATGAAGAAGAGTCAAAAGCTTACATCCGAATGAATCTGCAAGATCACCAACAAGACGACATCAAAGCTGATTCTGTATCCAGGACTGACAGCTCACAGGTGGTAAAAGAAGATGGAAGTGGTGTGATTAAATCCAGTATGATCCTGCGGCCACGGTTCCTGAAAGCAGACAAAGAAAAGGTGACATCAAATAATTCTCATATTATTGAGAGTGAAAAGATGTTTGACATGTTCAACTTGGCGTACCAACAGCACAGGGAAACACCAAAAACTTGCAAGAGGCCATGGATGGAGCCACATAGTGACAGAAAATGGGGTGCCTGTATCATGTACAGAGTTCGGTGTGCAAACTGTTGGTTTGCGACTCCAACACTAGCAAAGTTGTACTCAGAAGTTGAAAACAACAAGCCAGGGCCAAATCCAGCCGGTACTAACATTGCACTAGTTTCAGCAGGACTAGATAGTCCAATAGGAAGCACCAAGACCCAGGAGATTTTAGCGCGTGTAAGTGTTCCACCTCCATGCAAGAGTGGTATGCAGAGAAACACCGACCGAAGTTATGGTAAAGCAGAACAAGGACGACATGAAAGATAAGGTTGAACAATTGAAGGCATACAACAAAATGAAGGGACAACCAGAAAATGTGATAGATGTGACCGTAGATGGCAGGTACCCAACTGCAACAAGGTCCAGCAGGAAGAAACCAGGGTTAAATGCATCACAGGCACAGATGCTTACGATTGAACAAAATACTCCATGGAAGTTTGTAGTCGCAGCATCTTCACTAAACCAGCTACGTTGGAAGGGAGCTTGGCTCAGAGGAAAGGGATTTGATGCAGAGTGCCCAGGCCATGAAGGCTGTACTGCTACCCTTCATAGAACTATACCAATATCAGAATATGCCATGGGAAAAGAAATTGGAAATCAGCTTGCACTGCAAGGTATGCTTATCCGTTATGCCACAACAGATGGAGATGCACGTTCCGCTAAAGGAGTAGAAGATGCAATACATGTACTGTATCCCATCTGGGAAGTGCAGAGACTGGCTGACCCAGTACATCTAAGCCAACATCAATTCCGAGCGGGAATGCGAGCTGAGTTTAGTGAGACCATGTTTCATGCACAAACTAAAGAAGAGAACAAAGACTTGAAGAAAATGTTTAGCCTGGACTTGAAGTGTCGCAGTTCCATGATACTGAACCAGTTAATGAATGAATATAACAAGGACACAGAAAAAGTATGTAAAAAATTACCTACCATCCTTTCAACTACAGTCCAGTGTTTTGGTGGAGACTGTTCATCTTGCCTTAAGGAGTCTGTGGTATGCAAAGGTACAGTCAGTGATAACTGGTGGACCAGATCCTTTTACCTCAGCACTTACAACATCACTGTGCTGAAAATAGATGAAGTTGATGAAATTATACTGCTAGAACTACTGAAAATGATACTTAGTGAGGAAGCAGTCAATAGCATGAGAATGTTCCACACAACAAATAAAAATGAAGGAGTTCATCGTGCATTGAGTGTGAGTTTACCAAAAAATGTAACTCATGGAAAAAACATGGAAGGCAGACTTCATTCTGCAATACACAGGACCAACAACAGACCTGGTACATCAGCCAAGATGGAAAGCAAAGAGTTGAACATTAAAGTGTCTGAAGACTGTGAGACCTTCTTTGATAAAATGGACAGAGAGTATACTTACAAAAGGACTTATGAGCAGAAACCTGAAGTAAAGACAAGGAGGTTACAACAGGCAGCTGTCAGACTGGAGGAACACAAGATTCATAAAGAGCTCCACAAAAAGAGACCAGACTATGTAAAAGGGCAACTAGATCCTGTACCAGATGAGCTGATGCATGATGCATACTGCAAGAAGAAGATGCCTAAGTAAAAGACAGACAGCTTAAAAAAAATCAAAGGTCCTTTTAAGGACCACCCAAATCTTTCAAAAAGATTTCTTATATTGATACAAATAAAATGAAATTTAATGAATAAATGAACACTTTCCCCTGCCCATTTTCTTTTAAATCCATTAAAATACCTAAATTATTATCTGGCATCTTAAGGTGCACTAAACAGGGCGGAAAAGGGGCAATGTGACCTATACATTCCCCTTTCGACACACATGTTTGCCTACTGTTGTTGAAACCATGTGGTTCCAACACCAGATGGGCTACATTTATGCATTTGGTATTGTGGCACAGGTGTGATACATCAACAGCTGCTAACTGTGCAGCCCTATGCTGTATCATGTATGCAAGCCTGTGCACATAAAATAATTTCCACCCAATGGCACCAGGAAATCTACAATTTATGACCCCATATTTGCCATTTGGTGTACATGACCCTGTCCAAATAAAACACTCTCCATTTAGCCCAAGGGCACATTTTTCCTCTAGCTTTTTCAAGCAAGATTGAGTAGGAATATTTCTAAAAAAGAGGATTTGGTACCCCTCAAAACCACAAAAAAAAGTCCATATTTGAGATATCCAACCCCTATCTTTTGAAAAATGGCTAAAATATGCAAAATTTCCTCAAAATATAGTAAATTTGATATATTTCAATAGTACTGTACCTCTACTACACATATGAAACATAACAATACTCACCAATACGAAAATGTAGCCATATCAGCTGTTTTTGTATGCAAACATACCTCTCTATTAGATGCGCTAAAGTTAAAATATTGTAATAAAAAACAATCTTCTGTTATTTCATCATATTTCCAATCATTCTACAAAGTTTTGATCAAATCGGTCCATTATCATGTCCACAAACCAGCTTCAAAGACAGCTACCCAAAACTGTTTTCAGCTCTTCTTTCTTATCTGAAAAATTCAAAAAGTTAGATATGACCACTTTTTTCAATATTGCAATAACTTTTTTACTTTTTGAGATATTTTCACAAACTAAAGTGTTTTTTTCTCTTGGATAATTATAGTATTTGAATTACAATTTTTCTTTTATCAGAATAGTTTCAAAGAGGTCTAATTTTTTTTTTCAAATTCCAAATATGGAAAAAAATAGAATTGAATCAAATGAAGCTAAAATTAAAAATATTTCTACTTCATCAAAAAAATAGAAAAAAATATTATAAATTACTTTAATGATTCAGAAAACAGCCCCAATTTACAGATTCTTGATAAGTTGAAAAGTATTTGTGTAAATAATTATTTTCTACAGGTGCCGATATGATCAATAATCAAAAGGCTCAGGGTTGCATACTCATACATAAAGTTCTTCAGATAAGAAAATTTTTGAATAATTACACAGGTATTTTAGGAAATTTTCATCACAGCAAGTTTTTTTCTTCACATTTTAAAGAAAACAAAATTGATTTATCACATTTGGGTCTCAAAGAACGAAAATTATAATATAGTGGTGCAAAAATGGTCAATTTCATTTTTTTTTTTCTAAAGGCATTTTATTTTTTTTACTAGTATCTACTTAAAAAGTACAAAAACAATCCCAAATCAAATATTTGTTATCAATAATATGGAATTAAACCACCATATTGGCTTTCTTTTGATGATTCTATGAAAACCCCCCATCACTCAGGGGGCAATCTAGTATCCTATTAGGATCAAATTATCTGATCTAATGAATAAAAGACTGCACCCTGAGCCTTATTAGAACTAAGTAAACATTGTCAGCATCTAGAAATTCTCACCTAAACTATCAAAAGGACCAAAACATATAAATAGTAGCCCTTTTGAGACTAAAATCATACCAAATTTTGTTGCGGAACCATACAAGAAGAAGATTCAAATATGTTTACTGATGGTAATACTCCACACAACAAAGGCAAAACTGGTCTAGCAGGAAGCCACAAGGTTAGTAATCCTGGATGGTTCAAGAAAGGTCATACTCCATGGTCGAAAGTCTTGTTTTTGAGAATGCAGTTTTATCAGATGAAGAAGAGTCAAAAGCTTACATCCGAATGAATCTGCAAGATCACCAACAAGACGACATCAAAGCTGATTCTGTATCCAGGACTGACAGCTCACAGGTGGTAAAAGAAGATGGAAGTGGTGTGATTAAATCCAGTATGATCCTGCGGCCACGGTTCCTGAAAGCAGACAAAGAAAAGGTGACATCAAATAATTCTCATATTATTGAGAGTGAAAAGATGTTTGACATGTTCAACTTGGCGTACCAACAGCACAGGGAAACACCAAAAACTTGCAAGAGGCCATGGATGGAGCCACATAGTGACAGAAAATGGGGTGCCTGTATCATGTACAGAGTTCGGTGTGCAAACTGTTGGTTTGCGACTCCAACACTAGCAAAGTTGTACTCAGAAGTTGAAAACAACAAGCCAGGGCCAAATCCAGCCGGTACTAACATTGCACTAGTTTCAGCAGGACTAGATAGTCCAATAGGAAGCACCAAGACCCAGGAGATTTTAGCGCGTGTAAGTGTTCCACCTCCATGCAAGAGTGGTATGCAGAGAAACACCGACCGAAGTTATGGTAAAGCAGAACAAGGACGACATGAAAGATAAGGTTGAACAATTGAAGGCATACAACAAAATGAAGGGACAACCAGAAAATGTGATAGATGTGACCGTAGATGGCAGGTACCCAACTGCAACAAGGTCCAGCAGGAAGAAACCAGGGTTAAATGCATCACAGGCACAGATGCTTACGATTGAACAAAATACTCCATGGAAGTTTGTAGTCGCAGCATCTTCACTAAACCAGCTACGTTGGAAGGGAGCTTGGCTCAGAGGAAAGGGATTTGATGCAGAGTGCCCAGGCCATGAAGGCTGTACTGCTACCCTTCATAGAACTATACCAATATCAGAATATGCCATGGGAAAAGAAATTGGAAATCAGCTTGCACTGCAAGGTATGCTTATCCGTTATGCCACAACAGATGGAGATGCACGTTCCGCTAAAGGAGTAGAAGATGCAATACATGTACTGTATCCCATCTGGGAAGTGCAGAGACTGGCTGACCCAGTACATCTAAGCCAACATCAATTCCGAGCGGGAATGCGAGCTGAGTTTAGTGAGACCATGTTTCATGCACAAACTAAAGAAGAGAACAAAGACTTGAAGAAAATGTTTAGCCTGGACTTGAAGTGTCGCAGTTCCATGATACTGAACCAGTTAATGAATGAATATAACAAGGACACAGAAAAAGTATGTAAAAAATTACCTACCATCCTTTCAACTACAGTCCAGTGTTTTGGTGGAGACTGTTCATCTTGCCTTAAGGAGTCTGTGGTATGCAAAGGTACAGTCAGTGATAACTGGTGGACCAGATCCTTTTACCTCAGCACTTACAACATCACTGTGCTGAAAATAGATGAAGTTGATGAAATTATACTGCTAGAACTACTGAAAACGATACTAAGTGAGGAAGCAGTCAATAGCATGAGAATGTTCCACACAACAAATAAAAATGAAGGAGTTCATCGTGCATTGAGTGTGAGTTTACCAAAAAATGTAACTCATGGAAAAAACATGGAAGGCAGACTTCATTCTGCAATACACAGGACCAACAACAGACCTGGTACATCAGCCAAGATGGAAAGCAAAGAGTTGAACATTAAAGTGTCTGAAGACTGTGAGACCTTCTTTGATAAAATGGACAGAGAGTATACTTACAAAAGGACTTATGAGCAGAAACCTGAAGTAAAGACAAGGAGGTTACAACAGGCAGCTGTCAGACTGGAGGAACACAAGATTCATAAAGAGCTCCACAAAAAGAGACCAGACTATGTAAAAGGGCAACTAGATCCTGTACCAGATGAGCTGATGCATGATGCATACTGCAAGAAGAAGATGCCTAAGTAAAAGACAGACAGCTTAAAAAAAATCAAAGGTCCTTTTAAGGACCACCCAAATCTTTCAAAAAGATTTCTTATATTGATACGAATAAAATGAAATTTAATGAATAAATGAACACTTTCCCCTGCCCATTTTCTTTTAAATCCATTAAAATACCTAAATTATTATCTGGCATCTTAAGGTGCACTAAACAGGGCGGAAAAGGGGCAATGTGACCTATACATTCCCCTTTCGACACACATGTTTGCCTACTGTTGTTGAAACCATGTGGTTCCAACACCAGATGGGCTACATTTATGCATTTGGTATTGTGGCACAGGTGTGATACATCAACAGCTGCTAACTGTGCAGCCCTATGCTGTATCATGTATGCAAGCCTGTGCACATAAAATAATTTCCACCCAATGGCACCAGGAAATCTACAATTTATGACCCCATATTTGCCATTTGGTGTACATGACCCTGTCCAAATAAAACACTCTCCATTTAGCCCAAGGGCACATTTTTCCTCTAGCTTTTTCAAGCAAGATTGAGTAGGAATATTTCTAAAAAAGAGGATTTGGTACCCCTCAAAACCACAAAAAAAAGTCCATATTTGAGATATCCAACCCCTATCTTTTGAAAAATGGCTAAAATATGCAAAATTTCCTCAAAATATAGTAAATTTGATATATTTCAATAGTACTGTACCTCTACTACACATATGAAACATAACAATACTCACCAATACGAAAATGTAGCCATATCAGCTGTTTTTGTATGCAAACATACCTCTCTATTAGATGCGCTAAAGTTAAAATATTGTAATAAAAAACAATCTTCTGTTATTTCATCATATTTCCAATCATTCTACAAAGTTTTGATCAAATCGGTCCATTATCATGTCCACAAACCAGCTTCAAAGACAGCTACCCAAAACTGTTTTCAGCTCTTCTTTCTTATCTGAAAAATTCAAAAAGTTAGATATGACCACTTTTTTCAATATTGCAATAACTTTTTTACTTTTTGAGATATTTTCACAAACTAAAGTGTTTTTTTCTCTTGGATAATTATAGTATTTGAATTACAAATTTTCTTTTATCAGAATAGTTTCAAAGAGGTCTAATTTTTTTTTTCAAATTCCAAATATGGAAAAAAATAGAATTGAATCAAATGAAGCTAAAATTAAAAATATTTCTACTTCATCAAAAAAATAGAAAAAAATATTATAAATTACTTTAATGATTCAGAAAACAGCCCCAATTTACAGATTCTTGATAAGTTGAAAAGTATTTGTGTAAATAATTATTTTCTACAGGTGCCGATATGACCAATAATCAAAAGGCTCAGGGTTGCATACTCATACATAAAGTTCTTCAGATAAGAAAATTTTTGAATAATTACACAGGTATTTTAGGAAATTTTCATCACAGCAAGTTTTTTTCTTCACATTTTAAAGAAAACAAAATTGATTTATCACATTTGGGTCTCAAAGAACGAAAATTATAATATAGTGGTGCAAAAATGATCAATTTCATTTTTTTTTTTTTCTAAAGGCATTTTATTTTTTTACTAGTATCTACTTAAAAAGTACAAAAACAATCCCAAATCAAATATTTGTTATCAATAATATGGAATTAAACCACCATATTGGCTTTCTTTTGATGATTCTATGAAAACCCCCCATCACTCAGGGGGCAATCTAGTATCCTATTAGGATCAAATTATCTGATCTAATGAATAAAAGACTGCACCCTGAGCCTTATTAGAACTAAGTAAACATTGTCAGCATCTAGAAATTCTCACCTAAACTATCAAAAGGACCAAAACATATAAATAGTAGCCCTTTTGAGACTAAAATCATACCAAATTTTGTTGCGGAACCATACAAGAAGAAGATTCAAATATGTTTACTGATGGTAATACTCCACACAACAAAGGCAAAACTGGTCTAGCAGGAAGCCACAAGGTTAGTAATCCTGGATGGTTCAAGAAAGGTCATACTCCATGGTCGAAAGTCTCGTTTTTGAGAATGCAGTTTTATCAGATGAAGAAGAGTCAGAAGCTTACATCCGAATGAATCTGCAAGATCACCAACAAGACGACATCAAAGCTGATTCTGTATCCAGGACTGACAGCTCACAGGTGGTAAAAGAAGATGGAAGTGGTGTGATTAAATCCAGTATGATCCTGCAGCCACGGTTCCTGAAAGCAGACAAAGAAAAGGTGACATCAAATAATTCTCATATTATTGAGAGTGAAAAGATGTTTGACATGTTCAACTTGGCGTACCAACAGCACAGGGAAACACCAAAAACTTGCAAGAGGCCATGGATGGAGCCACATAGTGACAGAAAATGGGGTGCCTGTATCATGTACAGAGTTCGGTGTGCAAACTGTTGGTTTGCGACTCCAACACTAGCAAAGTTGTACTCAGAAGTTGAAAACAACAAGCCAGGGCCAAATCCAGCCGGTACTAACATTGCACTAGTTTCAGCAGGACTAGATAGTCCAATAGGAAGCACCAAGACCCAGGAGATTTTAGCGCGTGTAAGTGTTCCACCTCCATGCAAGAGTGGTATGCAGAGAAACACCGACCGAAGTTATGGTAAAGCAGAACAAGGACGACATGAAAGATAAGGTTGAACAAGTGAAGGCATACAACAAAAAGAAGGGACAACCAGAAAATGTGATAGATGTGACCGTAGATGGCAGGTACCCAACTGCAACAAGGTCCAGCAGGAAGAAACCAGGGTTAAATGCATCACAGGCACAGATGCTTACGATTGAACAAAATACTCCATGGAAGTTTGTAGTCACAGCATCTTCACTAAACCAGCTACATTGGAAGGGAGCTTGGCTCAGAGGAAAGGGATTTGATGCAGAGTGCCCAGGCCATGAAGGCTGTATTGCTACCCTTCATAGAACTATACCAATATCAGAATATGCCATGGGAAAAGAAATTGGAAATCAGCTTGCACTGCAAGGTATGCTTATCCGTTATGCCACAACAGATGGAGATGCACGTTCCGCTAAAGGAGTAGAAGATGCAATACATGTACTGTATCCCATCTGGGAAGTGCAGAGACTGGCTGACCCAGTACATCTAAGCCAACATCAATTCCGAGCGGGAATGTGAGCTGAGTTTAGTGAGACCATGTTTCATGCACAAACTAAAGAAGAGAACAAAGACTTGAAGAAAATGTTTAGCCTGGACTTGAAGTGTCGCAGTTCCATGATACTGAACCAGTTAATGAATGAATATAACAAGGACACAGAAAAAGTATGTAAAAAATTACCTACCATCCTTTCAACTACAGTCCAGTGTTATGGTGGAGACTGTTCATCTTGCCTTAAGGAGTCTGTGGTATGCAAAGGTACAGTCAGTGATAACTGGTGGACCAGATCTTTTACCTCAGCACTTACAACATCACTATGCTGAAAATAGATGAAATTGATGAAATTATACTGCTAGAACTACTGAAAATGATACTTAGTGAGGAAGCAGTCAGTAGCATGAGAATGTTCCATACAACAAATAAAAATGAAGGAGTTCTTAAGGGTAATTAAAGAAATATTCAGTATTGTATACCCATCACAATCCAGAATTTACATGAGAAAATGCCAACATCTTTCTTTGGAATGCATGAAATATATACCACACATACAGTATGTATGTTACCACTTCCATTATTAGTTTTTGACCAGTATTATTTAAGTAATCTTATTAATTTTGCAGACTGGACAATAACAGTCTGCAACTCACCATTCATTATCTTTGATTATCTTTGTGGGTACAATTATACTCTCAAAACCTCAATGTTTACAAGTAAAAAAATCACCATTTCTGTATACTGCAACCCATACCTTAAAAAGAATGAATGTATGAAATTAAATTGTTGGGTTTCACTATGTAATGAAGTACTGAGAAACTGCCATTCAGTATTTGACTGTCATGGAGAATTTGTCGAGAAATTTATGTTACTTAAATTACAAATCACCAATTTATTATTTCTGAAGCCAAAATGCATTTGTCCATAATAATCAATGATTAACAAGCGCCGCGAGCTCTACGGTTATTAGGCTAAAAACCACTAATTCCACTTCCCATAAGCTTCTATGCTAATTTCACAATATTCAATGGCTTCTCTGGACTTTACCTTAACTTTAACCTGCAGATGACTATATATCAGCATGATTCTACATATGTCAGCTCACAATCCTCAGAATGGCATGTGGGGTTAGCAGACTTGCAGTGCAGTACTGGTCACCGGAAGTGAAGGGTCTATAAATAGCATGGGAAATCCCAGTGTTTTCACAAGATAGGGGTATATTTAAAAATCATTATGGAGATTAGGCTTCACATCACAAGAAGCAAAATGCACCTATAAAATGTACAGAAATGTTTTTCCTTTCAGAAACTGTTTAATTTTTTTAAAATAAGATGAGAACTTTTTTCACAGCACTATGAGGAACAGGGGTAATTTCTGCGTAGGACTATTTTTGCGTACGTTCCAAATGCTCATTGGTTGAATTGGTGGTCTGTAACCTAAATTATTATGTGTACTTTCTAAATTTCCCTTAAGGTTCCCCAATACACTAACAAAAAAAAATCATGTCCCAAAAGTAACAAAAAGTGACTGTCCTTACGGCAAAAATACGTCATTTCCTTCAATCAAACAAATAAGAAAATATGGGTTAAGATTATGTGTCAGTAGAAATAAATTCATCTATTCTGATAGTTTTCATGTCTTTTTCTAATTTGTTTTAATTATTTAAAGAAGTGAATGCTATGTTTATAAAAACTTCGGGAAACACAAGGATGTACGTACGTGTATCTCCCCTGTTCCGCTGTTGTTGTTTTCAAGAACCTAACCCGCCTCGGAAAAAATATAACTCCGATTATATTATCAATATCGCTGCATAGCCTTTCTAAGATAGGAAAGGCAATAATTTTCTTGTTTGGAATTTGCAGCTGTCATCTGAACTTTGTTTATGTCAAATGTAAAATATTCCCACCATACATGGAGAACTGTAATATTTCCGGTATTTGTTCAGATTGAAACTAAAATTGATGTTGTTAGATATGCCCTAAAGGGATAAAAAATGTAAAGTATTGCAAAGTGCTGTAAAGTTATTGACCATTTTGTGAGTGAGGGGAAAGGTGGGTATGGGGTTGGAATTTTTTGTTTTTTTTTGGGGGGGAATGTTCAAGTTACTCATTTATTGAAAAAAAATCCCCCATATATTAACAAGACAGTTTTTTTTTCAAATAGAGATATTGATTTTGCTTGCTGCTTAAATGTTAATAAAAATATTGAACTTGCGAAGCAAACATTTTCATCGGGTCGACCCCCCCCCAAAAAAAAAAAATCATTGTAACGTCCTTTAATATTTTTACGAGTCTCGCACAGACGGTACATATATGGTAAAGCTCACGGTGCTCGCTGATTTAGGCAATGCCTACCCAATATTAGAATTTGAATTTGATTTTGTGAAAAACTTCATGAACTTGACGAAGTTCGGGCGTGCTATAAATTAACCTGTGTACAGACTACAGTAACCGTGTGCGGATTTAATTTGTTGACACCTCTGTCAGAATTCCGCTTCAAGCATCATGGTAATATTGTCGTTGTATGTTTCTCTTCTTGGTATATAACTTCGCTTCTTCTCCGACAGATACCTACCAAGATGTCATTGTTTTCTCGTTGCACTTCTTTTTCAAGCATTCCGCCGTTGATCGTATTCACATACGGGCATTTTCGAGATTAAATCGTAAATTTAAAATGAAACTGAATTAAAATAGTTTGAAGAAAGTATTTCTTTGAATGATTTAATCAAAAAAACAATTTAAGAAATTATTTCTCAAGTGAAGTATTATTTAAAAGATATCATTTTAATGTCGACGAAGTCCTTTACGTAGCTCGATTTTGATTGGCAGACATATCCGGTCCTACTTAAATAAGACTGCATACGCCTGTGGGAGAAAAGCATACGCCTGTAGCATTAATATTGTGTTTTATGTGGAAATAATATTATATTAGCTTAGTAAGTTGTATTTTGTTCAAATAAATTATCTTTCAGCAAATTATTTGTTGATGCGAAGTAGAACTAGCCGATGTAAATAACGATCTGATAGGCGTTCGACATTCGTGATTGCGCATGCGTAATTGTGTATTGAAATAAAACATGTGGACATGTGGTTTACAAAGTTGACAAAAAACAAGCCGCCATGACACATGCATAATGCACACACTTCGATCATTTGAACTAGGAAAAAAAACGAGAAATAATTGATGATAAAAGTCGACATGTTTGTTTATTAAACAACATTCTGACCTTTGAAATGTCGACAAGACGAGTTTTAACCAATTATTCTGACTTATTTTGAGAAAAAAACTAGGAATCGGGTGTACCCTATGAGCTTCCATAACTAATCGTGTGTAATCTGGTTATACCAGGAAGTAAAAAGATAACATTCCATACTAAACCAACAGGGCGTTTTCCTCGCTAACGTTCAAATAAGTTAACTTTGTGTTAATTGGGAATACTGACCAGTAAAGAGTAAGATTTACTTTTCCATTCAGCATTTACTTCAGTTCATTGTACCGTCTTCTTATATTGTCCGTATTTTATTATTTCATAATTGTTGATAAATATGTCAAGGGTCAAACTTTAAGACTTAGACTAGTTTGTTTGTTTTTTGAAAACAGAATGAGGTCTGTCACATACAGTGTACACTCGTTAAATTCATGTATAACAATTATTTAATACATATATATTCAAGTACCAATCCACGTAGAATTCAGACACTGTCAATGGTAGACGTGATTCATGGTGTAGAATCAAAGTACTCATGTGCTGAATCAATCTTTATCGATCGTTTTATCGTCTCAAATATTCGTCGTATTGCAAAAATATGGAATAAATGGGGAAGTACGGGAATCGAATTCAAACGTATCTTAACATAAGCTTATTGTTATAAATGGTTAATATTAAATTCATCGTTCTATTTTTCTTAAATTCACCATTCTGATTATGAAAGATATTTAAAAATACACACACTAAAATGCATTATCATGCATCATAGTAGCGTGCCAGTTTGCCCAATGTTCAGGTTCGATATTGGTTTACATGGAACACTTCGATATAGCCCATAATTGAACTACAAACTACTAGTTGACCATTCCCAGTTTTTAAATTTTCAGGTCGAAATTCAGTTTATCGACCTCCAGGTCGAAACTGTCTGTTCAATAATTCAAATTTAAGGAGGTAGATATAGGCCTCAAGGCCTGCATAAGACAGTTTTCCCAATTAGTATTCGGCATTCCTTTTATTATTCCTTTTCTATGATTGAAGACTATTTACAATCTCGCTGGGTTTTCATTTCTAGTTAAACATCAAATGGTTTATTATGCATTTAAAAATGAATAGGTAACTTGAATGTAGTCGTATGTAGTTCCCTTTTTCCCTTTAAATGTGGCTATTGTTAACTTATTCATTATTCTTATGTACGTTTAACTGAGCCACTTCACAACGTATATTATTTTCAAATAGTTTTTCCTTCCTACCCAAAACACAATTAATTGTTTGAACGGAGCGTCAGCGACCTACATAAATGTATGTAGAATGCAAGACCAGAACTATGAATGGCTAAAATATTTTGACGGAAGTAGACGATTGCACAAGTGCTCCGTCCATCATTGGCATAGCCTAAAATCCTATTAATTATAATGATTATTGGGACATGTTTCAATTTCTATATTAAAATAATGGATCTGGTTTGATTGGTTCTGTTATATTTCATTTCTTTCGATTTCGTTCTTCGTTTCGTTTGATGTTATATTGAGTTCGTTTCGGACTTTACAGGTACTTCTGATACTCTGTATTATGATTGAACCAGGAAGCTTTAACACAAACTGCAACAAGTAGCTATCTTACCGTGACTCAATGTCGCATTGTTTGGCAAACTATAACAAAATGTTTCCTATAGAAATTTATACTTAATTAGTGACAAGAGGTGTCAAGTGGGGACAAGAAAGGTCAAGAATTCGAGAAATTAAAGCGACAATTTTTTTTTTCATTTATAGGCAAAATAAAGTGACATAGGAAAAAATGAGATAATTATTGAAAAAATGAGTTAATTATTTTTAGGAAAATTTAGGAAAAAACGGAAGTCAACTGATACAAATTTAAAATTAAAAAAAAACATCTTTTCAATTTGACCAATGAACCGTTTGAACAAATTAGATACTACAATTCATAAAGAAATACATCGATATATATTAGATTTGATTTGATGTGTTTTCAAATTGATAAAAGTATGGAAACATGCTTTATGTGAAATAACAAAAAGGAAATTATTTGGAAACAATATTAAGTAGTATAGTATGATTAAAAGAAAGGGTGATTTTTTTCTTTAAAGAAAAATATAGCAACATGCATTGTTATAGAAGAACTTAGTTCAAAATATATTATAGAATAGGTTATTATCTAGAGAGATATGAAAACTTGAAAAAATAATACCAAGATTAGCAATATGCCTTATTCTAAAAAAATGGGTGTATTGGTATGTCGTAAATTGTGTGGTCGGAGCTGAGAGGTCGAGGGCATGGCATGGCTCCTCGAGATGTCGACTGCCTCCCCCTCCGACACGTTTTTATGGACAGTCACTATAGTTTTCTTTTCGAGTGACATTTTGGTGTTTGGGGAAAACTAGTTAATGGTAGAGTCTGGTGGAGCGGTGGTGGTATTTTCTTGCTGTGACTCTGGCATACGTTTATTTTTGTTTTGTGTCCGTGGCCCATCGGACACTGCATGCTTTCGAGGCTGGCCTGGTAAATGAAGATATCAACTTTTTACTCTTTATTGTCCTAAACGTACACAGTGATACCAGGGCTGGGTTGAGCTCCCTTAAAAAACCCAGTATCACGTGCTGTCGGACCTGTCTTTATTCACCAAAGCAATCTCTTAATTTTATTTAATGACCAAATATGAATATTCATAACGCCTGAGTATATGAGACGTTTGGTTTTGTAAGATTACGTTTACTCAAACTTACTTTATCTTTCATGTCTAATATTGTTTTAATGTATTTATACTTAAACAATGGAAACTATTACCTAAAGCATTAAATACATTTTACCAATCTCTATAAAGTGTCAGTTGTTTACAAAACTTATTAGTAAGACAATTAAGCAAGTACCAAACCTATTTATTCTCCTGTCACAGATTATGTATTATTCAATATTACAAATATTTCTTTCTTTCGGCTAAATTTACAAATACATCAAGACATTATCAATTTACTTAAGCTAAAATGCAATTTTATTTATTTTTGATTTATTGCAGAATCATATAGAATTCTACTGCATCACAGTATATATACATATATATTTATTCGCAAGCCACTGATACAAGGCGCATAGTTGTAATTAGTATTACCGGTAACTCGACATTGTGTTAAATTTCTGACAACCTTGTTTTTTTTTTTTTTTTTTTTTTTAATATTTTCTTGTTTATATGTTAGCATTTAAATTTCATAAATAATTCCCTCTCACTGTTATCTTCATTATATCTTTTTATATTCAATGAATTTTGATGACATATTTCGAATTCAGTAGTCACGGCCTTTGGGAATATCAATGGATCAACAGCAGGATATTTTTGTGTGATCATGACAAACATAATTTAACTTTAAAGCGCAGCTGTTTATATATTTTCCTTAATGAAAGAAAAAAATATGGCAAAATGCATTGTTATAGAAGAAATTAGTTCAAAATATATGATAAAATGGGTTATTATCTAGAGAGATATGAAAACTGCAAAAATAATACCAAGTTCAGCAATATGCCTTATTCTAAAAAATGAGAGATGAATCTTTATAACATATTTTGAAGTCAGTTTTCCGGTAATTTTATTGATTTAACTCTTTCTTTTTTTTTTAATTATTTTTCTTTAATGAAAAAAAATCTTCATGAGGCTACTATCATTTTGGAAATATTTCAAACAACCTTTTATCTTCACATGTTTACCTGAAAAATATTCTTTTCCTGGTTTTTAAAAACAATATTTTCCTTTTTTGTTTTGTTTTGTTTTGTTTTGTTTTGTTTGTTTGTTTGTTTTTTTTTTTTGCTTTAAATCAAACACATAAATAAACAATTGTATGTCTTTGTTTAAATGAAAACAAAATTTCCTTTGCGCTATTCCCCTTGTTGTTTCTTGTCGCTTTTTGTCACTTCTTGTCGTCAATTAGTGAGACTCGCTGACTGACGTCATCATTGAAACAGAAACTCCGCGTCTGTCTGAAAGGCACAGAACCACCGCCAATTTAAACCCCTGAGTGTGTTGCATGTCTGTAAGTCATACAAACATATTGTCCCTCAATAACTGTGTTGATTTTCAAACTTGATATATACGGTTGTGCCAAATTAAGACATGACAGTAACCTTTTGGGATTCGGTGCAGGAGATATATTTTTGTTTTGACCACCACCGATCTCGAAAGGGATTAGACATGCCAGTACTTAAATTTGAGATTTCTGAGAGGTTTAACCTTACTCCTACAACGTAAGAAGTTTGAATTCCGTTTCCTCATACCCCAACTCTTCGGATGGCGCCAAGTCAGAAAATGGCTTGCCAGATAGCCTCTGGCATTGCTGGAGTAGGTTTAACCTGTGTAATCACAACTTTGGATTTTTTTTAACGGAAAACAAGGGCTTAATATACATGTACGCACAGTCATTTGAATATTAGTGACAAATAGCAAGAAAAGAGTCAAATATTGCTATTTGTCGCTACAATTCAAACAACTGATGTACGTATCTGCAAAGTCAGGTCAAGAGGCTTGGTGTTTTGACCACTTCGCTCCATGAGAGTTAACCCACTGTATGAATAGTAATTAAGGGAAGCAAGGTCCTAGCGGAAATCAAAAGAAAGTAATACAGTGATAAAGACAATACATGGAAAACACATACCAAAAAAAAAAAAACATGAAGTACATGTAAATAAAATAATACATACAAAGTAGGTTAAGCGTCCTCTGCTTTCTAGAAACACCCGCTGAATTGCTCAGAAAAAGACAAGTCCAGGGTAGAGAAAAGAGGAAAGGTTTATATAAACTCATTCTAAAGTCGATAAAAAGAATTTGGTAACAAGCTTAATTCACCACCATCGAAACAAAACAAATAACCCCAGTGCCAAATCACAAAATAATAGTTCAAGCTACATTTCGCGGCTCAGCTGTATGTAACTGATTTTAACCTGAGTCCCGTGTAATCATAACTGGATTACTTTTTAAAACGAAGAACAGGGGCTTGATATACATGTATGTAACCAAAGTCAGGTCTAGAGGATAATGTAACCTCCTACACTACGCTCCGTGATGGGTAACACACTGTATGTAAGGTCTAAACTCATTCAAAAGTCGATAAAAAAAAAATGGCAATAAGATTAATCCCTTTACGGATTTGACGCTGGAGATATATTTTTTTTTACCACCACCGTCAAAACAAAAAATATCCCAAGTGCCAAATCTCAAAAGGGATTATACTAAGCTATACAATTTTAAGAAGTGAAAAAAACAATAAATCCTATAGTTCTCTGTTTATTTATATTACAGAAAAATGGCATCTGAAAGCTGCAGCATCTGCCTGTTACTAGAAAAGACCAGCACCCCTGAAGTATGGTGTCCACAATGTGAGGATTCCCTTTGTTCAACATGTAGTGAGCAACACAGAGTACAAAAAACAACAAGGGACCACAGCACCATATCTTATGAGGATTACCTAAAATTACCATCTTTTATCCACAAAATTCAACTCAACTGTGAAGAACACAAGCAAAAATATCAATTTTACTGTAGGTCTCACGATTGCCCTATTTGCAAAAAGTGTTTGCTGAAGTCACATAAAAAATGTGATGACACCCTAGATATAGATGATGTCATCCATAAAGTAAAATCTTCAGCAGTTTTTGAAGATATTTGGAGAGATATAAAATCAACTCAAGAAATCTTTGTAAAGGCGATCCGTCAAAGGGAAGAAAATATCAAAAACCTACAGGACAAAAAGGAAAAACTATCAACAGAGGTTAAAAAGAGAACACAAAATCTTATTGATCAAATAAAGAAACTAGAAAACAAAACACTATCAGAGTTAGAGTCAGTTGTAAATGAAAATGTAAATGAAATTAAAGCCACCACAAAAATCCTGGAATCAAATAAAAGTAAACTTGGTGAATTATTGGAACAGGAGGAACTCATTAAGAACCACGCATCAAATTTCGAAACATTCATAGCAACAAAACAAATGGAGAGAGAAGTCCAAGAATCAGAAGAAATCTTACACAAATTATCTGAAAAAGGAGCCATGGATAATACAGACATAGAAATGAATGAAAACATCACAGCAGACGACACAATTTTTGGAATAAAAACTCTGTGTGACATTAAAGTATCAAAAGAAAAAAAAACAACCTCCATAGATATAAACAAACCAAACATGGGTCAGGCAGAGGTGAAGACAAGATTCCCCAGACAACTGACACTTAAACAACAGTTTACAGTAAATCAAGGTTGGTGTTATGGTTGTTGTATGCTGCCTAATGGACTCCTGGTGTTGACTGATTATAACCATGGTGTAGTAAACATACTACACAGTAATGGTCAACACAAATCATCAGTCAGATTTAATGGAGGAAGAGGAGCAGTATACGATGTAACAGTCATCAATGAGAACCATGTTGCTGTTTCTAATCCTCACCCAGAAACAATCTCCATCATAGATGTAGACAGGAGTAAAATCATTAAAACACTTCAGATAAAGAGTAAAGTCTATGGAATTACACATAGTGATGGACATTTATACTTCTGTGTACCTCAGGTAGGAATCCAAAAAATTAATATAGATACAGAAAAAATAGACAAACTCCATGATGACCAGACTGTTAGTAGTAATTCATATATAGACACAGATGGCAACAGAATATGTTATACCTGTCCTCGGAACAACAACAACAACACAGTTACTGTCCTGGATTCTGATCTCAGAGTTATCTTTACATTCAAGGATCACAATACAATGTCAGAGCCTCGTGGAATATCAATGGATGAACAGCAGAATTTATTTGTGTGTGATTATAAGAAACATAATTTATTACTAATTTCAAGGGATGGAGATAAACATGAAGTTGTAGTCAGTGGAGGTGATGGGTTGTGTAACCCTCTGTGTGTACATTATGATAAAGTGACCCATCTCCTCACTGTTGTTGATTGGAAGGTGGTCAGGATATTTACTGTATATTGACTTTTGATGGAGAACCAAAACTGAGATAAACAAATTATTGAGATTAATTCAATTTCAAGGTAAGAAAACATGTTTTATTTTTTATATGTATACTCGAATTCACCTGTGCCTGTTTGCATTTTGTTTAATTATCTTTTAAATTACTCATAAGTTCTTTTAAAAAAAAATGCCATTTTATTCATGTCGTTCTGTACTACAACTTTCATACAATTATTTTTCGTTCTTACCTCCGAGATCGAAATATTTCCATATTTATTTTTGATGAGAATGTTGCATTGAGCGTATTGTTTATCCGCCATCTTGTTTCTATTGATATTTTGAAATGTTCCCTATTATATCACAATTGAAGAAATGAAATAGCATGATTTCCCGCCACATGTCTGGTTCCCTGCCAATTGAATACTGTATGTGGTAAGTAGGTACCAGTTGTAACATTTTCATTTCATTTCGGAACTTCGGGTTTTTCTTTCATTAAATGTAAATAGCAGAAATATGATATAATTTAACAAAATAAAAACAGGCTGAGGTGAATTCGAGTATATAAGGTTTGTTTTTCTAAAGTAATTTTAATAATATCAGACATTTCCACCTTTTTTTTAATTGTCAGACATAAATAAACATACATCTGTTCATATGATAATTAACTTGATTAAAAGAAAAGAAACATGATTTAATTTTTGGACGTTATTTTCAAAAATCTTAACAATATTTGAAAGAACTTTCTACTTTTATCTTGGCATAAAATTACAAAAATATGATAATTATTAACTTATTAAAAATCTTTCAAATAGTACAGAAATTTCATATTGAGTACAGTGTAAAATAAATTTAATTTATATTTTTTTATCAATCAGTGTTGGCCTTCATCAAGATTGTCAAATACATGTACATGTATCTACATGTAGATGTGTCATCATTGAAAATAATTTTTGCCTTTTGTTGTATATATTTGCATTTTCATGTTTCTAAATAAATGAAATTTTCTCGTTTGTAAACTGAAAATAATTAAGATTAAAAATTTTAATACTAGTATTACTTTGTGTAAATATCTAACACCATTACAAGTTACAACATCAAAATATGAATGTGGTAAAAATTAAGTACATGTACTGTATTACTGATTTATTCATACCCAGTATTTAGATGTAGGCCTTTAAAAATAACTTTCCTTAAAACAATAATTATAAAAGTACAGTCATGTAATGTACATGTAGCATTTTTTTAGTCATGGTTTGAATTAATTTAATAGATTTTTTTTTTGGCAACATGTGATATCCTTATAAGTCTTCATTGCTTCCACTAAAATGAACATATTTTTTTTAAATGGTTGATTTATTTCAGAACTTTTATTGGTTTTTTTTCTTGAAATATCAGTTACATGTATATTATTGAAAGATACTACTAAGGACATTAAATTACCCACAACAGTGATTACATGTACTTGCAACTTCAATAATTAAAAGAAATACATGTATCTCCAATTTATAGATTCACATGTAGGTACATGTACATCTACATGTATAAATGTTGATTTTTAAGTCAGTTGTTGTAAATATATATGTACATGTATGTGTATTTGATTTTATATATTTAGCACTAACAGGGGCGGATGGAGAAATTATGAAAAAGGGGAGGGGTGCCAGGTTATTATCTGCTCATTAAGGTCCATAGATTACAAAAATTGATAATTATTTTGTGTGTGTGTGTGGGGGGGGGGGGGGTTACACCTTGAACCCCTGGATCTGCCACTGTAATTATGTTAACACCTATACCTGTATTTTATAATTAGTTCAAATCTAATGAATGATTCATGTGAGGAACAATGCCAGTTCATATTTTTATGACTAATAAGATTATTACATGTATATGTACTTTGAATGGTGCATTTAGAATGATTTGGTTTTTTTTTCTCTTGATAGACTAAGAAAATATTAATTTATTTAAAAAATTCAGATATAAAGATAAATAAAATATGTTTAATCTATAATGATTTAATTTATCAGAAATCTTTAAAACAATATCAGAAATTATCTTTTTTTTTTCTAAGAAATGTTTTTCAGAAACATGTTTTAATTTATTGACTTAATTATCTTTAATAACTTTTTACTTTTTTATTTACATAAATGTAATACATTTTGCAATTAACTTAATTAAAAATATTTAAAAGAAATAATACAAAATTAGTTTATATAGTAAAATGATTGATTTTTTTTGGAAATTATTTCATATTTTTTTATTAATAAGTCTTGGTCTTCATCAAGTTTTTCAAATACATGTATCTAGATGTGTCATCAGTGAAAATCTGTTCACCTCATTGTTGTTGTACATGTATATAGTTGTATTTATCATTTTCATGTTTCTATCTTTGATTTAGTCATACTCAAATGATTTAAGAAATATTTATTTGTTATTTGTCATGAATATCATATATACATGTACATGTATATTCTTTGAAAAGACTCTTTAAAACAATGAACATTTTAGGCACTGTAAACAAATAGTTATAACTTATTGTAGTTATAAATATTATGAATACATGTACATGTATGTATCCTTTTACTGACTATTTATAAAAACAATACTTTAAAAAAATTAAAATGAAACTGTAAAAGAAGTAGTTATGTAAAAACATGTACTATACTTTATTTTTATTTTTGTCCAGGATTTGAATTGTTTTACAAGATATTTCACCTTCAACTTTGACAACTTGTGATATCCTTGTACATGTACATGCAAGTCAAATTTTTTTTTTTTTAAATCTAAATACATTTCTTCATGTACTGTGCATTTATAAATCCTTCTGAAGTTACATGTATATTCATTTTTTTTCTTGACATTTGAAATATTTTTGACTTTAAGTAAATAAACTGAAAATTATTTTCACTAATTGTAAATACATGGAGATTTCTTCAATACTTACCATGTGTACAGTACATCATCTACGTTTAAATGTAATTTTTATCAGTATATAAATGTACATGGCATGAGTAGAATGCACATTTATTTATTTACAATATTTGTTATTTTTTATTTTTAATTTTTTTTTGTAAATATTATGTTTCGTTTTCGTGTGTATGTACAATGTACTTGCAGAGTTGGATTGAAAAATTTTAAAAAAAAAAGGGGGGGTCCCCCAAGAGCACTCAGGTCATTATTTGCTCATTGATATTTTGAATGAAGATACATGTAAGACAAATTTTCCATCACCCCATGAACCCCCTGGATACCCATTGTAAATATGTTTACATCAATTATTTATAGTTCAATTCCACCCAATTTAATAGGAAATCTCAAGTGACTTGTTAACAAGGCTTTTTCCTGAGATGAATAAACCCAGTTTTTATTATAGAACTAATGAGGCCTAGCCATATGGAATTACATGTTCATGTACATTGAATGGTAGAATGATTTGGAATTTATCTTCTGATACACTAGGAACAATATTCGTGTATCTACATGTAGATGACCAAGGCATGGTGGAAGTTGGTTTTAAACACTTAGTGAATTTGGATTTTCCGATAATGGACGAATCCAACATATTTTATCATGATCAATATGGATATTAATGACATACCTAATATTTAATGTCCATCAAAAATGTGACACATTCCAATAGAGTCTGTGGAATATGTATTCATCTTCAGGACACAGTAAACATGAACTATTTAAAGATTGCGTATAGTTCAAGAGACTTTGCTGATTTACAGAGTCTTCAATTATGTGCTCTGCCAATATGGATTATCGCATGAAAGGCAAACTATTCGGATTCTTTTTTTAAGATGCAATTATTTTTTCTAGTGAGAACTTCCGTTTATGCAGAAATAAGCTATCAAAGGTTTTTCATGTATTATACTTTGTGTCTTGATTATTTGTTTGAACTTGCACTTCAGCATGTTGAAGAGTGAAGTTAATAACACTTATAAAATACTGGTACATGTAGTGTTCATTTGTAATTATTCATTCAGTTGTAGAGATTTCCAAATTTAAAAACATTATTGGTAATTGGCTAAATTGGAAAACATTGTTATGAGGCCAAAAAAAATTATATGTCAATATTACTTGTTTTTTATTTTAACACCACACCACAGTGCACTTTAAAAGCATATAATTTTGGTAAGGTGAGTTATAATCTTAATGAAATGCACATAAAATGAACATTTCAAGGGCAGCTAATTCTGTCAAAAATTTATTTTTTCTTACATTCTCTTAAAAAATTATTCTGAACAAATCTATTGATGTAGAGATCAAAGTATAATCTTTTCAAATAAAGAAAGTATCCTTGAGTAAAATTATCCTGTCATATTTTAGGGTTATGGACATGCATTTTTCCTGATTTAAAACTTACACTTAATTATTTAGTATCAACAGAGATGCAGTCCAATTCTTAAGTATATTGTATTACATTGTACAGGTAGTTCTAAGGGAGATAATCCATTTTGATTCCATGTCAATGCTGTCCATCATTCATCAGTAGTAAAATTTTGTTTCTGTGAACAAACGAGTTTGAATCATCAAGATTTTTTTCATAGTGGGGACTTTCATTGTTTTTTTTTTTTTTTTTGTTTATGTTTTTTTGTTTTGTTTTGTTCTTTTTTGTACACTTTATTACAATATTTTAACAACATTTACCACGTAATTTTTTTGTATTTTTTTTTAATGCTATAGAAGTTAAAGTTCTAAAGTTACTATTGCAATAACTTAATACATGTATGTCAATTTTGATCATGTGTAAATTAAATATGCTTTCAATTCAAAATTACTGTGAAACATTATCAAGCCATTGCAGTCCTCCATATTAGAAGAGAAGAGTTATTGTTCCTGAATTTTTTCAAGTATCCAGAATTTTACTTCTAATCCCAGCAAATTTGATATTTTTTTGTGTAAATTGTCATGTAATAGTATTCAGACTGCTAGTGTAAAAAAAATAATAAAACATATTTTACGAAAATCTCTTTTTGTTTGCCCTTAAGGGCTAGTTTTAATGTCCTGGCCTGCCTCTGGCCATTTTCTGAAGATGTTCCCATGAGGGGTTAATTTTGCGCATTTCCAACACAATGGTATGACGCAATGTTATCTCTTCTTGGCTTTAGCTCTAGTGTCAATGGAAGGGCTGTTAAAGTGTGGTCTTGTTGATGTTTTGTCAAGATGTGTCCAATTTATCGCTACCATATGATGATGATGTTTCATGCTTTCCTGATTTTATCTACTAAAGAGGTCATGTCTTCCTGATTGTGTCTACTAAGGAGATCCATGTTGGAGGCCTTATTAAAGAGGGTTCCTTTCAATTTCACTAGTATAACAACATTTTACACAAGAAAAGTTTGAAACAGATAATTTACTGCGGTGGAATAATGGTATCACGCTGTCGTTAGTTCGTTATTGTTGTCTGCCATCAAATAATGGTATCATGCTGTCGTCAGTTTCGTCATTGTCGCCTGCCGTTGAATAATGGTATTATGCTATAGTCAGTTTTGTCATTGTTGTCTGTGATGGAATTATGACATCATGCTATCGTCATTGTTGACTGCGGTGGAATAATGATATCATGCTATAGTCAGTTTCGTCATTGTTGTCTGTGGTGGAATAATGGTACTACGCTCTCATCAGTGTCGTCTGTGGTGGAATAATAGTATCACGCTTGTCGTCAGTTCATCATTGTTATCAGTATTTGAATAATGTAATGCTATCGTCATTGTTGATTGCGGTGGAATAATGGTACCATGCTGTCGTCATTATCGTCTGCGGTGAAATAATGGTATCATGCTTTAGTCAGTTTCATCATTGTTGTCTGTGGTGGAATAATGGTACCATGTTGTCGTCAGTACCTCTGTCGTCTGTGGTGGAATAATGGTATCGTGATGTCGTCAAGTTTCATCATTGTTGTCTGTGGTGGAATAATGGTTTAAACAATGGTCAGTTTCGTCATTGTCTGGTGGAATAATGGTACTACGCTTTCATCAGTGTCGTCATTGTCGTCTGTGATGGAGTAATGGTATCATGCTCTTGTCAGTTTCGTCATTGTTGTCTGCGGTGGAATAATGACATCATGCTATCGTCATTGTTGACTGCGGTGGAAAAATGATATCATGCTATAGTCAGTTTCATCATTGTTGACTGCAGTGGAATAATGGTATCATGCTGTCGTCAGTTGTCGTCTGTAGATTTTTCATGTTAGTATACATTGAGTGTATCAATTTTCATGAAATTAAACCACCAAAGAAAGCCTGGGATTGATTTTAGGGGTTTCAACTTGAACTAATTACGAATGAGGGATCAGAAACAAACATTTCCCTGTTTTGCAGATAATAGCTTGAGTAAAGATGAATAGATCTTATAAATGAGCCTCAAGGTGACATACCTATCCTCAAAAGAAAGGCTTTGATTGATTGTGGGGGTTGTGCTTATTGAGCAATAAAGGGCAAAACAGGGACTTTGGGATCAAGTTCCTTTCCTGGCTATTGATATTAAAATTGAGATCTGTATCAAGCTTGGAATGCACGTAAAATTTTGGCCCAACTGTTCATGATTAGACATCTGCATTCTAATCAAACATTGCCCTGCGAAGAATTTATTTTGCTTAATATGAAAGTAAGACACAGACCATTTTCTTTTTGAAGGGGCTCGGATTTAATGTTGAGTTAATTTTTGCCCACACACGAAAAGTATTTCTTTTTTTCAGCAGCAGCCGTAGTTAAAAATTGTATTTGAATATCTATATTGTTAAGGGATGGTGGAAATATTAAACAATATTAATTTTTTTTTTCAATCAATGACTGAGTAAAATACTTATGGCTCAAATTTGGAGTAATCTTATTTTTTCCATAACAAACCAAGCCTCCTCCTCAGTACAAAAAATGTTATATGCCTAACAATTGGTACAAGAAACAGATTAAAGGGAAATCTATTAGACTAAGAAGACATAATTATCAAAAGGGTGGTTCTAACCCTTATACCCCACATGGAACTATAGCGCGTGAGCTGAGATAGCACCCGTGCACACCCCCACCCTAATCAACTAAACTATGATTTTCAGGTACCCTTATACCTCCCATTTCCGAATCTTTTTGACACCAAGAGATAAACTGAAGCATTTTTTGTATTTTTTTGGCAAATTTTAATACCTCATTGAGGCAAAAATCAATTTTTTAATTTTTTTTTTCACTCAATTCTTCTTTCTTCTTTCTGTCAATGCCCGAGAAAAAAGAAGAGAAACAAGAGGCTCCCGGAAGCCTGAATCGCTCACCTGGTTAAATGTTGCCTTTCAAAGGCAATAAATTTTAACGAGAAGTTGTCCAACAATTTTGACTCAAGAATTCTTTGGTAGGACTTATCATAAGATCTTCTCAACAATTGAAAGTTTCTTTAAATCTATCATAGTTCTCAAGATATTGACTGAAAACTGTTAAAAAAGGAATCATTTTCCCCTTTCAAGGGCAATAACTCATCTGACAACTTTTATCCCTGAAGACTTTTGTAGTCTTAATAATATGGATCATTTCAGCTATCGTTAGAATTTTGCTAAACCTAACGGTTTTGGAGATCTATGTGAAAAAACTACTGTCTGACCCCTATGTTCTATTTTTAGTAACAGCAGCAATGTTTTACGACGAATCAAAAATCCCCACATTAGTTCTATGCAGGATACCCAAAGGAACATTCATACCAAGTTTGGTTTCAATTAGTCAAGTAGTGTCAGAGGAGAAGATTTTTGAAAGAAATAACATTGAAAATGGCAGTAATCATTGAAAAAGGGCAACAACTCCAACATGGCTTAAGGTATCACTAACCACTTCTAATGTTTCCATTACTTACATGTTAAAAAAGTAATTTTCAAAGTCTCACAGTGAATTCCCAGGACAAATGACATCTTAAAGTTGCATACCGTTGCGAAGCTTGGAAAATAAGGCTTCCAAAATCATTATGCTAATGGTACGATGATTGTAGAAATTCTTCACAAAATTTACTTGAATAAATGATACTGAAAATCTACATTTTTACTGGTTCTGCTAACTGACAGCATGGAGGCAAATTACTCAAACATGTAAACAATATTCATACACTTTTGTAGTTAATTGCATATATAAAGTACACATTTTCAGCTTTATTTTGACTACTTTCAATCATAATACACACAAATAATGCACTTACAATGCATATGTCTAGGTTCAGTGTGTTTTTGGTACTACATAGGGGGGGTGACCATTTGACCCGGAAGTGGTTAGTGAGACCTAAGGGATTAAAACCAAAATTTGACCTAAGATTGATCTCATCATGCTGAACACTTTTACCCTATGTCAGAATTTAGCTGAACCTAACGGTTTAGGAGATATATGTGAAAAACTGACCCCTATGTTCTTGTTTTAGTAACAGCGGCAATGTTTTTAGACGAATAAAAAATCCTCACATTAGTTCTATGCAGGATACCCCCAGGGACCTTCATACTAAGTTTGGTTTCAATTGGTCAAGTAGTTTCAGAGGAGAAGAGTTGTGTATAATTGTTAACGACGACAACAGATGCCAAGTGATGGCAATAGCTCACATGGCCTTTGGCCAGGTGAGCTAAAAATGGCTTAAATTTTGAAAATTCTCCAAATTATCCGACCCCACCCCCTTTACCTTCAGTATTAAAAAGATTCAGTGCCTAAGATGGATATAGTGTTGGTCTTCAGTTTTCTTTGGGTTGTGAAAGAAGTTTTCAAATATTATGACTTTAGGTTACAGACCACCAATTCAACCAATGAGCATTTGGAACGTACGCAAAAATAGTCCTACGCAGAAATTACCCCTGTTCCTCATAGTGCTGTGAAAAAAGTTCTCATCTTATTTAAAAAATTTAAACAGTTTCTGAAAGGAAAAACATTTCTGTACATTTTATAGGTGCATTTTGCTTCTTGTGATGTGAAGCCTAATCTCCAAAATGATTTTTAAATATACCGCTATCTTGTGAAAACACTGGGATTTCCCATGCTATTTATAGACCCTTCACTTCCGGTGACCAGTACTGCACTGCAAGTCTGCTAACCCCACATGCCATTCTGAGGATTGTGAGCTGACATATGTAGAATCATGCTGATATATAGTCCTCTGCAAGTTAAAGTTAAGGTAAAGTCCAGAGAAGCCATTGAATATTGTGAAATTAGCATAGAAGCCTATGGGAAGTGGAATTAGTGGTTTTTAGCCTATAAATATTAAGAGTGAATTTGAGAGAAGCTAAAAAATGGTCTAAGGGAGGTAATTCAAGAAAGTTTTCACTTCACATTAAAAAAAAGTTTGACACAAAATTAAGACGGTTTCATATATGGTGAAACCTGTCTATACCAAACACTTTTTTTTAAAGATCTTTATATCAGTGTAAATGTACATTTTGGAACCTTAGAAAACCAACCACCTATACAAGTCTGCACCGAGCCAGTTTTAAATTTGAAATATATAGGTTTAGATTTCTCACTATGTAGTTTTAATAAAATAATGCTCATAGATAAATAAATACGTGAAAAATAAACTTGGTTTTTGTTCAGTAAAACTCAACAAACTGTCCCTTGAATAGATAGTCAACATAAGATATTGTTATGTCAACAACCACTGAAAAATTTCACAGCTCGAACTTGTATATAACACACTAATGGTGTAACTGTCGTTGCCATGGCGACGTTTTATTTCATTCTTCGTCATTTTTTGTTTAAATTTACACCTGGCGTGACATATAAACAACCCGGGTGAGGATATCAAAAAGGTAGACCTCCAATCAAATCTCGACTCGACAGCTGCTTATTTGAAAAATCAAAAATATGTGGGAAGAACTTACTGATTTGGTTGGGAGAACTTGTACTTATCAAGCAACATTTATATTGTATCGAGCACTTCTAATATTATGGTCTGTACTTTATTTTTAGCCACAATAATATATTGGTCCTGAAAAAAATTGTAGAATTTTCAACAGTTGACAGTTCCCATATTCACTACAATATCATGATGGTCCCTATTATCTATATGCCTTTGTTGTTGTTGTCTCGTGCATGTAAATTTCTCCACTTCCTGGAGAACTGCAGGTCCGGTGCTTATATCCAACGGCTCTGCATAAATCCCTATCTAAATTTGGGTTGGGTAATATAACAACAATACACTTGAGAGTAACTCTAGTCCCTGGTGAGACTCAGTCAATCATCCAAGCTATATTACAAATTTAAAGTCCCCATTATTAAAGACTTTTATGCAGAAATAAACTTTTGAATTACTATAGTAAATTTGATATCAGATAGTGCTCAGAACCCTAGCCGTGGGCTAGTGCGCTCTGCTCACAGAGCAAATGGGATGTGTGCCCCAGGTGGTGGAATGGGGTACCACTGGCGTGTTACATGCTGGGGTTGTCAGGCTATAATACGGAAAACCTGACCGCAAACCATAGTGGTGCACCGTGTTGGGAAAGATGCCACGTTCCTCGCACGTTAAAAAACCCTACTGTTGTATTCTCCCGGAGTAGGAACTATAGGGCTCCGCCACAGGAGGCTAAATTGCCCGACCCTTCCCACCTCTCCCTATTTCCAGTGGTAATCAAAATTTGTCGACCCCATTGTCCTTGTGTCCCATCCCTTTTTCATTTCATCATCATTTCATGTTTTCATCGTCTGGGTATAGCTGAAATATTGCTGCTCCGACGTTAAACCCCAACAAACAAACAAACGATATCAGATTATACAGTATAGTGGTTCCCAATAATACCTTATTTGAAAAAAAAAACATATTCAATACAAATTTGTTTTGATATTAATAGAAAAAAATTACATCTATTATTTCATAACTAAGACATCAATTTACACACGATGCATGAGCACGAAACAAGTCATTGTAACATGGCGAAGGTACTAAAGCCTCTGAACGATTTAATATCCTAATAAATGCATAATGAAAGGATAATCGTATTAATTGATAACACTTTAATATAAATTCATATCTTCCTCTGTATTTTGTTGCAGTTATACTGATGATAGGTTACTCCATCGAACAAGTGCGCATGCAATATAACCTATTGAGCAAGCAAAACCTGTCTTTTTGGTTTTGTTGTACAAGCACTGTCGTTTTAGGACTATTGCAATCATGAAACATAAAAACGATACATAATTTAAAAATCTGTTTTATGCCACGAAAATTGATTCTGCTACGCACAAAAATACATTTTCGTGTTATTTAGTATGTAAATCTTCCTGTATTCTGCATTGTGTATGTATTTTTATCAATACATGGCTGGCGAACAAATCTCTGGTTAGATATCAGAACAACACTAAATATAATAGGCAAGTCATACCCGTGCTTCATGTCCAATTTTCTATTTAAAACCTGTTTTATGTTTTGATAATTCTAAATTAATACAGATTTTTATAAGTTAATATAGTTTAAAAAAAAAACCTTGGCTATAATTAAATGAGTATTAATGTTTCAGACTGATTTTTCCTGTGAAAATGCACTTAATTGACATAACCACATGACCTTACACGGTGTTCTATATAATATATGTTAACTTTATTAAACTAACCAAATTAAACACGTTTTTTTCTATAAAAAGACATGATTCAAAATGAAAAAAAAATGGTAACAACTAAATAACGTTTTCTTTATCCCATAAATCTGTAATTTGTATAGTGAAGACAATTTAACAATTAAAGATGCATATTCTTCTGCACTAACGTTAGTGGTACATCATAGGTTGATTAATGAAAGATATATAGGTAAATATTTGTAGTACACATCTACATATAACAAAAGTACACAATAAACTGAAAATCGTTTACATTCATTTACTGACCGTTAATACTGAAATTTCAGTTAACAACTGAAATATTATTCGTAACAAAATCGAATTGTTTTTTTTAAATTTATTTAATAATATTTTATTAGGAATATTAATGTTTCAGCATTATATGTCTTGTGAAAAATGCACTTTGTTGATATGATCACATGACCTAACAATTTGGGATGATATCATACTTAACACATGAAACATGTTTTACTATAATAAAAATGACCCAAAATGATAAAAAAAAACTAAAGTTTAGTTACGATAATCTCATAGGTTGATCGTGTAAGATGCAATTGTATACTAAGTAAATATTTGTAGTAGACGTCTAAACATTATATTATAACACACCTGTGACACTGAAAATCTCTTCAGTCCTTTTCTGACCATTATTAAACATCGTACCATTCTCCTTTGTTTCTTATGAATCAATTTGTCTATGAACCATTTATATAAGTTCTGAGTTTATCCGGATAGCAGCGTATAATCTTGCAACAAATTCTTGCTTTGAAAGAGTAATCAAGGGAACCAAGGTTCTCAGAATTTAAAAGAATGCAATCCAGGGACAAAGACCAGACATGGAAAACAGACATCATACACAACAAAGAACATAAAGCAACCATAAAAAGACAAAGCAACAAAGCAAATGAGCAACTCTGACCACCACAATCTGGGAGCATAGGCCATGTGCACCGAAAGGGTAAGCGTCCTCAGCTTTTCTAGAAACTGCCATCGAGTTGTTCATAAAAAGTAAAAAATGTATTGAAAAAAAATGTCTCTTAGGGCATCCAATGCATCATAAGGACTCAGAAGTTACAAAAATGTACAGTATTTGTTCAATATCGTTTTGCACAGAGCCAGGACTATTGTGGTTGGTTTCACTATTGCAAGTGCTGCTTTCAATTTTTTTAAAAAATCCTTTCAAAAAGTGGCTAGAGTTCTAATTTTTTAGTATTATATTTTCTTTAATCACATCAGATTTAACTGCAATGAAATGATTCACACTTTAATATGATATGCTTTTTAGCATATTACTAACTTGTAAATGTATATAATCAACGTCAAATCAAACCATGGTTTCGAATTGTCAACAAATTCATTTATAACACTTCACAAAATTTGTGAAAGAGAGATTATTAACTAAGGCACCGACCATCTTTATACAGAGGGGGGATTTTCAATATTGCTTAATAATTTTTGTTCTGCTCTTCTTAATTTTTATTTTTTTTTTCAATACCAATTTAATTACTATAAACAATAAATGGAAACTATTATATAGATATCAACAGAGGACATATGAAAGTAAAGGTTCAGATAATCAGGGCCCAGTTGTTTAAAACATGGTTAGGCTAACTTGACGTTAAAAATAACGCGTTAATTGTTGTTCAAATATTTCAACCAAAAATTCGGCCTTAAGTTGTCGTTAAATTTAATCAACAGAAAAAGGTTGATTAAAAAATTAACTATTGGTTAAAATGGCTGCATTTATGGAAGGACCTGTTCCTGGTCAATGACGTGAAAGACATTTTAGAGAGAGAGAGAGATGGCCTTTCACTTGATTTTCATGATGAGCACTTGAGGCAGAGATACAGATTTGATAGGCAAGGCATTATGTTCTTAACAAACCTTCTGCATGACGATTTGATGAGAAATACCAACAGGAACCATGTACTGAATGTACAACAACAAGTTATGATAGCACTTAGGTTTTATGCCTCAGGTCAGTCAGGAAGTTTCCTACAAGTAATAGGAGACACGCTTGGACTAGACAAGAGGACTGTCTCCAGGGTTGTCACCGCTGTCTCAGAGGCACCTTGCAGAAGACTTAATGAATTTGTTCAGTGGCTAACTGTTGAGCAGACCAGATGCGAGTTCTTTGAGAGATTGGGCTTTCCTAATGTGTTGGGAGCTGTTGATGGAACGCATGTTCGCATCCAAGCACCACACGAGGATGGGCCATCTTATGTTAACAGGAAGATGTTTCATAGCATAAATGTGCTGGGGATTTTTGACACTGGTTTTTATTTTCCTGTATTTGATCAACTGTTTACTATTTTCTTCGTTTCCGGTCCTGTTTCCTCTATAATTTCTTTTAAATGAGTAGAGTATTTATCTATGAAAGGTACCAGTTCAATAAATATAGTCTGTTTCGATTAATATATTCAAACGGGCACCTGCGTAATTACGTCCCTAAATAAACATGTATGCGTGATTAAATGTTGATAAAGCAAAACAAGCAAAATGAAGTAAGAAAAAAAAAAGATATGTGTTATTTAAATTGGTAAAACATTTTAAAAAATTGGATTGATTAAAATGAATTAAGGTTATAATAGTTAATAATATTTTCAGGTAGATTTACTGGCTTGGATGCAAAGTGGCCTGGAAGTTGTCATGATTCATATATTTTCAGGACATCACAGGTAATGTTTAAAATTAACAATAAATACATGTTATAATACAAACAACTATTCCAAATTAAGTTGCTATTAATTGTTTTTATTGTAATTAAAAAAAGAACAACCTTCAAAATTAAGTAAAAAATATGTTTAACTTATCCTGTTTTTTTGTTAGTTAGTGAGACACGTTTTACAATTGTATATCAACAATATCAACATATGTGACATAAACATGTGTATAAAAATGTTTTAATAAATGTATGCAATTTGTATGATCTTTAATTTGAAAATTACAGGTGTGTGCTCATATGGAGCAGAATGTCGGATAGACAAATGGTGTTTTGTTAGAAGACAATGGCTACCTGTGTCGCCCATTCCTCATGACACCATTTTTGAACCCACAGGAGCAACACCAAATTTGGTACAACAAGTGCCATGCTGCAACAAGATCAGTTATCGAAAGGACCTTTGGTAGATGGAAAAGAAGATTCCATGTTTTACACTCTGAAGTAAGTTAGCACACATTTAAATGTCATTTGAACTTATAATTAGAGTAATAGGTACATGATATAACATTTTTTTCAGTGGCTCATCTTGGAAATTCTATTAAAATTTCTGGCTCTAACTTTTTTTTATTGCAAATAGTCATATGAGCTAGCTCCCACAACATTAATGATAAAGAATCAAATATCTCAGTATATAGTTTGACACCCCACCTTTTGAAAGTGTCTGGATCTACCCCTGCAATTCACACATGGCACATAGCACATTTTATATATATTTTTGTAATCTTTTGTTTTGTGTAATGTCATATATATTCTGGCCATCTATTGGCTGACAAACTAGTTTGTTAACATGTAAGTTTTTTTTTCAAATGGATGTATATTTTTCAGATTCGTATGAAACCAAGTAAAGCTTGCAAGATCTTAGTTGCATGTGGGGTATTGCATAATATCGCAGTTTTACTGAAAGGACCTGAAGTAGGAGGGGATATGAAAATACTTCAGTTTGATCCTGCCATTTATAATGGTCTGGCTCAAGATGGTAGAAGAATAAGAGAGCACATTGCTATAACATACTTCTCAAGAAATTACAACACTTTATCTCTGGAATTGATATCTCTTGTTTTCATTACTGAAATAATAACTTTGATTTTTAAGTACCATTATGTGTAAGAATCAAGCAATAGGTAGCACATCATTTTCCCCAATTTATTTATTTTTGCTAATAACATATTCAGTACATCTGAAAAACAAAAAAAGCTATTTAAATTTATCCTAAAGCTGCTGTGACATAAATATTTTTTGACTGCTTATATGGGGAAAAGGTCTGGGATATGTTTGCGTCATTTTACCATAGTGCATTTCAACTAAATTTTACCTATCGATAACTAAGAAGGCAAATTTTACAAACATCTGAAGGTTATGGGGTATACATGCTTGGATAATGTCATTAAATCTTTTTTATTCATGTGCCACACCTTATACATATTTGGCCTGATTCTTAAACAGAGAAGTACTGAAATAAAGTCTATCACCTGTTATAGTAAACAGTATATTGTTTATTTCTTTTATTGCTTTCACACCAGCTTAAAATTACCTCTTTGTGTTTATTTTCACAAAGTAGAAGCTATTTAATTTTCTTTTGGTTGGTACTATGGATTTGTTTCTGTTACTACTTATTTTCCCCTTTGTTGAAAAGCATTTTTTACATTTCTAGTAACATTAAATAGTGGAAATAATTTTTTCCAGATATATGTTTTCTCTTAAATATTTGGAAACAAAGATTTTTACCAATTCCATATAGCACCCCCCCCCCCCCAAAAAAAAAAAAAGAGGTTGCTGCCTTATTTAAAAAAAACATCCTGAAATGGTAAAGAAATGAGAAAAAGGGGCACTATGCAAATATTTTTCTTTGAATTCTTAAAAACAAACATTGAATAGAGCAAGTAAACAACAGCATCAAACTAATTTCCCATTAAAACAGCCATCATTGATTCTGTATCATTTTTGTCCGTGATTCTCAATATTCGGTCATAAACCTCCACTTGTTTTTTTTTTTTTTCTCTACAGCACTTTGGCATGCAAGAATTTGCCAAGCATAAACATCCTCTGCAATCAGTTTCCCCTTTGGTTTTGAAGTCAATGACTTGGCTAACTCTAAGCTATGTAAACTGCAAATATATTTAAGAGGAAAATATTCTATCATTCTAACCCAATGATTGAATACATTACAAAACAGAGATAGAATCATGATGAAGATATTTCATAAGTAATACGCATAATGTCTCAATTCAAGTTAAAAAATAAAAAAAAGAAACGATGTTTCAAAAACTGTGTGCACCGAAATATTGCTAGAGATGTCCATAAGGGATAACAAATGTACAGTATTGCGAAGTGTTATAAAGTTATTGACCATTTTGAGACCGAGGGGAAAGGGTGGTATGGGGTTGGAATTTTTGTGAAAAATTGTTCAAGTTATTCATTTATTAATACAAATTAATTAACAAGACATATTCTCAATAGAAATATTGATTTTGCTTGCTGCTTATATATAAATGAAAATATTGCACCTGCGAAGCAACAATTTTCATACGGGTTGCCCCCTATGTAATGTCCTCTATTATTTTTACGAGTCCGGCACAGATGGTACATGTATGGTTAAGCTCACTGTGCTCGCTGATTTAGGCAATGCCTACCCCATATTAATTTCAATTCATATCATCTAATGCTTATTTATGTAACTTTTTTATCACACATGCCCCAGAATTGCAATAGATTTACAAGACTTTAAAATTGAAGAAAAATAAATATGGAATTTTTTTCCATAAATGAATAAAAATATCTCGACAAAAAGGTGGATTTTTTTTTTTAATTCCAGCTCCTTCTCTATGAATTCTAAAGACAAAGATAGACAACTCAAAATTGCACAGTACTTTAAAATGCATTTATGTGAAATAGACTTTAGTTCAAGTTTGTCAGAGTTGCCCTCCCCTGAACGCTGAAGAGAAAACAATTAAGGTCTCAGTATCGTATTAATTTTCCCATAGACTTCTATAGTGAAGTGCATATTTTTAGGATTTTTAAAAAAATATGTAAATTGATTCAATAAAACTTTCACTTATGTAGCATTTCTAAGGACATGTGAAAAAATAATTTCCCGCAAAGAAAATAGGGTGAGTCCACGAAGATCAGACAGAAAAGTAGTCTTGAACTATAAATAGCCATTTTCCCTACTTTCACTTTCGTTTTGCACTCACCTAACCAACCTTTTCAGTGGAACATTTTTATGATATTATGTTAGATTTTCTTTTAAAAAAGTTCTTCATCTTACAGTGTGATGTTTGCTCTATTTTTTAAGTCATTGTTCATGTCTTTTGACAAAACATTAGTTTGTAGAGAGGCAAAAAGAAAATGCACTATATTTTTATGGCATCCATGTTTTGACGTACACCCGCTCAGGGATATGCAATACGATACTGGTACCTATTACTAATAAACATTTCAATATAATCCTAAAAGTTGTTGTTTTTCTGCTAGAGTATTCATTTCCATACTGAAAATTCAGAATATCATTGCCCTGCTACAAACATGAGTTTTCTATTAAAATTCTTATATAGGTACCCTATTCCAGGCATGAGACTAATATCTCAGTGTTAGCCAGAAAATATTACTTTTGATAAAAAGCTGCTGCATTAGTCAAGCTAAGCAAATTTGTGGTTTATTCTGACATGGTAGATACATGAGCTGTACTATGAGTTCCAAATCATTATTTAATCCCCACTTGTGACTTCCATATATGGAAATATTAATATTCGAACCTCCTTTTTTGTCTTTAACTCAAGGGAGCCTCTTGTTTAAAGTAAAGTATAATGACTGGTACAACCAACTGTTTTAAACTATAGATATGGTCATTTCAATTATAATAAATCCAAAAAAAATTATACCAATATCATAGTTTTAAAAAAATATAGTTTTTCATATGCAGAAATTACAGATTTTAAGCCATTTTGGTACCCCAGGCAGATACAAAAGGACCTCAGTATGACAGGAAAAGGACTTTTTCTTTAAAACAGATAGCTATGATGCAAGAAAAATAGTTTATTGGTATAAATATTATAATAACAACTGTCTGCTTTAGATACTTTTTGAAAAAATTCAGTTTTTATATGAAAAAACACCTTCATTTTTCTTGCCGCATTAGAATCTGTCCATTTGAACCACTAAAAAAAGCCCACTAAAAAATTAGCTGTTGACTTTTGTGACATTTCTGTGTTTAAATCAACCACACAGTTATATGACAACTCATTTTAGCTATTTATTTGAAAGAGAAACAAAAAATAAAAAAAATATTCATTTTTTCATATATAAGAGGCAATGTATGGAAAATGACTATTTTCAAGTCCTAACCACATACTTAAAATGTGTTGTAACTTGAAAACTATCCTTTATGCAGGAGTATTACTTGCTTTAGGTTACATGAACATAGATATGCTCATCATAAACAGTCAAGATAATAATTTTATTGAACTGATATTATACAAATTCATGAAAACAAAATGCATTTCCAAATCTGGTTAAGATTAACCATAAATGCAAAAAACCAGAGCTACCATAAAAAATCAGGTTCAAAAGTTGGCTAATTCATCTTAAAAGTGTTACCTGCATTGGGGTACTACTTTTTCAGCTGGTAAAGACCACTTGCTGAATATCCAACTTCACTTGAAAAACTGGCTTACTAGGTCTCAGTATCGTATTAATTTTCCCATAGACTTCTATAGTGAAGTGCATATTTTTAGGATTTTTTTAAAAAATATGTAAATTGATTCAATAAAACTTTCACTTATGTAGCATTTCTAAGGACATGTGAAAAAATAATTTCCCGCAAAGAAAATAGGGTGAGTCCATGAAGATTGGACAGAAAGGTAGTCTTGAACTATAAATAGCCATTTTCCCTACTTTCACTTTCGTTTTGCACTCACCAAACCAACCTTTTCAGTGGAACATTTTTATGATATTATGTTAGATTTTCTTTTAAAAAAAGTTCTTCATCTTACAGTGTGAAGTTCGCTCTATTTTTTAAGTTATTGTTCATATCTTTTGACAAAACATTAGTTTGTAGAGAGGCAAAAAGAAAATGCACTATATTTTTACGGCATCTATGTTTTGACGTACACCCGCTCAGGGATATGCAATACGATACTGGTACCTATTACTAATAAACATTTCAATATAATCATAAAAGTTGTTGTTTTTCTGCTAGAGTATTCATTTTCATACTGAAAATTCAGAATATCATTGCCCTGCTACAAACATGAGTTTTCTATTAAAATTGTTATATAGGTACCCTATTCCAGGCATAAGACTAATATCTCAATGTTAGCCAGAAAATATTACTTTTGATAAAAAGCTGCTGCATTAGTCAAGCTAAGCAAATTTGTGGTTTATTCTGACATGGTAGATACATGAGCTGTACTATGAGTTCCAAATCATTATTTAATCCCCACTTGTGAGTTCCATATATGGAAATATTAATATCCGAACCTCCTTTTTTGTCTTTAACTCAAGGGAGCCTCTTGTTTAAAGTAAAGTATAATGACCGGTACAACCAACTGTTTTAAACTATAGATATGGTCATTTCAATTATAATAAATCCAGAAAAAAATATACCAATATCAAAGTTTTAAAAAAATATAGCTTTTCATATGCAGAAAATACAGATTTTAAGCCATTTTGGTACCCCAGGCAGATACAAATGGACCTCAATATGACAGGAAAAGGACTTTTCCTTTAAAACAGATAGCTATGATGCAAGAAAAATAGTTTACTGGTATAAATATTATAATAACAATTGTCTACTTTAGGTACTTTTTGAAAAAATTCAGTTTTTATATGAAAAAATACCATTATTTTTCTTGCCGCATTAGAATGTCCATTTGAACCACTAAAAAAAGTCCACTAAAACACTGGCTGATGACTTTTGTGACATTTCTGTGTTTAAATCAACCACACAGTTATATGACAACTCATTTTAGCTATTTATTTAAAAGAAAAACAAAAAATAAAAAAAAAATATTCATTTTTTCATATATAAGAGGCAATGTATGGAAATTGACTATTTTCAAGTCCTAACCACATACTTAAAATGTGTTGTAACTTGAAAACTATCCTTTATGCAGGAGTATTACTTGCTTTAGGTTACCTGAATATAGATATGCTCATCATAAATAGTCAAGATAATAATTTTATTGAACTGATATCCTAGAAATTCATGAAAACAAAATGCATTTCCAAATTTGGTAAAGATTAACCATAAATGCAAAAAAACCAGAGCTACCATAAAAAATCAGGTTCAAAAGTTGGCTAATTCATCTTAAAAGTGTTACCTGCATTGGGGTACTACTTTTTCAGCTGGTAAAGACCACTTGCTGAATATCCAACTTTACTCGAAAAACTGGCTTACTAGGTCTCAGTATCGTATTAATTTTCCCAGACTTCTATAGTGAAGTGCATATTTTTAGGATTTTTAAAAAAAATATGTAAATTGATTCAATAAAACTTTCACTTATGTAGCATTTCTAAGGACATGTGCAAAAATAATTTCCCGCAAAGAAAATAGGGTGAGTCCACGAAGATTGGACAGAAAAGTAGTCTTGAACTATAAATAGCCATTTTCCTTACTTTCACTTTCGTTTTGCACTCACCTAACCAACCTTTTCAGTGGAACATTTTTATGATATTATGTTAGATTTTCTTTTAAAAAAGTTCTTCATCTTACAGTGTGATGTTTGCTCTATTTTTTAAGTCACTGTTCATATCTTTTGACAAAACATTAGTTTGTAGAGAGGCAATTTTTGTAGAAAATGCACTATATTTTTATACCATCCATGTTTTCACGTACACCCGCTCAGGGATATGCAATACGATACTGGTACCTATTGATGGTACTTAAAGCATCCAATTATCTCCCCAAGTACAGATTTACCGCTTTTTATTAATTTTATGCTGTGTTTTGTACTTGGTTAGATAATTTGGAGATACAACTATGACAATAACAATGTTTTTGGGTCAAGAAAAATATTTGTTTCTAAGCCTCTTCTACACCACTGAAAGATGCTGTGTCTCGGAGGCTGTTGATGATTATCTCCTCTGCTGGTGTAGTAACTGGGGGTGATGGTCCACCACCAGTCCTCTGCATTTCCCTTCTAGAAACAGAAAATTTCTCTCTGACGCCCCTCTGTAAGTTACGGTATTTGTTTCTGACCTCACTTACAGTCCTTAAGCAAATTTTAACTGCATTCATCTCGTCAGTAATCTTTTGTCACATATTATTCTTCATTTGTGTAGTTACATTGTTGTTGTGCCTTCCCCTAAGAAGTTCGATCTCACTAATCACTCTTTCAGTTATAGTATGTGTCTCCTCTAGAGAGAAATTTGTCTTTTTGTTCCTTGGAAGCCTCCTTGGTGCATCATGTAGGTCTTCAGAAGTACTTTGTTCAGCCATATTTATGCAGATGATAATTGGGAGCATACATATTCCCGAACTTTTTTTGCATAGGATTATGGGTAACATTTTAACACTAATAAGCTAGCATAGTGTTAGCTAACGCAGCCGTTAAATATTTTTGTGTAACACATTTTAACGCAAGCGTTCACTAACATGTAATTAATTTTTTAACGACTCGTTAAGGCTAACCATGATTAGATATAACGACAGTTTTGAACAACTGGGCCCAGATATTTTTGTTAAAACCAAATTAAATTAATTAATAAGTTTGCATCCGCTCCCTCTCCTAAAAATGACAATTGTTTTTTTTAAAGAATGAGACGGGAATTTCAAAATCAGAATTTCTTTTCACTTCAGTTTCTTGTATTTAAACACTATAATATACAAATCTTTCAATTCATGGTGACCAAAATAATGTTTCTTTTCTGAAACTGATGTGGCTATGGATTTTGAATATGTCTACACACCAAAAAATAATATTAGGCCAGCAAATATATGGTAAAAAGTAAAAACTGAAAAATAAATTCTCCCAACCACCCCATATTTTTGGTGAGGGTTGGATGAAATTTACCTGGCCTAAACAAGGTATGGCTTTGTCTGTAGCCAGGAATTGATGATGAGCTGTTTCTTTTTCTAAAAAAAAAAAAAAGAGCACGAAAAAGTCATGCCCTGTCTACAGTCTATAGCCCTTTAGCACCCCAAATATATATCAATTAGGCAAGAAGCAATCTGTGAGTAAATTCATGATTGTATATTATATGTAATTAAAATTCGCACACACTTATATAGAAAATAAGCGGTGACAGGTGACAACCTCAGAGTATTTCATGTATGCTTATTGAAGGATAGTAAGAGTTTTTGTAGAGTCCATGGATATTCTTTACAATTTAACAGGGATTCCACAGTGTCTTAGTACCTTCCAAAGTGCATTTCTATTAACTATGCTAAGGCCTTCTTGAAGTCCACGAAATTTATGTAGAGGGCTGATTGTCATTCTATTTACTCCTCGATGATGACCCGTAATGTGGCAATTTGGTCAATACATGATCGACCGCATCGGAATCTGGAGAGTTGCTGAATTCCTCACCAGTTTTTGGCAGTTGCTCAGGTCGTCCTTCGTTGGAAGTATAATGATGTAGCATATATTCCACTCTTCACAGATTTCCACTGTTTCCCAGATGTTTTCAAACATGTCATGCAAGGTGTTGTAGGGCTCCATGCACGTCCGGGTGTCACCAGAATAGGTGAAATATATCTGATCGGGCGTTAAACCCTAATCAATTAATTAATCAATCGATCAATCAAATAATCAAGATATTTTAGTTGTTTCTAGACCTCAGGTGGAAATTTGGTTCGGTCCTGGGGCTTTTCCAGTCTTTATTCGTTAAGAGTTTATGATTTCATCCTTCGAGATTGGGCCAGGATCAACATCAAGGTCTTCTCCATGAGGTAGATCAGGAGCATCTGATTTATCTATCACATTGCTAACTTTGTCTTTCACTGGTTTGGATGTGTTGGTCTTTCTACCTACCAGTTGGCGTGTGATTTTGTACCCAGTTTTTGTGTTATTTCTGCCCATTGCATTCTTTGCCTTTGAAGCGAGCTCGTTGATGTAGGTTCTTTTATCCTGTCTGTTCCATTCTCTTTACTTCTATGTTTGCTCGACAACCATTTTTCTGCAATCTTCTCTTGAGCTGGTCAAGTTACATCTTAACAGACCTACGTTTCTCAGTTGTCTCGAATGTATCGTCAGATAACCATGCTTGTATTCCTTCTTTGAGAATTCAAGTTCTTCTTGGCATGTGGTGTTATATGTGGATTTTACTTTTTACAATTGTTTGTCTACATCACCTCTTCCTTATGTTATACTTTCGTTTCCTAATCTGATCTTGTCTAGTTGCCATGGTTATCTTGATCTAAAATTTAGCCACCACAAGTTGATGATCCAAGATGCACCAAGTATTGTTCAATTTATGGTAGCTTGGAGCTGGTTGTAAAACTCTTCTTTGTCTTCTTCCTCTGCTATGTTTGTAGGAGCGTATCATTGAATGACTGTAACTGTTTGTATCTTTGACATAAATCTTGCCACGATAAATCTTTCACTCACAGGATACCATTCGATGAATGATAATTTTGCCCTCATGTTAAATTGGATTTCTACTCTATGTTGATGGTTGCCATCCTCGTTTTGTGGTCCAGAATACTGTAGAGTTTGCCCTAAGAAAGTATGACCGCTCCAGATGATGTCCATCTAACTTCTTCCCTAAATATCAAGGTTGTAGCGCTCCATTTCCGGTTTAGAATAATGTCTTCACACTCCAGCTTGCTATCATTGAGACAGTCCTAAGGGAGAAAAGATTCATCGGCGGATTATTATAGTGAAGTAAAATCGAATGTATTTTGTAATACGTATACTCATATCACAAGTATATTTCAGGAATGTTGCATTGGCTTCAGATCATATAGTGACAATATTAATTAGTTTCGTAATTAAATGTATTATGTAAAAGATGCATATATAAAGAACGGTATATACATGTGATGATTTTATCTTTAACAGATAAAAAGTTCTGTGTAGTACATGTGTACTTTTTACAGTTTAATTGTTGATGGAAGACGTGCATAATAAAGGTTTGACCAGGGTCTGGTTTAGCTGTAGTTCTAATAGTTGAGAGTATTCAGGGTGATTAATTGTATAAGACCAGTGCTTTCGTAACAAATGTGTGTAATGTTAGTTAGAATTTTGTTACAAATATTAATAACTTTTTATTATTTTTTTTATTGACTTTTAGTCTGAGAGCACACGAGAGTGGGCAGCACAAGCTGTATATTTGTAACTTTTTAATGAATTAAAACTTTTGAGATTGTGCATTAGGCACATTGGACTACTATTAAATCTTAGGTGTCGCAAGGTTTCACCCTATTCCATTTGGACTTAAATAACGTATAAGTAAATTTGAGTAGTGCAGGTTCTTATTAGCAATGTTAAATAACATTTAAAGTTGATCAAAAGACCCACGATGCCATAATCTCGGAGCTAATTATATTTTGCTTGTTTGGGAACTATTTAACCATAAAGTTAACAAGTTCTTACACTTGTATGTCGCATATGTCCTCATTGTACATCACGTTAAGAACTAATTCTAATAGGACAAATTAAAGAAGTAAGTTTTCACTGCTCAAAAGTTTGGAAAAGTTTTCTTTTTTTCATTTCAAAGTAAACGTTTTCATCCGCCTTAATTAGTTTATTACTGAACATGCTTGTATACATGCTTGTCATCTCATAAGTAGAAAGGAAATTTGTTGTCATTTAGAAACTGTAAAAGTTCCGAGGTGTCTCGTACATAAGTTCCTTGGTCTTTAACGATAGGTAACAAAAATAGTCAAGAAGAATACGCAAAGGGGGACTAATCGGACGGTATGGTATTCTTATCTTTATTCTATTGGAGATAAAACCTAAATTGGTTATAATGTTTAGTGGTAGTTCGTTATAATGTTTAGTGGTAGTTCGTTATAATGTTTAGTGGTAGTTCGTTATAATGTTTAGCGGTAAATCGTGTATTTTATGTATATTTCTAATAGTTTGTTTCTGGATATTGATGTGCATTCAGTTCCTCATTATAACATTATGAATGTTTCGACTATAAACCTTAAAATTTTAATATTAAAGACGTTTGTTGCATACTTCTTCATACATAATTTAACATGTTGAATGGCAGTTTATGATACATTCACTATATGTACGTACATGAGATTCCTCTCCTCTCCTATCGTCGTCTTTTTGTCTTTTTTTCTACCTAAACATTAAAAAAAAAACAGAATACAACATAATTTTTTTCCACCATTAAGCAACATCATTTATTTTTTTCTTGCCACAGCAAAAATATTTTTTTTTATTTTTCTTCAAAGCTCAATTCATTTTTTTCAAAAATATCCCAGGCCCTCCTTCAATATAAAAATGGTCAGTGTCTTAACAAAACGTTTCACTTTCACCTTCGTTTTCACAGAAACGCAAGTAAATATTTTGGAATGTCAGTAAACATCCACTTACTTCACAATCTGCCTTAAAAACTATGAGGATAAATCAAAGTGTATCAGCATTTCTTCTTCGGCTTCAAAAGCACTACAAAAGTTCCTAAATATAATATATTTCATGAGAGTTAATGGTGCTCTTTTTGTACAGTTTTGATTGAACTATGTCTCCAACCTCTTTTTAAAAATGGAGTAAACACGTTCGAAAAAGCTCATTAACCGCCATATATAGGACAAATAATAAGAATATCTAAGACTTTTTTTAGTGGAAATCAAAAGAATGTAATGCAGGAAGAAAGACCAGACAGGAAAAACAGACACACACAACAAAAAACATAAAATAACCAAAATAATACGTACAAAGAAACAAAAGTGAATGAACATCTTGGACTGCGATAAAAACTTGGAGCATAGACCAGGTGCACCGATAGGGTAAGCGTCCTCTGCTTTTCTAAGAACACCCTCCGAGCTGATCATACAAAATTTCAAGCCCGTGGTAGAAGAAAGAGGAAAGGACAACTATGACACGTTGAACAAATCAGTTCTCATGATGCAGAGGGAAACACCATAACGATCCACGAGACCATAAAACTACTGTTGTAATGACTTCAATCTTGTAGCAAAATAACCCTATTTTAGAAACATAACTGTAAGAAGCCTAGCTCAGTAAAACAGTCTGCGTAGTTTCCACAAGCTCTGGCGTAAAGTGTGGGTTGTGAAATGAAAAGGTGCTTAAGGAATGTGTCCACAGTTGAGAGGAAGGTTGGCAAGACGGAATGTGTCCACAGTTAAGAGGAAGGTTGGGAAGACGGAATGTGTCCACAGTTGAGAGGAAGGTTGACGGAATGAAAAGTTATCATGTTTGTCGTATAGTTTACCATCGATCTATATATAAACGTACTTTTAGAATACACAGGGAGTGATTTTATATACAAACTTGAAGACAAAAAGGCTTCTGCAATGTACAGGAAAAATAATTCATGTATACACTGGAGAATAACATTACATCTTCAATGCACATGGAGTGATTAATATACATATTGGAGTTTAAGTATGCATCAAACATTTGCAGGGAAAGATTTCGTATACAGATTGGAGTATAAAAGTGCCTTTGAATTACACAAGAAGGGATTTCATATTCAGATTGGAGGATAAAAAGGCTTCCGAAATGTTCAGAAATACACAAACAATATACAAGGAGCGATTTCATATACAGACTGGAGTATAAAATACGCCAAAAATATTAAAGGAGTGATTTCATCTACAGTTTTGAGTATAAAAATGCACCACAGATATATAGGAAGTGATTTCATATACAGATTGGAATATAAAAAGGCTTCTGCAACACACAGGGGTTAATTATATATACAGACTTAGAATTAAAAAGACTTCTGAAATGTACAGAGAATGATTTCATATACACACTTGTCTAAGTGCTATTTTATATACAGAATAGAGGATCATCAGGCTTCATAATGACTTCATATACACACCTGTGTATGAAAATGCACCAAAGTCATGCACTTTCAAAATTCTAAACTAAAATTACCGTGCAGAAATTTCACAATAACGAAAAAAATTCCTTCTCATCTGAAGCGTTGCCCAAATGGAACCAAACATTGTATTGTTAGGTCATTTCTTTCTACAACATATCGAGATAAACAACTTTATATTAAGTCATTGTAACTTAAAGCTATTAACATGATAAATGAATAAGATGTAATGTGCATTTCTTTATTCCGTTCATAACTGGGATTTTGTTGGCAAAAATAGCAAAACAGGGTGTAATTTTTGGTTATTTGATTAAATATTGACATAAAAATACATTAGCGTCAGACAATTCAAATATATCAAAATTCAAATTCAAGACATGAACATGAAAAAGTAAACAAATGTGATATACATGCATAATGTACCGAATTGAATAAAACTGATGACACATGATTCGGAAGATAAAGTAAAATATAAGATCACACAAAAACCTGAATCACTTGAACTGCCGCAAAAAATCTGAAAACATCATGTGCTGCGGAAGAGTAAGCATATATTGCTTAACCATCAACATCATCATATTGAAATTTAGTTACCGTAACGATAACATATCCCTGTACTATCTTCCAATTAGGGTTACAATTCTGTCCCATTACATGTACTGACGTAAGCCCGGGAGTGATTAACTCCTATCATTAAAAATCAGTCTATTTGGTATGAAATGTATAAGGTATGATCAGACTGGATACTCGTGTTATTTTTAAACAGCAATGAATTTATAGTTTTATCTTGAAGTTAACAAAATTTAAGTAATTGTACAAAATATTTAGTTTGAGGACTCTATTTCTGCATGAAGTTCAAGATCTAAATGAACGCAAAGAGACAACAGTTTGAGATTAGACAGAAATTACTGAAGCATGAAAATATAAAAGATTTATGTTTAATATGCAGTGTACTAAACTTTCATATCTTAATGTCATTACGTTGACCGCATACGAGAAAGAGTGTTGCGTCATTATTGGTAATGGAGCAGTCGTTACCTTGTTTGCAGAGTATCGTACACGGTGCTGCGTGTTCGTAACTTAACATACTCCTGATTAGGAAGCTTATTTGATAAAACCCTTGAAAAAAGTATCAAATTCTGTTAAACAAACGTGGTATGTAATGGACCATTCATACGCTAATTTATAAAAGTTTGTTTTAACATTGAGGAAAGGCAGTGGAAAAATCTCTTTATCAAAAAAAAATTTAATAATACTTTGATTGCTTTATATCAAATAATAATTTTTAATAAAGAGAAGTATTGCCAAGCACATCGCATTACAGAATAATGTCAAAGGGATATAGAATTTCTTAATGAATAGTCAAATTTATGTGCGTACATAAAATAGAAAATAACCCGCAATTCAATAGAGAATTTTAAGTCTGTATAAGATGAAAATTGATCCAGGGACAAAGAACAGACACGCACAACATGAAATAACTAAAGTAATACATTCAAAGTAACAAAAGTAAATAAACTCGGACTCCACCATAACCTTAGATTATTACATAACATTTCCAATCAGTCAACTTAGTTGGTTCTTGGATAGGTACAAGAGCAAGGAAAAAAGCAATATTTGTTAAAAAAAAACCTTAAACGTAAATGCTGAATCAACCACCACTTTTGATACAGAAAAACAATGATTTCTTTCTGACATCATAATGAGTCTAATATTTAGAACCAAAACAAATATATGAGCGAAATAAAACCATTGTACATGTACTAGTATTGTTTCTATTAAATTTATAAATACAAAATGGCGCCTTCGCACTTACATTCTACCTTTATATGACGCCACTGACTCCGTTACTGTAATAAAGATCTTGTCAATGTAAAACTCAACAAATACAGAAAATTGTCAATATAAAACTCAACAAATATAGAAAATTGTCAATATAGAAAAACCAATAGTTCGTTGTATCACTGGTATTTTAGGACCTTGCATGAATATTGTATTACAAAAGTATTTAGTGTTTTGTTCCATTTATATTCAATACTAGGACGTATATGTTCGATGCGTTCAGGAATTTGAAAGACGAATGATGAATAAGAAAACAAAGGATATAGGATTAGATGTGTTAATAGACAGCTTTATTTTAGTTGTATGATCTAACGAAGTTTAGCATGAGGGGTAATATCAAAATTACCGAACAAATAAAATCTGGGTAAAGGCAAACGGAAAGTCCGTACAACAAAGTGCCAAATCAGGAACAACCCGGAAATTTGAAAATCCTTTTTGTTCCAGACTTGGTACAAGCATTTGCAAATAAAAAAAGTGGTTTATCAGGATTAAAACATTATGCTTAATCTTCAGCTTCCATCAAATTAAGCATGGATAATAGTGCTATTTACAAGAACGAATGTATGTTTGTTCACTAATTGAGTTGTCCCTCTTAGTAAGCGCAGTTGGCTTTTCCTGCCTATTGGATAGATTGCTTACTCTTTGGTTTAACTCGTTATATATCTGTCGTCACAATATTGATGATTATGAGTTGCTCAAACCAGTAAAATAAAAACAAAATGACGATGTGGATAATGCGGAAAAGGTAATACATAATCTAACAATAGTCAAGATAACGAGATTCCATAAATTGATATAAATCAAGTACATGGAAAAATACATTAAATAAATAAACAAAAAAATAAATTATTACTCCACTAACAACATAAGTATTAACAAAATGCATCGGTAGGGCAAACATTATCTTCTAGATAATATTTCCATGAATCGATAAGTTAATTTATTTGCATTTTTACTATACTAAAGTGCGCTTATACGGGATTTAGCCGTCCTAAATAGGATTCAGCTGTCTAATACGACTTTTACCAGTTCAATAGGTCATATAGGCCTGGTAAAAAGCCACATTGTACCAGTTCAATACGTCATATAGGCCTGGTAAAAAGCCACATTGTACTAGTTCAATACGTCATATAGGCCTGGTAAAAAGCCACATTGTACCAGTTCAATATGTCATATAGGTAAAAAGCCACATTGGTCATAGCCAATATGACGTATTGGACTAGTTAGTCAATAAAGGTATCCAGGGTTACGCCTCAGTCCAATATGGCTAGCCTCTTACCAATAACTAAGACAATATGGAAAATTTTACGCAATAATACTAAAATATAAACATACTGACAGCCATACAAATTTTATATCTATCGTATGTTTGCATTGAATCGATAGAATATAATGTAAAGCAAATGGATATTTGAAGAGAAAGTGGAGTTGAAGCTTCATCTTAACCGGGAAATTCGATATAATGTATCGCATTGTACTCGTGGCTTACTGTCTGAAGAGTTATAATATTGACGAGTAGTTAACAAGGCATTTGATCATTTGGTAACACGCGTAAACTATTGTCTAATAAAATCCCTATTTGGTAAAAGAGGCGTAACTTTCCTTTCTTTCCCAGATTTATATGTTCCTTCTATATTGATTTTTCCTTTCTATTTTCCTTTTGTCTGTAGCATAATCTGTTTAGCACCTGTGTATGGTGTTTTAATTTCACAACTCATACATTGTCAGATTTTGCTGTAACTACGCAGACTTTTTCGTACCAAGCTAGACTTCTTATAATTATGCTTCTGGGTCAGGGTTATGCTACAATATTGAAGTCATTACTACAAAAGTTTTACGGTCGATATCGTTGACTCATGGTTCGTTACGGTGTATTTATCAGCACAATGAGAACCAATTTTTTCAACGTGTAAAATTTTCTTTTCTCCTTCTTCTATCCTAGAGTTGACTTTTTTATGAAAAGCAGAGACGCTTACTCTACAGGCGCAACTGATCCATGCTCTCATGGAGTTAGAGTTTCTAATTTACTTTTGTAAATATGTTTGTATTATTTTGGTTATTCTATGTTCTTTTTATGTATTTCTGTTTTCCATGTCTGGTCTTCGTTCATGGATTACATTATTGTTCGTTTTTGCAAGAAACAAAGTTCCCTTGCTTACTCTTTTACTTGGTGCCATTTTCAGATGAAATCTTTTTCTTCTGGCTCCGTCCAAAAAAAAAAATGAATTTTAAGTGTAAAGATTTTATTTCTTTGGATCAATCGGTTTTCGGATAACTTATTTTATTTCTAACTACACTATAGTATAGGCGGTTAGTGTGTTCCAATAGAAAAGGATAAGTCACATACTATGAGGAATCGTAAACATACTGACTGACAAAGAATGTTCATATCTGTGATATGTTTACATATTGTACCCGAGGCTTACTCTCTATACAGTTATACATGTATATGATATAAACAAAATAGATATTTGATGAGCTTTATCGGGAAATTCGAGACAATTTATCATTCTGTACCGGTGGCAAACTGTCTAAGAGTAATCAAGGGAACCAAGGATTTAGCGGTAACCAAAGAATGTAATCCAGGGACAAAGACCAGACATGGAATACAGACATTCACAACAAAGAACACAAAGTAACTAAAATCATACATATACAGTAACAAAAGCAAATGAGCAACTCGGACTCCATTAAAAACTTGAAACATGGACCAGGTGCACCGGTAGGGTAAGCGTCCTCTGCCTTTCTAGAAACACCCGCCGAGTTGCTCATAAATGTGAAGTCCGTGGTAGACGAAAGAGGAAAGGAAAACTGACACGTTGAACAAATCAGTTTTCATGTCGCAGATGGATACACCGTAACCATGTAACGATCCACGATTTCATAATGTCGGCCATAAAACTTTCGTAGTGATGACTTCAATCTTGTAGCAACATAACCCTGCTCCAGAAGCCTATTTGTTAAAATTCTAGCGCGATACAAAAAGTCCGCGTAATCTCGGCAAGCTCTGGCATAACGTATGAGTTGTGATATGAACACTCCATGCGCAGGTGCTGAAGGGATGTTGTCACAGAAGATAAGAAAGTTGACAACCCTGAATGAAAAGTCATCACGTTTGTCGTTAAGTTTGGTCAATAGTTTTCTTTTACCATCGATTTCTAAGTATAGGTCAAGATATGAGGCCGACTTCACAGTGTCTGTGGTATTATTTATCTCAAGTTTTTCGGGGTAGATGCGATGTATCAAATCCTCAAAATTATGATTGTTTAATGATAATACGTTACTTATATAGCGGAAACTGAGATTAAAGGATCTACCTAAATGACATTCTTTCTTTTGGATCAGATCAGCTATAAAGTCAGTTAAATACAACTGTTCAATACATATGTAGTATTGAACAGTTGTATTTAACGCATTCGATGATCTGGCAATACGTGTAAACTATTTGATTAAATCTTTATCTGGTAAAAGAGGCCTTTCTTCTTTTTCTCAGCATCAAGATGGTCTCAACATAATTTATACGTTCCCTTAACAACGGTTCAACTGATTCATTAGTTAGGATCAAACATCCAATTAACGTACGAAAAATATTTGATAGATTAATAGAATTTTATTATATTAAAACATCATGACACTAGTCTGAATATATTATAGACAACCACCCTAGCTGTGCTGTCGACATGCTTGATTATATTTCCAAAACAAATACATGTAAAGACTGGCAATAACAATTTTGTTGTGACGTCATAAAAGTTACAAATTTTTAAAAGTACCAAAATGTCGCCTACTTGTTTAGTGTTTTTTAAACATTATGATAGTATATCTTTTTATATCTAATATAAGCATGGAAAATGTATGCCAATCGCATGAATCATTGCAACAAATAATGGAGTAATCAAGGGAACTAAATTAATGTAATCCAGGAACAAAGAACAAACATGAAAACAGACAAACACAACAAAGAACATAGAATTACCCAAAAAAATACATAAGTAAGAAAAGTGAATAAGCAACTGCGACTCAAATTGGAAAATTGGAAACATGGACCAGATGCATCGATAGGTAATCAGAGTATTATTTTGTGTTATTCTTTTATGCATTTTATTTCTGTATCTAAATTCTATATGTTTTGATCACACTGATCACACCTGTTACATTGTCTGATGAAAAATGTTTCCGTGCAAAATTATTCATAACACGACCGTGAACTGGAAAAGTTAAGTAGCAGTCTTAGTAAGAATCAAATAAGTTCTGTAATATGTTATACCCCCCCCCCCCAAAAAAAAAAAAAAAAAAAAGCTACATATTTTTATTTATGTTAATGAGTTGCGTTATAGGTCCATATGATGAAATGTATAATTAGTGATTTCAATCTGGGTGCTCTTTGGAGATATTTCACATTGAAAATCACACAGTTTCTATTGCAAATAAGTATCATTTTCAGAGTTAACTCCCTTGATTTTGAATTGTATAGTACATTCGATATAATTCATATTTCTTATGAACAACTACATATGGAAAACAAAATGTTACTGTCTGTTTATTTAAGCATTTTAAACAAAAATTATTAAAAAAATAAAAATAAAAAGGCTTTCCAACCATGAATCGCAATTTTGCACGATTCTTAGATGAACTGCTACTTAAAAACGAAAACGTATGAGTCCAACAATAAATTTTTTGAAGAATAAAGTATGCATTGTACATACAGATTCGCCTGCGTAAATGTTGGATTTAACAGTAGCAAGTTTGGGATAGGGTTCGATGAGTTTGGAATGTGGACATAGAGAATGCGGAACAGGATATAGAAAGAGCGGACAGTTTACCCTGGGGAACATTGGGAATAGGGAATCCGGAACAGGTATGTTTGGGTGGAAAGTGTTTGTAATGAAAGAACTGTCATAAGTCAATTTAAATCAATAAAGTGTGATACATAATGCGTCATTTTTAACAACCTGCCAGTCCATTTTTCTTTTTCAACCCACACTAATTGCTCTGAATGGTTTCACTCCATTATACTGTTTCCTCCAGAACAGTCATAACAGAATGCATAATATCATAATAAAAGTACAAACCGATTGGGCACAAATACATTGTGATGTCACATTTCTCTTTCCCCGTGTGGAATATAGGTGTCAAAATAAAGGCCTACAACAGCGGTAAGCTCGTCGTAGAAGGCAACTAAAAAGCACTCAGCTCCCAGGCCGGGGTAATGGCGCTCTTCCCATTGAGTAAATGGGTTGTGAGTCCAAGGCTACATGCTCGGGTTGTCAGGCCATAATGCGGAAAACCTGACAGCAAACCATAGTTGTGCAACGTGTTGGGAAAGTTGCCAGGTTCCTCGCACGTTAAAGAACTCTGCCGTTGTATTCGACAGGAGGAGGAATCCTGTCTCTGCCGCAGGAAGTTAATTTCTCCGACCCTAGCCACTTTTCCCTATTTCTTTGGACAATCAAAATTTGTCGACTCTATTATATTTTATCAAAACCAATCTATCATTTCATCATCATTTCATATTAATTTTATCATCGCCCAGATATAGCTGAAATATTGATGCCTATGCGCTAAACACCACTCAATCAGTCTCCCACATTGATGTGTGTTTTTGTACGACTTCAAAAACCCACAGTGTCTTAGTGTCTGGATTGCATTCTTTTGATTTTCGCTAGAATGAATCTTGTTTTCCTCATTATACTTTGAACTAAACGTCATACATTCAATGTCACAAAATAGGGGTGTGTCAGGAATTCATTGTTAAAATATATGAAAATATAAATTATATAGAATGTAAAATGAATTTAAGTGTAGGTATAACTTAGAGAGGTAGACTTATGGTAAGAGACATAACTATTACAAATCATTGGAACGTTTTTTGTTTTGTTTTGTTTTGTTTTTTTTTTTGCATTTTAAATCAATCTCGTGTTAGCATCCAAGTAATTTAGATTGGTTTTATTCTGTTTCAAATAAAAGCTTTAGAGTCTATGATGAAATTAAATATGGTATTACCATACCATTGATTTCATGAGTGATATCTCTTATCCTAGGTCTATCCCCTTTATTTGTCGATAAATACATGCAAGGGTCGATATACCTTAATTCGCTGATCATTACATGTAAGTATCATGTACATGAATTAAAGATGTGAAATTGCATTCCTTTGCGATGCCTGGTGGCTCTCGAAAAACACAATATGCACTCCAATATTTACTCAATGTAACGGTTCAGTTTCTTATATTTTCTATATATGAATTATTATAGGTTTTTGTATGTATAATTGTGTTTTTTACACTACTTATACGGCTTATTTATTAAATTGAAACAGTATTTTTTAATTTAATTTAACTTATTTTACATTAATATCAAGTGACCCAGCTGCCAATCATTCAGTTCATTGAGAAGAAAACTGTTACATGCACACGTTTCACTCCAAAATATTTATAGCTGCATATTTAGGCAGATGATACGCTTTATTTATGACTTGTGCTGGAAAGCAGATGCAGTTAGTTTGCAGAATGATTTCAACATTAAAGAATTTCAATTTTTTACTGACGTTTGGATGTTTGGTTTTCGCAGGTAAGATCCACATTTGTTATCGAATTCTCATATATAAACTATTCCAAAAAGGGAAAATACAAAGTTGAATGTGTCGGTATAAATCAGTTTTTCCATTGACTACTTCTGAGTCGGTATAAAAGCTCTACAGAGCTTTCCTTTTTTTTGTGATGTGCATCCGACTTTAAATAAAAATTTCTGTTCTGTCCTGTTAGTTTATGTCTGTGACGAAGCCCACAGCATATCTTTAAATGGATTTAAAAATCTAAAACTGTTACCAGGAATATTAAGTTTTATTCCGGTGACGGAGTTCGCTGTGAATGAATTATGGACTTTGCTATCAATATCTGAGCTACTGTAATAAGTAAACACTTTGATATCTAAAACAGTGAGAAAAAAAACAAACCTAGAGTTGTATGCCCTGGTTACTCCAAAATGAGCGTGACCAGACAGCAGGAGTACTTACAATTCAAGATAGCGTTGCTAATTATTATCATGTGATCATCATAATATTAAGACGACTAGTAACACGTCTGGCTCAACATGGTTCACCAAAAAATGTCTTAAATCAGACAATATCATTTAACCCGAAAATGCCTTCTTTATTTAAAAAAAGATCACTATTCGTTACTGGATTTGATTAAAATGTTGTAAAAAAACTGAGGTTGTTGACAGAATTATCTGCCCTTGAAATGTTCATGTTTGGTACATTTCAATGAAATTATAACTCAATTACCAAAATGACATTACAAATGTTGCCTTTTTACATTAATTCTGATGGTGCGAATAGAGAAATAACAAATTCTTAATGTTTATCCCATTGCTTGATACTTAATGATCATTTCACTGGAATTTTATCCTTGTCAGTAATCGACATTTGTAATTTAATCCAAACATGGTTACCTTGATAATGCTCGGTGAGGTCTTGTCGTAACAGTCTTCTAATTACATTCATTTCAATTTATTTGTTTTAGGAAAATCGTCCAGCTTCCCAGTAGAAAGTTTTTTATTGTTTTGGACCCTCAGTGGGCGATACCACTCGCTCTGGTAGAAGTTATTGTGATTGGAAACCGGTTCCCATTAATTTCCGGATATACAACGTTACTTACAGCACAATTCATTTATGTATTTCTTATTGAAATTCTAATACAAATGAAACACATATAGTAAATTTAAAAGAGTTGTAGTTTAATTTTCTTTACCGGAATTTTTGACGTAAAACGTATTGAAAACCGCAGACGATTTTGAATTTTATTGTTTACTTCCAGGTACTCGAAACGCTGTATAATAATGCAATTTTTTAATTTTTTTATGTTTTTTATTAATTCCTTTAGCATGTAGAAATAGATATTTGTCATTTTTTATCGGTATTTATTACTCAAAAAGATAGTTTGCCTTTAACACTAAACTCAAAGCTGTCTAATTGACGAATCTCCATGCTTTTGAATGGTAGACTAGGACCCATTCTCGTGCAATCATTGGATCACATGACGAGACTGACATACCCTATATGAGTATCGATATAATTTTGATTCATTCCTAAATACATACTGCTTACTAGGTTCGTTTTCCGAGCAATTTACTGTTTATCGACTTGGATAACATTCCATCACTTTTTTGTTAAAAACACGGAGTTGAATCAAGTCTGGGTAAAAAACGAAAGAATGAAACTACAATTGTTCTCGTCGCGGAGATAGCTAGACAACAAATTACCAGTGAATGTAGAAACCTTTATCATGAACTTCAAGGAAATAACACATACAGTAAATACTCAGGAAATATATTTATTAAGATTAAATAAAATACAGAGACGATGTCGATAACAAAAATCGATTTTCATCACACCTTGTTCGACATTAAGCCAAGTACGGAAAGGGAGATAATATTATCTTTTTTATTTGATTTTTATTTTTACCTGGATATTATAAAAAAAAAACATGCTTTGCATTTTGTCTTTGACAGTATATTTTAAAATCTTTCTGATTATTATGACTTATTATGGCTTTTTTTGGACCTATCTATGACTTTTTGAAAAAGACCACGTTACATCATCATGTAAATAAAAACAGGTGAAAGTGTAGGGATGTCAATTTCAGTTAATATTTCTGTTCAAATGATACAGAAATAAACCAAAAATTTGTTTAGTCGTCTTTATCTTGAACTGAGTATATTCAGAAGATGTATTGTGACTTAAATTCCATTTTTTTTTTTGTTGAATCAAAAGTCAATCAATAGTTTTTAAATATGGTTGATAAATGTATTAAGAAATGTGTTTTTTTTATTTCTTTATATATCCTCTATCAGTAATAGTCCTCAAAAACACCTTTATTAATAATATAATAATAAATTGCACTGATACAGTGTCTGTTACCAAAGAATGGCATTTATTCCGTTACAATTGGTAATAACTATGGTTCTTACTTCTACAGTTAACTTATGATTGGGCTCTTTCTGTTCCTTCCTGTGTGGGATCCCCAAAAGAATTTTCTATTCCTGGTAGTACTGTCATCGCTCCATGTTTCAATCATATCATATTAACTGAGGGTGGAAGTTGTTGGATTAGAACAACAACGGATGAAATACTACTGTGTAGAGCTACATCGGAAATAAGACACAGTTTTCCCGAACAAGTGACCTTCGTAGCTCGCTGGTTATTCGTGGCTACGTGGCATAATGTGAAAAGAAACAGCGGCGACGTACCAACAACGGAGGTATAACACTTAATGAAAAATTTATATTTGAAATGTAAACTCACAGATTTCAAAAGGTCTTTTTGCATTAAATAGCGGCTTCACAAGGCTTTTGTATTTTTTTACTTGGGCATTTATTCAATCCATCAATATCTTATTTCGTTAATTATATATCGTTTATTGAGCCACATTAGGCATGTAAGAGGAAAAGTTGTACGTTACATTATATAAATGGTCGGATATTGCTATTCACTGCGTCTCTATTCTTTTAAAGATGCACTCCTCTTTTTTTCTTAATTTTGAAAAATTTCTTTCTAAAAATACACCACAAATACTGTTAACTTCAGTTCATATAGAGTTATCAAAGGAACCAGGATTCGAGAGGAAAGCAAACAAATATGATAGAAATATAATAATGTTCTCAATCATGTTCTGACTGATTGACGTATTTAAAATAGATGAAGGTAGACAATATGTATACTTTTGTAAAGAAACACGTTTCAAGCTGTATTGATTGGTGGTGAAGAACAAACACATGTAATGTTTTTATATGACGAACTGGAATGGTACATAGACTTGACTCAGGTAAGTATGTAGACATCAAGCTTTATTAGAAAATACAAACCTCAGTGAATATAATCCGGGTATTTTTCAGAAATAGACTTCTTTAAATCAGAAGAAAGTGAGTTTATCCCTACTTTCCCCTTAAAATGGTATTCCAAAATCGGTAAGCGCGGCACAGAACCACTTGCAGAGGTGCATACCAAATATGAATGGCTGTGATCAGTACGTCCTAAGAAAATTTTCTACGAAAACAATTACATAACAAATATGCTCGAAAACAAACTAAATTGGTAAACATGAAAAAAAAGTCCAAGAGAACCAGAGGTATGTGATCACTAGCTGAGGCTGCATACCTGAGTGGATATGATCCCGAGTAAAACGTTATAAAGGTTTTGATAACGTATGGAATGACGGTATGGCGGACAGAGCTAAAACAGTATACCCATCTCTTCTTAGAAATGGGATATAATAAAAAAAAAGTTTGTAAATGTTAGAGAGAGAGAGCAAGCAAGTGAGCGAGCGAGAGAGAGAGAGAATTCTTTTTTTTTAATTTTGTGAACGTGGGTAAAAGGGTATAATTGTTTAACTGTTTCCCATTTTTCTTAATTTTGTCTCAGTATCCGTGATTACCTATCACAACACTTATCACTACCGTAGTGGTACAGAATGTATACAGATCTCCTGAAAAAAATAAACATTTGTTGTATTTACTACAGAAGCATGATAGTCATCATGAACTTGTGGAACTTTACGTCTTGTCCATCTGCACCATGATAACCGGTTTGTTCAACGTGTCATAGTTTTCCTTTCGTCTTTAGTCTACCCCGGGCTTGACTTTTTTATTCGTAACTCAACGGATGTTTCACGAAAAACGGAGGACACTTATCCTATCTGTGCACCTGTTTTATGCTCCCAGTTTGTAGGTGAGTCCGAGTTGCTCATTTTATTTTGTTGCTTTGTTCGTGTTGTTGTTGTTTTTTTTATTATTTTGGTTTTATTATTTTTTCTGTTTGTTTGTTTTTATGTTCAATGTCTTGATGTGTGTATCTGTTTTTCATGTCTGATATTTGTCCCTAGAATACATTCTTTTAATTTCCGCTAGAACCTTGGTTTTCGTTGATTACTCTTTCAAACATAAATCTGCAATATATACATGTCCGCATTGTAGGTAGGTTTCAATGCTGCTGGCTATACGAACTTTTACCTTTTTCCGGAATCAAATTCAATCACCCGATCTTCTTAAACTGGTTGAAAGATCGAACACTGGTGAACCAGGAAAATTTATCTTTAAAATTGATGGACCGCAAATAGAGTTTTCTACTAGAAAAAGTATGATAATTATGTTTATTTAATACTTTCATCAGTTGCTTGACCAAATACTTTTATTTGTTGCAGGATTTTAAAAAAGTCCTTAAAAGTCTGTTATATAATTTTATTGGATAGTCATCAATGCAAAGAATTATCAATAACCAAGGTTATAGCGGTAATCAAAATGATGTAATTCGGGGACAAAGACCAGACATGGGAAACAGACACACACAACAAAGAACATGACGTAACCAAAACCATACATACAAAGCAGATAATTATAATCATACACAGTATATTAAAACATTTCAATGCAATATTTAAAACAACTTGAACTATTAGAAACAAACCAATATTGATTTTTTATTTTTATTTTAGACGATACTTCGAAGATTGCTTTCGTTCGTCCTTTTCCACAGGGAACATCCTGTCAAACAGGCACTAGTATAAGATTACATCATAAGCAACATTTTCTCTTTTTTCGTATATGAAGCTTTAAATGAAATCTGTGTCTAATGATATTATTTCATTGCATGACTATGTTTAACACTTGGAATGATATTTAGATATGCCAAGTTTTCTCAATTAAAATCTAGGGATTGAAAATATATCATTATGTATATGTGTAACGGGAGATATGTATGAATGGTGTCCGGAAATTTAATTTCTGGTTCTCTATGGCATAAGTTATTTTACCCCTTTCAGTTGCGCTGTGCCCGGAAATCTCTTTAACTAATGGTTATGTAGCATATAACGGAAGCAGATATGAAGGAAGTGCAGCCATCTTTAGTTGCAACACAGGCTGCAATCTAACTGGCAATCAGTCTGTTGTTTGTAATGCTACTGCATTATGGGATGGAAACGTTCCAAATTGTGAAGGTAAGATAGAAGTAGTATTTGTTTTAAATAATAGTAATTGTAAGAATCATGCAAAATTTGTGATATTTTATACACCCCAAAAAAGCTACATATATTTACTATTGTCATTAAGTTTGCCTTAAAGATCTATATGATGCAATGTGTAGTCATTCATTCCAATCCGTATGCTATTATGAGATAATCCACATAAAAAATCCAACAGTTTCTATTGTATTCTGATGTCATTTACAGTGTTATTTCCCTTAATTTTGAATTATATATTACATTCTGTATATTTTTATCTCCGAAGAACAAGGGTAATATAAAAAGCCAAGTGCTAACGTTTAATGAAATTATCAAAAATACAAATATGTACTCTTGAACCATAATTCACATTTTGCATGACGAACTATTTCAAAATATTAGAATCTACAATTAAAATGTATCATGAATTGACTGGATGTTTCAGATGTCATCAATTGATCATAGGATGGTGACAGGTGAATACATCTACGGTAAATCTATAAAGTGGTATCGGGTATTCACTTAGGACTGGAAATGCTACACGGATATGTGGATTTGATGGTTCATGGAGCGGTAAAATGCCAGTGTGTGAAAGTAAGTGAAGTATATTTTTTTCCAAAATCATAATTAACCAAAGACTCGGAATGTACGGGTCAAATTGTGTTTTTATTATCAACTATTTGTGAAAATTCTTTGGGATTAAAATAAACTTTGTTTAATAAAGTCATAAATTCTTCAGGCCTTTCATTTTTTTTCCTTCATTTTTTTATATGTACATTAATATGTTCTGAATTGATATTGTTTATGAAGCCAACAGTTTAAAACAATTCATTTGTTTTTGAATCCCGACCAAATGAACTCGCCATTTGAAGGTACCAAAAATCATGTTAATCCACAAAACGCCACAATACAGTTATATATTTGATACAAGGAGGTAGAATTCGGGTAAGGGGCACAATTCATGAAATCAGTGATATGATTGTATCGTATTCAATTTCACAAAAAAATCCATCAAGCTTTCATAAGAAATAGAATGAAATCAAAGTTACTTTGATGCTTACATGAAATTTATGTAAAATACTGAAAACAAACGTTCCTATGATTTGTAAGAGTTACTGCTCTTACCCTAGGTCTACCTCTTAAAACCAATCAAACTTGAAAATTTTTAAATCAAGCTATAATCAATTTATAATACTCTGTAGAAATAAACCCAAAGCGATCATGTTTAAGACGCTACAAATGGAGATATGGTCAATACGGTGCTATAAAGAAAGTAGCGGTGTTTATCACAAACAGGTGTCCATAATGCAAACCTCGTGCTTATGTGGTTTCACCTAATAAATTATTCTACACATGTTGTTATTCTCCTGATTTTTGTTTTTTTTTTTTTGTCTACAGTCAATGTCAGTATTTTTATATTCTTCGGACATGTATTTTGTGACTTTTTATAGTTAGAAGGGTACTTGAGTTATTACTAGTTTCTTCTGGGTATCTATTACAAAGACTTATTGACATTATCAATTATTAATTATCAATTTGGATATTTGAACACATTACAAATGAGAAAACACAAAGATTGATTTATTGATTGATTGATTGGTGTTTGAGTACCACTGGAAAATTTGGAGAGATGGGTATGGTCGGGCAATTTAGCCTCCTGTACAGAAGCTGGGATTCTTCCTGTCGAATATCACAGTAGGTCTCTATAACAAGCCAGGAATGTAGCATTTGTCCAGACACGGTGTCCATTCTACCACCTTGGGCACACAACCCAGTTTCGCCCTGGGCAAATCGCCCTAGCCATAAGCAAGATATCTGAGCGCTTTTTTTTAGCTTTTACGGCAAGCTGTGTGCTGCTGGAGGCTTATTCTGCTGATACCGGGACCAATTCAGAGCCAAACCATAAAGACCTTTTGATACATTTTGCGTGGAATGATCAAAGGAAATGCTTTTAATTTACTAAAATTCTAATATTCTATTTACTTTGTAATTTTTCGTCACATTCTGGTCATATGTGTGGTAAAGAACTCTGTCCTTACCCGAGAAACAACTTCATATTTGGTAATTACATTCATTATTACATAATTTAACATATGTTTTGATATACAATTATTGACTGCAATCGGTATTTACATTTGTATCAACCCGACAAAAAGGTGAGGGTTGATAAATCATGATAGCGACTTATATCAAATAAGGGTAACAACAAAGTATATTCTTTAGGACAGTATATGCATTTACCACTTTGTTCCTGTATGTGATATACGACGACTTTGTTAACCCGTCTGACATCCTAGCCAGTATATTCTTATGAACGCTGTCAGCCATGCTTTAAATAAAAAAAGCTACCACGTTGTATTACCGTGCGAGGAGACGAGACCAAATCTTCACCAGCAGTAGTAATGGGTGTAGTAAATAACGGTAACAACAAAATTACCGAACACTAATGCAATTTACAATTAAGTCAAGTAAAACAAAATCTGGAAAAATAGGTATTACATTACTAGAGCAACTGGTTCCACAATGGTCCTGACTTGGTATAACATTTAAAACGAAATGATAGGTTTACAGCGTGCTCTGCTTTTCTAGAAATACCCGCCGAGTTGTTCATTAAAAGGCATATCTGGGGTAGACGAAAGAGGAAAAGAACACTATGGCACGTTGAACAAATCAGTTTTCATGGCACATATGGATACACCGTAACGATCCACGAGTTCATGATGACGACCATAAAACTTCTGTAGTGACGACTTCAATCTTGTAGCAACATAACCCTGTTCTAGAAGCCAGGGCGATACAAAAAGTCTGTGCAGTCTCCATAAGCTCTGGCATAAAGTATGAGTTGTGATATGAACACTCCATACGCAGGTGCTGAAGGGATGTTGCCACAGTTGAAACGAAAGTTGACAATTCTGAATGAATATTCATCACGTTTATCGTAAAGTTTGGTCAATAGTTTTCCTTTACCATCGATTTCTAAGTGTAAATCAAGATATGAGGCTGACCTCTCTGTGTCTGTAGTATCCTTTATCTGAAGTTATTTTGGGTAGATGCGATGTATCCAAAAAATCCCCGAAATTAGGATTGTTTAAAGATAATACGTCACCTATATATCGGAAAGTGAGATTTAAGGATCTAGCTAAACGTAATTCTTTTTGTTCGGATCAGATAGCTATAAAGTCAGCATCTATTCCCTTCGTAATTAATAAAATATGGATTAATTTCAGATTATTATAATGAAAAACTCAGATTCAACAGGTTTAAAAAGACGTAATTTGACCAGGTCTGATATAATGCTGGACAATTTGTATTTCAACGAGTGCAAAATCTCTTAGATCGTTCAGAAGGATGACTGGTAGTGACACAAAGGTTTATTCTAATGTTTTGAACACTAAAAGGTTGTTGTTAACAAGACAAATTGTTATTATATCTGTTTGAAATGTTTGACATGATCAGGTGCATCATTATCTTGAGCTGATTAAGTGAGTAAGTGATTTCATGAATCAATGTACTTATGAGTCTATACTCGCATATTCTATTTTAGGTAAAAAAAACATCGTTATTAACCTTCGCATGAGCGCTAATGACCTACTTTCTCCAGATTTGGCATAATGACGTATACTTGTGAGACCATAACGACGTCATACTAATGAACTAATACCAACAAACATTTTATTCCCTTATATTTATATTATTGATATGAAAAATGTATTGCATTGAATTAAGATACAATTTCTTTTCTAGGTTGAAGGCATTGTAAAGGGGTAATCACTGGATCAAATACTCTAGCAGAAATCAAAAGAATGTAAATTTAAAGTGGTCTGGAGCAGGCATGTCAGTAAACTGCCTGTAGTCCTTAATTTTTACAGTTGTATAACTTACATTCAGTTTTATTTTTCCGTTATTCCAAAGGACCTTTTTGAACTGATTTAAGGTTGTTTTTTTTTGTGTAATATTTTTTCCACCTTGACTCTATTTTAAAGGTGGACGGTTATGATAACGCTAAAGTACCCTAACCCCGCCGCATTTTTTTTGCGCCTGTCCTAAGCCAGGAATGTCTGGTCTCTGTATGTCTTGTTTCATCTTAACGTTAAGTTTATTGAAAAAACAATGAGGAAAATGTCGAAAATTGATTATTCGTAGCGATGATATTTTATCAATTCAAGAAGTAACGGTTTGGTGATTTGTAGAGAATACTTGTATAAAACACGGCATGACACACGGTTTCTTACAATTTGAACGAAAATTTGGGAACATTCTTTCTCTTAACCTTTTTTTATTTCTCGAGCTCACAATGTTTGCAAAATAATTCATATATTTTAAAACAAAATTTAATATTTGGTTGAAACGTCATAATGCTAGTGATAGAGTAGTATATTTGTAATGATGACGTCATGTGTTGAAGTGATGAGGTCGGTCATATGTCTGTAATGATGACTTCATGTGTTGTAGAGATGAGGTCATATACTGTAATGATGGCGACATGTGTTGTAGTGATGAGGTTATATGTTTGTAAGGATGACGCCTTGTGTTGTTGTGATGATGTCATATGTCTGTAATGATGATGTCATATATTCCAGTGATGAGGTCATATGTCTGTATTATGTATTGTAGTGATGACGACATGTGTTGTAGTGATGAGGTCATATCTCTGTAAGCATGACGACATGTGTTGTAGTGATGAGGTCATATCTCTGTTTGCATGACGACATGTGTTGTAGTGATGAGGTCATATGTTTGTAATGATGACGACAGTTGTTCTAGTGATGAGGTCAGATATGTAATGATTACGTCATGTGTTGTAGTTATGAGGTCATATGTGTAATGATTACGTCATGTGTTGTAGTGATGAGGTCATATGTTTGTAATGATTGGGGTTGATATGTTTGCAAAATATAATTGTACTAGTCTAAAATATATGACAATCCATGCTGGCAATTGATCTTGTGTTTGTAATCATTAAAACAAATAGAATAAATTTTTATTTAAATTTTTCACCGTTTGGAATGCTCAATATCATTACTCATAAATTGATACAGTTACGAGATTCAGTACGTGCGTCTGTGACAGGTTGCAAATATGACAAACGTTAGAAAGTGTCTGCTGTGATAACATTAGAAAAAAAACTGTTAATCATATGATGGATAACCAAGTTTAACGAAAAGTTTACAAGACTGTTTAATCTTCTTCTTGTATGTTTTCCGTATTCGATCAAACGAGACTACTGTCCTCCTTCAACTTCATGTTTAAGTATTTATTCAATAAAAAGAATGTGACAGCATGCATATGAATCATTCCCTTAATAGATTTGTGTATTGAAAGATAACGCTTATAGGGTATGTTCATGAAAAAAAAATATGAGCATGGTTGATTCTTTTCATACAGGTACCACTTCAAACCGTATCCCTCTTTAAACGTTATTATTGGCCCAGTTTAGACATGTTTTCGTTTCACAAAGATAAATTATCCATTCAAACTAAGATAAAGGTCTTTTTAAAACAGGTATCTGGTTTTACGTTTCGAACACATTTCTCTAATGGCATGCTTCGGTATTTCTACCCCTTTGTTAGGAATAAAAATGAAATAATGGAACAATATATTGCAATACATTGATTTGTCATTTTGTTTTGTTCTACATTTGATTTTCTCATAGAGCATGGTTTCCTCATTTTGCAATTGCATTTTAGGCAACTCGCTCCTTTCGCAACGATTTACAATACGGATAATTGTCAATACGTACTTGTAATATGATACTAAACAACATATACCGACGAATGAAGTCTAGCTGTATTCAACAGCAAAAAATAAAAAAATCTTCCACGTACAAATCCCGAATGACGCATCACAATAAACGATTTTTATTGAATGATTGATAAAATGATTTCGGCAGATATATCATGCATTTGATGAGACATTGGCGGGAACCGACGAAGCACGAATGGTTCGGATACAGTGTACCGTTTAAACATCTTCGAAACCTCACCACACTATTTTCGACAGAAATAATTATGTCATAGATTGCCTAATAAAGAGAGATAAAATTTGATTGATTATCGAGAAAAAAATTACAAGAGGTGTTACATTTGTCAAGTATTTCAACCAAATTTGGAATAGTCGTTTTATTTTTTGTACACCCTCCTTGATCTGTTGTGATAACCATTGATCTTTGTCTATTTTAAACGATGTGAGATTTCCTTTTTTAAAGCTTGTCATTTCATGCCAATGTTCTCACTATCGAGACAAGGATATTTGTAGTCTTAGCCATCCAAAATGTTTCCTTATTTCATCCATGTTTTATAACCTCTTGTAAAATGAAAAAAAATTGGAAAGCAGGGCGTACTATACGAGTATACTAATGACAAATTGAGAGAAAAAATTAGCACACTGCCAAAAAAGTAAAGACTTAAAATTTTCTGTAAAGTAGCTTTTCCTTGGAATAATGCTTTCATGCAAGATCGATGAAATCTGATTAGCTGATGAGAAAGGTAATCAGAACAGAAAGTAAAATATTGCTGTTATTAGATCGTAAATGCAGTGATTAAATGAAAATATACACATATTTATTTCAATTACTTTAGATTCGAGCGGTAATTAAAATGCATTCCAAGAATACAGACTTGTTAAGATTAAAACAGAAACAACAAAGAAAAAGGAACACCCAAAAACATATCAAAATAAACAAAAGAAAATGAGCATCCCGGACTCCATATAGAACTAGAAGCATCGAGAAGGTGCACCTGTATGGTATAAAGACTGGGAGCATCGAGAAGGTGCACCTGTATGGTATAAAGACTGGGAGCATCGAGCAGGTGCACCTGTATGGTATAAAAACTGGATGCATCGAGCAGGTGCACCAGTATGGTATAAGAACTGGGAGCATCGAGAAGGTGCACCTGTATGGTAAGCGTCTTCTGTTTTCTATAAAAACCGTCATTCGAATTCTTCATACTCTATCAGAACAAGGGTAGACGAAAAGGGACTAAAACGGGAAAACCTAGTGACTAAAACGGGATTGTGTTTCCTATAACAATCATGTATGTGGTTTAAATAATAGTAAAAAATCATAATATTTATCTTAATGTAATCAGTTAGTAAAATGCTAGCTTATAAATGATTTTTTCCCGAAATTATCATATATCTAGTTGGACTGATCATACAAGTATATTCGATAAGAGTTGGATATATATCTACACTATCACATCATTACTATGTTTGCAATCAGATATTTGGTATTACTAAAACGAAGTCAAGCCTTGCTTTTTTTTCCTCCAATAAAGCAGTTATACAACATTTATGACTATTACATTGTATATATTGCATTTAGTCGACGTCTGTTACTCATTTGAATGTCATTACATTATGTGTAATTGGTTTTAAAATTAAATCTTTCTTTTAAAACTACTTCAAATTACGGAATGTTGGTAATTCGTTAAACTAGCTTATTATGATGTCTGAAAATAGAAGTCTTTATTGCCAAAGTTTAATTCAATACAAACTTTCCCGCATCTAGTTTTATTCTATTTATGGAAAGAATTCAATAATAATGGCAACTTGGAAACTTGGGATATTTATTAGCAAATCTTGAGAGTCCGTGTTCATTATGTAGACTAGTATTGTCTCTGTGCGTTGATGGCATCTTTAATCTGAGTTTGAAGATAGGAAGGTAACTGTCAAAATAAAAAGACAGTAATATAAGTACAAGTCCATTTAAAAGACGTGCATATAATGAAAAAGTGTTAATGTTTTGTCAACTCTCTAAACAACCTTCGATTCTTCAGAAAGTTATATCGGTGTTTTATTGCATGTTAGTGTGGCATCCATATCTAACGTTTTAGAAGTGATAAAAGAAGAATTATGAGATAATATACTCCTCCAATTTTATCTACAGGTTCAATTCATACCACATTTAAAAGTCTCCAAATTTCCTTTATCACTTTTATAACTTCTGAAATCCTTAACTGAATGTCTAACAAAAACAAAAAAACAAATTAAATGACTTGTACTTAAACAAAATAGTACTTCTTGAAATAGGCGTATACGTTTCGTCACGTGATTCCATGATTTCACGACAATTGATTCCCGATACTTAAACCTGAGTATATTAAAAAAAAATTGAGAATATTATCAGATTTAAGTAAGTTGTCAAATTTGTGGTACTGGAGCCTTGTGAAAGACCGTTTTTTCGTTATTATATGTAAAATAACACAGAAAGTGATATTTGCGGAATAAACTAAAACACAACAATGTCTTAGTAATAAAATTTATTTCATATGTCAACTCCAACGTGTGTCTTTTTGCCTTTTAATAGACGTCCTATAAATAATGAAACAAAGATACATAGATTGTCATTTCATTTAACGCACGTGAGAGGACATTTCATTTTCAGTAAAACCTGTCTAAATCGTACCATGGATAAAACCATAACCTGTGTTAATAAGTCCCTTTCATTAACTTTCAATATTTTTTAACATATGTGAAAACGAACTGTATTGTTTTGCTGTTTCCGTTAACATATTATTGGCAAGACAACATGCAACACATTGAACGAAGACGAATAAAAAAGATATTTTTTTTATTGTTTATTTGTCTTTTATTTGTTTGTTGTTATTTATTGTTTCGTTTTTTTTTGGCATTTCTATGATTTTAGCAAATTCCAAAAAAGCACGTAAAAAAGAAATCTTCAATGGATGACATTTGTTTGGCAAGTGTCATCAACTGCTATGGTCTTTAAAGGATGCCCGCTTCCCAGTAATTCTTACGTACCTGCTGTCCACTGTAACCTGGGTCATAACCTTTAACTAAAAACAAACATTGACGGTAATACAATAATTATAAAATATGTTTATTTTATTACTATATTGATGACAGTTGAATGATAATAGACAAAACATTCAAAATACTTTCAGTGTTTGAAAATTCTTTTCATAAAAAACCCGATTATCTTTATGATCACGAGATATGAATGCTTCCTCTTTCACGAGCATACGACTCCTTTTTCAAAGATAGAAAAGCGCAACTTGTGAATTAACATATGCTTGTTTTAAAATTGTCGTAAAAATATGTGTAATCTAGCCGGTTTAAATGATAAAGCAATAAGGTATTTATGTTTGTATGAATACACAATGGTTTGACATGAATGCATATAAGTGATCAAGAAACAATGTTGTCCATTTTCGTTTACACAATAACTCACATACACAAAGAAAATGCTTTGATAATTTGATAAATATGTAATTAAATATAATAGACAAAATACACAATTTAATACACAATTGAAAACAAACAGTGTTTCTTATGTTTTCTTGATGTAAACATAGCAAGAGCTACCAACCTGGTCCGGAGCCTTTTACCACAACAATTCTTATATATCCTGTAATTACCATCAATAAAACAAACCTATAAACGTCGATATATGAACGTATCTTTATACATTATTGTGTGAATGCAACAGAAAAGCATAGGGCACCAGCATTTGATTCTGAAGGGGCTGGCAAATTTTGTTGGGTCATGATATTTATTTTGAAATGTTTCTTGTAAAAATATGCATTTCCTAAACACATCGAGTAATTATTAACAATTAATAACGATAGACGTCCAGTCAAACCGGAATACGAATTGGACAGGGAAGTAAATTCATAGTGAAAGAAGCCTTTAAATTGGTTAAAAATTGAAATATGCAATTTAAAAAGAAAAAAAATAAAGTATCTAGGTCTGGTGCGCTGAATTATTTTTGAATAAATAGGCTACAGTTTGCCTATCCTATCTCGCCCCTTTCAGCCATTTTCACTTTTTCAATGCCTTAATAAACGTAAGAAAAGCGTATAAGTGTGATGTGTGGTTGTAGGCTGTGCCTAACACATATTTAACATAGATACTGACGTGACAGACCAAACTCTCGGTATAAGTCGATGAGAACAGTCAAAGAAGGGAAAATTCATATGAAAGATGGCAATATCAAGACATACAACCGGAAAACTTGAAACAAGCACTATAGTCAGAACATTTAAAATTAATTTAAGTAAGTGACTTTTTCAAAAGAAAAACCCGACAATTTAGTATCAGTCAGAGAATGAGACAGAGATTGAAACATGGTCTAAAAATTCAACCTTTTTTGAAAGTGTAATTTGACTATTTGCACATCGGAATCAAGGAATAAAGACAATATATTCCTTATCATGTTGGTGCATTGAGTTATAATTACATTGAAATTCACTGGAAATGAACATTTCAAGAACAGATAACTCTGTTAAAAACATTTGCTTAACATTCTATTGAAAATATTTTGAGAAAATCCAGTGATGCAGAGATCAAATAATGATCTTTTCAAATAGAGGAAGCATACTTGAGTAATATTTTAATGTCAAATCGGGTGGGCTTTGACATGCATGTTTTTTTTATTTTTCCCATTTTGACTGATTCTTACAAACACTTGCATGACATGCATTGGTAAAATTTATCAGTGCTGCGCTTGTCACCATATATCAATAATTTTTCGTTTTGGTTTATAGCGTATTATAAACAAGTTCTTTTGTATCTAAAACAGTCTTTTGTATTCATGTATTTTACGCCTTAAAATCTAAAATATTTATATATTTGGTATTTAGGAATTCCTAATGAAAAGAACATTTCTCTAGATTATTTTCTAAATCTATTTTAATATGTCCTCAAACTGAACCATTTACTCACCTGGATCTCCTCTTGGTCCTTTGGGTCCAGGGGGTCCGGGGGGACCAGGAGGTGGACGTGGCGGTCTTGGTCCGATTGGCCCAGGATCTCCTCGGTCTCCTTTTTCTCCTTTTTCCCCTTGGGCTCCAGGATTTCCGGTCCTTCCTGGATAACCTGGTGGTCCTTTTGGTCCTTGGTCTCCTCGTGGACCTTTGTGGCCAGGAGGTCCTTTTCTTCCTGGGTCTCCCTTTGGCCCTTGTACACCTGGTGGACCACGCTTGCCATCTTTTCCGTCTTCCCCATCTCTACCATCTTTGCCATCAGTTCCTGGAGCTCCTGGTGGGCCTTGATTACCAGGTGGCCCAGGGGGTCCCTGTGTTCCTCGTTTTCCATCTTTGCCGTCATCGCCTTTTGCACCAGGGTCACCTATATTAAAAAATGACATTTGTGTCAGATGCATAGTAGATTTCCCTGTATTCTTTTAATTATTGAGAAGTTCAAAACAGCACATAATGCTAGTGATAATGCTAGCCATTTTCATTTGATTATAACTTCTTTGCACTTTAAAACTAATTGATGAATACCAATGTTTACACCAATGGAAATAACTTGCTCTGCTCTGATTTGAAACAATTCAAAATATTGTGGATGATGCACATAGTTATTCGATATTTGGTTTCGATATATATGATGTAATCATTGCTTTGCAGATTGATTAGATGTTAGTAGGTGTTAAGTTCTTCCCATCACACACGCTAACCGTACCGGTTTAGGTACAGTCCGGATTGCACGTTTACTTTATTCCCTATATTATGTTCTGATTTCCGTTCGAATCCGGGTTTCCTATTCACTATCTTATAAGTGCTTATAGCGTTATTGATGTACAATTTATGAAACCCCCTCCCCTTCTCAAAATTACAATTATTTTATTCAAAATTCTTCAACTTTATTTTATTCCCTAACAATAATTCATTCACATATACCTCCCTTTCTTTGAAGTTTTAAAAATCTTTCCAGAAAGAATCTCTCAATCAAAATTTAGTTTTTGTTTGTTTGTTTGTTTATTTTATACAAGACATTGAAGTTTTCGACAGGCTTCTTATAAAAAAACCAAAACAAAAGTACTGTGTATGAAGTACCTTTAGCGCCTCTCTCTCCTGGTGGCCCACGATGTCCGTTTGGTCCTGAAATGAGTGGAATTGGCAATTACGTGGATGCCAGATAATATACACAAAAAGCTAACACTCTTATCAACAAAATATTTCTTTTTCTCTCTTTATTATAAAATAAATTTAGCCGAGGTCGAATCTGTGATAATTATGAAAAAAACTAAATAAAGTACATTTTGGACGATAGATGACCAAATACAGATGGCACACTAACATTACATGCACATGAATCATCAAACTGTGTTGTAACAATGTACATGTTTATTATCCAATGTTGTTTGTGTTTTGACGTAACTGTTTTAAAAGCTTCAAACTAAGTGCATGATCAGAAATGTCGGTACATGTGATACCGTACTAGTATTTGGAAACACTGTCCATTCTATGGTATATAGCGGATGGGACATGTAGATTTTGAATGGGTAAATGAGGATTCGGTATCGCAGTAAAGACTTCGAATGGGTAGAATGAGAAAATCAGTTTATAAATAGTAATTTGCTTACAAGGTGACATAATTGAATAACAATTTGTGGACTTAAATATGATATATAAGTTGATTATGTATTAACTTTATATAAATGTAATACTATCCTAAAGAAAATTGCAACAAGCATTTGTTTCTATAGAGAATGGGGAATTATCCTAGAGTGATAGGTGTAATATACTGTTTAAAATGGGAAGTTTATACCATAAGAGGGCTGTATTCTAAGATTTTTACCTTGTGGACCAATAGGTCCTTCGTCGCCTTGGGGACCTACAAAACAGAAACAATAAAGCTACTTTTCTTATGGTACACAGATACCGCAATTATTGAGGATACACAAATCGATTGTACATTTTTTTTCAGTTTATTCATGTAATTTACATATTTTACTCACTATCGGACATATTTTGGCAAATTAATTGAGGATCTTAAAAAATCCCATTTTGAAAACGTCTTCTAAATATGTTTTTGATTAAAATGTTGTGATTAAATAAATATTAATAGCTGTATCAAGTAAGTGTTTAAATAAATATGTCATAATTAATCTTTGTATTAGCTATTTCTCAGGGACAATTTTCATGTCATACTTTAATAAATGACTTTATATTCGTATGGAAGACGTTTCGGTCAATACATCATTGTTGTGTACGAATAACCTGTCCGTATAATGCAATATGACCCTCCGTGCAGTACATGTTTTGCTAAATACAACAAATCATATTTTTTGCTTTGAATTTTGTATTAAGCCTACGTTCAAGTTTCACACAAACTTACTCAGTCATGGTTATGGTGGTTAACAATAAAAACATAGCTGAGCAGTAGTCTTCAAATTAAGGAGGTAGACCTAGGGTAATGGATATAACTCATGAAATCAGTGATATCTTTGTATTATATTCAATTTCACCAAAGCCTCTCAAGCTTTTGTTTGAAGCAGCATAAAATGAACCCATGGTAATTAGATGCTTACATAGGATTAGTGTAAAATGCTTAATACAAACGTTTGAATGATTTTAAACAGTTGTGTCCCTTACCTTAGGTCTACCTCCTTACATAAAAGAGGATTTATGTCAGAAATGGCACAGAATTCACTTATATTTCTAACACAGAAACAGACAAAATCACAAGTCTCTGCTTGAATTCTGTTGTTGCACTTTTGAGATGAAATAAATATGTATTGTACTTTAAATTGTCACTTGGAAGAGTTCTCGTCACTGCTTGATTTGTTTGTTGCCATTAGAGGTTCTTTTTCTTTAACTCTCATATGGGATAGTTTTTAACCTCTGATACCTTCATGTACCTTTATTTCCAGGTGCTCCTTTGGCTCCTTGTTTGCCATCTGCTCCCGGGGTTCCTGGGATACCGGGAAGACCTCGTGATCCTCTTTGTCCGAAGAGGGCAACTGAAACATTGTCATATTGAATTCATATCCAAACGTATCAATGATTCCTTCACAAATCAACACTTTTGAATACTGTAAACCTTTAAATTTCGCGGATTTATTTTGAATGAACATATTCGCGGATATCATTGTTTACAATTTTAAGAAATGATTAACGTTCTAAATGATAGAAATTGATTTCACTGGTAAAATTTTTTGCGATTTAAGAGCACCGCGAAAATTTCAGTATGAATGCTTGAAACAAGCTGTGTTTCAATACTTTTGCATTTATCTAAAATTTGACACGTTGTTTATTTATTTTTTTTTCGTTGAATTGTTGGCAATCAATTTATAACAACACTTTTGTTTTGATGATTAATCAAAATTCATTCATTTTTTAAAAATTATTGATCTTGATCTGAAACACAAGGAATCATAAAATCTATTTTAAAATTATTTGAATCAGCGGGAGAAGATGCATTTCTTTAATTTTGTATAAAAATATGTTGAGGGAACAACTACTGGATGCAAACAACTGGCTGAAATGATAATTCAGATTCCATGTAAGATTCCAGATGTTTTTTTAACCAGCTTAAGATGTAATCACATTTCTGTTTTCTGTACAATTATTTTAATTGAGTCATATATAAACAAAATTATCTCGTTATATCGATTAGATTGAATATTTAAAACTAGATATTTATTACATTACATTATTACATTATATCATAACCTTGATATATAAAATTATGTGTTATGACCAAATACTTGAATTTTTATTATGACATATTAAAATTGTTGTCTCATTGTAATGTATAGAGATAAAGATATGATTGGTATTTAATTTTGTAAATGTTCGATTTACGGTATTTTCGCAGTGGACAGAAAATACCTGCGAAATTTATTTTAAACATTATATGATGCTAATCACTTTTTTAAATCGCAAAAATTGATATCCGCGAATCTGTGACAATTAGCCATCTAAAATCAATAAATATACAAAATACATTATTTTTATAAACAATTTTGTTCTTTCAAGGTAAAGTTTATTTTTCAATGTCCTTCTCTTAGATTTCTATACCACGGTATGTACATACCCGTAAAGATAATTGACTGGACTCGGACAACATTGGTTTGAAGGTCTGAAAAGCTGTTGAACCTAATGACTTGTGACGCACTTCCGGTTATTTGAATCAGTGTATTCATATTAATTCTGCTGCCAATTGCAATAACAAAGATGTATGTATTTTCGTCTTTTAGTTTCTGTGCCTCTGTGACTGGGTTGCGGCCGTTGTTGTTCTGTCCGTCTGTGATGATAATGACGATTTTGCACGCTCCAATACGTGGTGGTATGTTTCTATTGTGTGGTGCAAAGCTTGTTTTCCTAATATACTAGAAAATATTTGTTTTTTATTACTTTTAAAAATATTAAATTTAACAGTAGTATATACATATATACTGGATTTTTTTTCAACTACTATTATCAGAAAATAATATATAAGCAAGATTAATAGATTTGCAATACACTGTAACATCTACATTTTTTGTATATCAATTTTCAAAACAATTAACTTGGGTGAGGGCGTCCAAATATACAACCAAATTTAAGCATGTGTGATCATCGTTAATATATCAATGCTTATGTCATTCATACATAGATCAGATGTATTGCTTATACTTTCTGAAATATCGCAAAACCCCCGTGTCACCACACATTGTTGTTTTTGTGTTTTTGTTTCTGTTTTTGTTTTATTTTACATTTGACTAATATCGTGATATAAAACAAATCGATACCTGTTGCCTTTTAAACCAATCAGTCTGACAATATAATTTCACTCAAAGTGAGAATATGGCAAGTTTTCTTACCATAAATTATTCATTTTAGGTGTATTTCAAGGCAGTAATTGTTTAGCTATATTTTATCACAGGGACATAACACATCCTGTCTTTTTTACTTTATTCTGATGTTGCAAATAGTCTTATTACACATTAAAAATTGTGTTTTTTTCATACCATGTTTCACCCACTGCTTGATTTTAGCTATTACTGACACTTAAAGTTATTATTGATGCAGTGGAACGAGTCAAAATCGAAATCTGAACAAAATATCATCTGTTTAAAACAGGTACTCCATATTGTCCCTTTTAATCAATTTTATTGTATTTTGAACCTTGGTAAAACTCCAGAGTAAACTAAACCAATCTTTAAATCCGATATGGTTTGGTTTTGACAGATTCAACTGTACTTGCACTGTAATTTTTAACACGTTTGTAAAATGGTTACATGAAGACATAACATATATACTTACATATAAACCATCTCCCATTCTCGTTTCCGATCCTCTTCTTACTGGGAAATTATCTATAGCAGTTGCTAATTCCGACGCACTGCTGTATTTATTCAGATGAAAATGGTTAACGACAGGTTTCTGTGAAAAACACACAGCACCAAACTGTACGCCGTATAAACCGATTCTTTGAAAGAAAGAGAAGATGATGATTTTCATTACATTTTTCATCGCTTGGAAGTTAGCAGCAGATCCTATACTGCCGGAATCATCGTATGCAAAGACGATATCAGCGAGGCCATAATAACCTATAAAAATATAAACAAAGAGGCCTATACTAACCTATAAAAGTAGAAATTAAAGTTACAGAGGCTCATTGTCGGACAATGGGGGATGGAAGCCAGGGTCCTTTTAATCTTCTCATGCTCGGAAATGCAACATGATTATTAAGGTAGCTCATGCGGGCAAATACACGGCCTGTCAGCGACCCCTAACTCCCCCGCTCCTTACCCTTTTATAATTAATGGATTTTCCATTAAGGCTTCTCTCACAAGGTATAATTTTAGTCAATTTAATCAGTAAATCGATGTCTAAATTGTTCTTAATGATGAAATCACGGTAGTTCTGTGTTACACGGTTTGCATTTGAGACATCATTTATGTCATGTTTTCTGGGGCTTAAATGGCGCTCAAAATTTGTAAAACTAACTGAAACTTTCCATAATAAGAAATTAAATGAACGTTTGTTATAGAAAACAGAAAAAAAAACGTTTTAAAAGATTTCGAGGTAAAGCCAAACATGTAGGTACAATATAGACAGAAATGCAGATTATTGTATTATTTATAACTTGTAAAACTGTTTTAATACTAAATCCTTGTGAGTTAAGGCATTCCAATGTAAATGGTACAATATCTTGAAGGCATTATTGAATAAAAAATATATTCCAATGGTATTGTCGTACGAAAAAAAAGTGATTGATAATAATTTATTAACATAAATCAAACTAGTAAATAATGTACTAAACACTTTGTATGTGAAATATCTAAGTACTTGTTTGTTGATTTTCCATACATACCTGGGTATTTCCAAACAGACCATGGCGTCGGTTTCGGTGGTTGCCATCCTCCCCAACCTACAAAATGATTGAATGATAAATTTGGTTCGTTTTAATCTATTTTACTATGTATTGTCACTCGAGATGACTGATCAATTTTGTCAGTAAATCACTGTTTTTAACCTGATATTTAAAAATATGTTTTGATTTAATGTCAGGTATACTCAAACCTGTCACCAAACTGTCCTAGAGCTGTCAGGTATACTTATCAGATCACTTCAAACCGGTCACCAAACTGTCCTAGAGCTGTCAGAATAACAGTTCAAAAACCAGTCCTTCTGACAGTCCTAGCAGTAGAGACGTTTATACTAGTAGAACTGGTCTCACTGAGACAGAAATGCTAGAACTGTCAGTAGAGCTGGCTCTAGAAATGTTCTATTATATTCTTAAAACTGTACTAGATCCGGCTCTTATGACAGTTCCCATGAAAGGCAAAAACTTATCTTAACAGTAGTTTTTTTACTCATACAACACTTTTATATGAATTTGTATTTATATCTATCTAAACTCATGAATCATGAGTTGCTTTTGAAATGGAAACAAATAAAACTTGTTTTAACTCGTATAAACAAATTCATTGGAACAGTGTAGATACAATGAAGTACGTGTTTATGTCAATCGTTATTAATTAGTAAATTTGGTAAAAAATATTTAAGCGTGTAAATGACTATGACTTACTTCTTGTTGCCGATGCGCTTGAAACAACGACGCACAGCAGTGCAAGAAAAACTCCAAATTTTACCATTGTCACAGGAAATTTGCTGTTGTCTTTTATGACTGGAAGAGTGCTTTTTATATACCTTTTCACCATTTACACCATGTGTCGCCTTGTTAATTACTTATTGACATTGTAATGTGCTGTGTATTAATTGGGTTTAAAGTCAAGTAACCGGAAAATCTACATTAATAAGTATATGGGGTGATTTGATACTTTTAATATATAATGTGTTCCACTGACTCTGCACTAAACCAATAAAACAAATGTAAAAAGATTATTGAACAATAGGTAAAATATATAGGTGAAACACCCTTCAGCGGGATATTTGCACTAAGATTAAAGTTTGCTATATTTGCGAGGAACAGGGAATCGTGAAAATTGAAGCTCTCCTTTAAATTTAGATATTTTACGTTAATTCTGGTATCTATGGAGTCGAAAAATAAAACCGTGAGGATTTAATATCCATATGCAGAGAACAATCACAAAAATTATCTCGCTCATAGCATGCCGCCCTTTTCACAAAAATTCGTAAGAGTAAAATTAGTCGTAAGTTGTGACGTCAAAATACAGTTAAGTATTTTGACGTCACAACTTACGACTAATTTTATACTTAAGATGGTTTGTTGTTTGATTATTCGTCTGACTTGTTTGTCTTGAAATTCAAAGCATTTTATATAAAACTTCCAAAGATAGTACACTGAATGTAAGATTATACATATATAGTATGTACTACGAAATATTTATCAAACGAAACGAAACGAAATTCACATGTACGAATCGACAAAATATCAAAATTATGCTTGATACATGATCCTGACAAAAATACATTTCAATCCATAAATTTATAGTAAATTAACTTGATCTTCTAAAAACTCCTGTCTAATATATAATATGGTGTTCACAAAGTATGGGTCACGTGATAAGATAATTAAATAATATTTCTGAATAAGTTTAAATATTAAGAAGAGGCATTTTTCTTTCTAGCAATAACATGCCATAGAAATTATATTTAGACATCATCCCAATGACTAAATCAACCTGTATATAAATAACACATATTTGTTCTCCTTTTGAAAGTCACTTAATTCAGGTTTGACTTACATGTTGATATATAAATTGCCTTGATGAAGACTGGGTTATTTCCCTTTGCTTTGGTTTTAACCACATGGGTTCATAGATTACGCTCTGCCTTGGAACGTCACTTAGATCTAGGGTAAGGGACACAACCCTTACAAATAATCTGAACATTTGTATTCAGTATTTACATCATCATTGTCATCTAAGCATCAAAGTAACTTGAACTGATATTGAATATTGAAATTGAATATGACACAAACATATTACTGATGGCATAAGTAATGTCTACCCCATGAAGTATGGTTCTGGTGATTCATCTAAAGACAATCAATGAATACATTTGTTAGATCCTATGCTGGTCCTAGGATTTGCTACTTATCATGAAATACTTTCGACTGGTTATAGTGTATAAAATGTGGCTGGAAGTTTTCTTGCACTTTTCCTTAATAGAATATCTAAGTGTTAAGATCTCTAGTGAGCAACTTTCATTTGAACTTTTATTTGTGATCTCCTATATATCTTGAACTATTTTTTACTGGTTATAGTGTAAAATTATGGCGGGAAATTTTCTCATATATTTTCTGTAGTAGAACATAACCAAATTTTAATTTTTAATAATATCTCCAGTGGACTATTTTCATGTGCACTTGTACTTCGTAACACAGTTTCTATTGGGCCTACAGAAAGATTTACAATAAAAATATTTGGGAAATGTACGAATCACCCTTGGTAAGCTTCTGCCTGGTTTTTAGGCAGAACTGTAGTTAAGACGGGTCTGATTGTAATTGTTCTATATAATTTTCAAAATTAGGCAGAGGGTGATTACCTATATGACATTTAAGCTCATTGCTCAATTATTTATCATCACGAATTTGAAACATTAACAGTTTACAAAATGTAGATACTTGCGATTTTCAGCAATTTATTTCTTGGTTTTTTTTTTTAATTAATAACATTAATATGTTTTTTTTCAAATTGACCCCACTTTACTTTTCATACTTTTTGTTGAACACACCTTAAAATGTAAATTTTTATGAAATCTTACTTATTTTTTCAGTATATTAACAGGTATTACATACTAATTCAAAAACTATGTAAAAACTAGATAAATAGTTTTCCCGCCAAAACTTCAAATGCTTTCATTTAAAAATCAAGCACACTACACCCATTTTTTTCCTTCTTAAAAAAATTCACAGTCTTGTTATTCTTAAATAGATTAGAACAAATATTTCGTTCTATTTTTTCTGTTTTGTTGTGAAATTTCATGTCTCACAAAATATTCCAAACTTACTTTGATATTTACAAAAACTGATTTGATCAAAGGTAAAACACATCTAAAATGTAATGTAACTAGAATGGATATGGTGAATATGCCAAAGAGAGAACAACCCCTCTGGAATGATCAATGTTGGTTAAAAGCCACCCATGGATTTTTGATATATATAAATCTCTTTGTGATTGTTGACACTACAGCTATCGTTGGGCAGATAGATAAGGATTTTATTGAATAATGATCAATAGGAAATTCATCATTAGGCTAGTACATGGGTACTTAAATTGAACCAACATAATACGGAAACGATGCTTAATTTCCGTATTTATACCAAATATACACCCAGTATTCAATGCATGACGAGGAAGCCACAGGGCAGGCTGTAACAAGTCCCATAACATTATCATATACAGGTACAGCGAAAAAGTTATCCCATATAATCCAGCATAATAAAAGTAAATTGCAAGTGAAGAAGAAACATAACATTATAAGGTCAGACATTCCTGAATTGGGACAGGCGCGAAAACTGTTATAGTATCCCCTTGTTGTACGTAAAATCAACCTGTATTTAAAGACCATTTGAATGTCAGTTTTGACAGGTTTGACAAGCATACAAGTGCTTAAGAACATGTAATTAAGTTTTAAACAACCATACACCATCCTTCTATCCCCATACCCTATTCCCAAGAGAAAGAGTAATCAAGGGAACCAAGGTTATAGCGGTAATCAAAAGAATGCAATCCAGGGACAAAGACCAGACATGGAAAACAGACATACACAACAAATAACACAAAGTAACTAAAATCATACATACAAAGTAACAAAAGTAAATGAGCAACTCGGACTAAAAACTGGGAGCATGGACCAGGTGCACCGGTAGGGTAAGCGTCCTCTGCTTTTCTAGAAACACCCGCCGAGTTGCTCTTAAAAAGCCAAGTCCGGGGTAGACAAACGAGGAAAGGAAAACTATGACCCGTTGAATAAATCAGTTTTCATGGTGCAGATGGATACACCATAACGATCCACGAGTTCATGAAGACGACCATAAAACTTCTGTAGTGATGACTTCAATCTTGTAGTAACATAACCCTGTTCCAGAAGCTTATTTGTTAGAGTTCTAGCGCGATACAAAGAGTCTGCGTAGTTTCGACAAGCTCTGGCATTACGTATGAGTTGTGATATGAACACTCAATACGCAGGTGCTGAAGGGACGTTGCCACAGATGAAAGGAAAGTTGACAATTTTGAATGAAAAGTCATCACGTTTGTCGTCAAGTTTGGTCAATAGTTTTCCGTTACCATCGATTTCTAAGTGTAGGTCAAGATATGAGGCTGACTTCACACTGTTTTTAGTATTCTTTATCTCAAAGTCTTTGGGGTAGATGCAATGTATCAAATCCCCGAAATTAGGATTGTCAATATCCCCTATAAAATCCCAATAGGATATTTTGTATCACAAATGAACATTACCAGATTGAATTATATTTTATTTTTAAATTTAACATTTGAACATAATTTGATATACTTTTCATATCAATAGATACAAAGGAAAATAATTTCTCCATCCTCCCCCATTCAACACCTTAATTTCTCATACATTTTCCGCATTCCTCATCCCTCCATTTCCCATTCACATCCCCAAAATACCATAGAATAGGATTGGTCACCTCACATGTACTGTACAAAATTTTCTTGATATATCTTTAAGATCTGGTTTTCCTTTCATACAATTCAACTCAACAACCACTCTAACTTACAATTACTCAAAAATCGAAATCTAAGCACAAATCTGATTATGATAAGGTTAATTACTTGGTTACATTTTCTGCCAAATTACACTTGAATATTCCAATTTCAGCTATAAATAAAGCATTATCATACATATTAAGTTGTAGGCACAGCTTTTGTCATGTAAGTACACACCAACAAATGTATTACATGAAATGACACATAGATATTTTTCATGCCGTTGTTGAGTCACTATAAATACGGAATACTAGACGACATCGGATGGACGGAGCATTATAATGATGGGCATTCATCCTGTCGTTTTGTTTTTGACACTGCTCCATGGAGCTGTGGGAACTTACAGTAAGTTCACTGAAGCTTTAAAAAAAACTTTTTTTTTTACTTGTTTTTAAATTTTTAAGATAAGTACTGGCGAGTTATATATGATTTAATTCAAAGTTCATTTTAAATAGTTTTGTTATATTTTTGTATTTGTTTTTGTTTCCTTTTCTAAAGCTTGCTTGATTCGTTATCTTTTGGGTTTTTTTCTATTAGTTTTTGTTTTTGTCTATTAGTCATTTCAGATTTTTTTCATTATAAGTTTTGCTGATTTCTGTTGGGGTTTTTTGTCTTTGTTTTTCAGGATTTTTCCTTCATTCTTGTTTTGTTTAGTGTTGTCTTCTTTGTTTTGTTTTTGGTTTTATTGTTTTTTTTATGTTTTTTTTTGTTTTTGTTTAGTTTTTTTTTTTTGGTAATTTTTTTGTTTTGTTTTGTTTTTGTTTTTGTTTTTGTTTGATTTTGTTGTTTGTTTTGTTATCGTTTATCAAAAAGGGGTTGTTCCTTGTTATATTTTCCTGCTTGTCTTTTTTGGATACAGTATTTTAAATTCTTGTTCGATTTTCAATTACTAAGAAAACTCTGAGTCGTATAGACATTAAATGAATCAGATTGGATTGATCAACATACTAGTGTGATCCTGATTTTAAATTTCACAATTAATTTGAGTATCACATTTAAACCCCTCTCTGTGGAGCTAAAACAAAGGATGTTCTTTTGAGTTAATTAATGAGTTTCAAAACACAATCAATATATCAATAAATCAAAGTTTCAAACTGATAACAACTGTGTTTCCCATTTTTAGATCGACCCGTTACCAGCTGGTCATCATGGTCAGGTAAGTGTATATTTATTTCAGATTAAAATGGAGAGTACATGCTAGCTTTTTATTGACTTAAGGGGTTAGACCTAGGGTAAGGGACATGACTCTTTAAATCAGTGATACATGTATGTTTGTATCATATTTAATTTCACCAAAGCTTTTCAAGCTATCCTTTGAAACAGAATAAAATCAATCCAAGTTACTTTGATGCTTACATTAGATTGATGTCAAATGCTTAATATTGAAAATATAACAGAACACAAATTTGACACTACGAAATTCGTTATAGATATAAATTTTAGGAGCCAAAAAGCCTTGTTCCTTGCTATATTTTCCTGTTTGTCCTTTTTGAATGCAGCATTTTAAATTCTCGCTCGTTTGTCAATTACTAACAATCTACATAGCCGGCTATAATTCAGTTATATGTAATGTTTAATTGCGGGATTCTGGCCATTGACTCATGAATATCATCGGATTAATTAATTATGTAACCCCAAATGTTTAGCTAAATTATTAATTTGTCGGCATTGAATTGTAAGTTAACATCCTCCTAAAAGAGAAGCACCATTAATGTCGTATCTACGAATTTTCTCTCTTCAATGATAAAACCCAAATATTTAGGTTAAGTTCGTAGGTTTTGCAATCATAAATGAGTTAGCAGAAATACCCTGTTTCAAAGTAGAATTGATCTTGTTTTTGATTTTTTTTTCAGGTTTTAAGCCATATTCACAATCTGACATCGTATTTGCAATCGACGATTCTGCAAGCATAGGACCACAAAACAACTTCAATACAATGATTAAATTTTGTGAAGACATCGTCAATTCGTTTTTCATCGTCGGGAAATGGGGTACACAATTTGGTGCTGTCAGTTTCTCTAACCATGTGACCAACCAGTTTCACCTGAACAGACACAACAGACGAGAAGACGTAATTGAAGATATGAAAGATACGCCTTATTTAAGAGGAGGTTCTACAAGAATGGGAGACGCTTTGCAGGTATTATTGTGACAAAAAATTGCTGAGTTTAAACACAAATCCACTTAGAAGTCAGGCTAGTTTTATAACAAAGGCAAAAGGGCTACGAAAAAAAATATTTTGCATGTTTAGACTACATTTTTTTAGATGCATTACCAATAAAAAAATTGTTGTCTATTGTGTGTGTATGTATTTTTTTGTGTTTTTGTGTTTTGTGTTTTTGTTTTTTACTTTGTCTTTGTTTTTGTTTTTGTTTTTGTTTTTTGTTTTTGTTTTGTTTTTTATTTATTTTTTATTATATTAATTACCTTGATAAGTTATTATGAGATTATTTTCAGTGTCTTGAGACCTTTTTAAGGCAAAGATATTGAACCATCAGAGTATTTTTCAATTTCGTTGAAATATAATTGTGTACTGTATTGTGTTATCAACATTTTGCTAATTTTTGGAACAATCTAGCAATGTTTTGGCAATATGTAGCAAATCTTCGCAAAATTTAGCAAAATATAGCAAATTTAGCAATTTTTGGCAAAATATAGCAAATTTTTTAGCAAAATTTAGTTATGTTTTAAATATAGCAAATTTTTAACAACCTTTAGCAAAATTAATCAATTTCTATCAAAAATCAGGCATTTTTTTGTAAAATATAGCAATGATAATTTAAAGTCACAACTACGTATATTGAGTAAAACGATTTTCATTTCAGTATATAAGAACAGTAAGCTTCCTGAACCAAAATAGAAACATTCCGCCACGATATAGGCCAGCAAAGATCGTCGTACTCTTGACTGACGGCAAAAGCAACAAAGGAACCGACGTCGTCGAGGAAGCTGCTAAGCTAAGAGCTGCCGGAATCATCGTCATCTGTATCGGTATCGGCAATAGTGTCGACTATAACCAGCTCCGTCAGATCGCCTACAGACCAGGTCTCGTGTTTAGAACTTCCTTCGCCGAGTTGACGCGTCTTGTCCGTATTGTCAGGATAATTGTTTATAGATGTATGTATAACTTAATATTATTAAACAACATATAACTTAATATTATTAAACAACATATAACTTTTTGTAATTAACTATAATATGACATAATGTAGTTAACTATTATATGACATAATGTAATTAACTATAATATGACATAATGTAATTAACTATCATATAGGTTAATGTTATCAACTTTCAACTAACTTAATGTTACTTACTGTTACAAACTATAACATAATGTAATGCTATCATTCTTCCTATAATTAAATGAAATCATTTTTTTAATAATTTAATGAAATTGACTATCATTTTACATACCCATATAGAAAAAAATGAACAAATATGCTGAAACGCAAAAAAAATGTATACGATAATAAGTGTTAAACATGTCCGTCCGTCCGTGCGTGTTTGGGATTTCGATTTTTCTTTCTTATGTACAAAACATATTTTAAACTTAAAAAAACGCAAAAAATGAAAAGCATCTTTTGACAAATCAAACCAACGAATTGTCCGTAAATTTATTTATATCTTAGTATCTTCTACATTTCTGTACTAGTTTTAAACATGAATTGATGCGTTCCATAAGGAATATACTATTAAAATCAACTTAATGACGTTCAGTTCAGGATTATATTATGCATAGCTACTTGTTAAGTGATCCCCAAAAGAAGGTGTAACTTTAAAAAAAACAGTTACTTATTCGATATCAAAACTGTGTCTATACTTTTCGTGTTGTAGCTTGCTTTATTGGTATTCCTGGCAGACCAGGGCGCCCAGGTATTCCTGGAAAACCAGGTAGACCCGGTCCACCGGGGTCCAAAGGACCAACAGGCGACCAAGGTTAGATTTTTAACTTGTGGTCGGGGTATAAGTATCGCTGTGAGATCAACTTTGCGGTTTTTTTTTTTTTTTTTTTTTTTTTTTTGTTTACGAGGAATTGGAGGAATGTACATACCCCGGGGAAAAGCCTAATGCTATGAAATGGGTAAAACCAGAGGAGTTCGAAAATCTGACTAACAAACATTTTTAAATAACGCAAATATAAAGAGAAACACGAAAATTGTGAAATTGACGTCATTCTATGTGAAGTTATCGTAAAGTTCAAGTTATGATTGGTTCTTGTTTTCATGAATTACTTCCATCGATCTCATTTTCCTACTTGTGGGTATGGGATCAACTTTGCAGTCGTTGGTACATGAGATTGAGTGAGCGGTAAATGTGGGTTACTTTAAATTGGTCGGATATACATTCATATAAACTGATTGGTGTACAGTCCCTGTACAGTGTCAACATCGTGTTATACGAGAAACGAGAGATAAAATACATTTTGATCATTTCAAACTATTTGCTTACGAGCAAAATGAAATGCTGGAATCATCAAAAATCATGCAAATGATAAATAAAAACAAAATAATCACAGAAAAGGATCCGAATTTGCTTCTTAGGTCATGATCCTTTGCAGACGTATCGACAATTTGTTTGTCTTTGAAGTGTCAGAAGACAGAGCAAAGCGAGTTAAAAGTAACAATAAATTGTTAGGAGAAAACCGAATTTTTTACCTTTGATGAAGAAATTGGGATGCATTGAAACCTCCAAGAACAATCGACTTACTACACTATAAAATAACCTCGGACGCAGAAAGGAGAAAAAATTGCCAGAATCGTAGCCATAGGTGAATCAAAATAGTTCTATTCACCAGGTGACTAAAATTTTTAGTTTAATAGCACTTGAAATAAAGAACAACAAAGAATTTTTGCGCGAAGCGAGGAGCTAAGAAAATAAGTAATGATAAAACATTCGACCAGTTTAACTATAATTTTAGAATCGGATCGGTCAAATTCCGGACAGATCCATCCGTCTAGTGCCTCCGAGGTTTTTCTTTTGTGTAACTAGAAAGGCTGAGGTGTTCCGATTGCCTCCAACAATTGACACTTAAATTTAAAATAAATGAATACATTGTCTGAATCTCAGATGACATTTTCAAAAGATTTTATGTTAAGACCTGTGTGTGTGGTTGTAGGGTGTGTTTTTGTGTGTGTGTAATGTTTGTCATTTTTATATTTATATTTGTTCTTCATTTCTACAATCTTTCTTGTAAACTTCCGTTGAACAAGTTTTACTTATATCACATGTAACTATTTTGTTTACTGTTTGTTTCGCTATGTAAAAAAATCAGGGATCGATGTTTTAGGTGAGAGTGTATTATATGCTATACATAGCTTGATATAATGTTTTTGTTTATAATTATGTCTCATAGGAACTGATGGGAAGCGTGGACCACCGGGGAACAGAGGTAAGACATTTAGATACATGTTCGACCTGCAGTCCATTTTTCACACAAAATATGAAAGTTCTAACGACATATTAGATCAAAGTATTTTGCTGCCTTAATTTACAACTAATTTACGATTTCTTTGTAAAATTGACCACAGATTTATTGGCTATCGTTGCCATCAATTGTAGGGGAGTAATTTTAATTTTCAAAGAGCAATGTTGACCAAAATGTAAGACAAGACACACATCCAAATAAGCAGTAAACATATTTAGTTGTCTGAAAAACATGAAAACAATACTGATGAATAAGAAAATATTATAATGGTTTTCTTGTGTGCAGAGAATTGATTCACGCGTAAAATTCCCGAAGGAAATTGTTAAATACCAATTTTGAATTCATATAAAACTCTTATTTCCCGTCTCAAATTCTATTTGTTCTAGTATTTAAAAACTGTAACTCTGCTCTTCTCTTTGCAATAGTGCCTAGGTTATCGAGTTTCCCAATCTAATGTAATAATGCTAGGAGATAGGACTAAAATGTGTGGTTGGAATTTTTTAGAATACTTATCAATACACAGATAAAGAATCATGAACTCATTTTTTCTAAAACAAAGTAAATAAAGCATAAAGAATATGTTCTTAAGTAACTTGTATATTCTTTGTCACGTCATGTGGTGCCGTTCTAGGATCTGCAAAATAAAGTACTGATCTTGGCGTATTTCAATACAAAAAAAAGGTTAAATATTTGGCCTTGCTGCTTTTAAGCTGCTTCAGTTAACTGTGTAGATGTGACTTGTGGTATATCACTGAATTTTACTTTTTTAAAACTTTGCTGGAGAATGGTTTTGTTACTTTGTATGTATTATTTTAGTAATTTAATGTTCTTTGTTGTGTATGTCTCTTTTCCATTTCTGATCTTTGTCCCTGGGTTACATTCTTTTGATTTCCACTGGAACCTTTGTTCCCTTGATTACTCTTTTAACGTTATATTTTTTTTGTTTATGTTATATTTTTTCGTCAACAATTGAATGATGAAGTAAAAATTCTGAAAAAAAATATTTGTGACAAGTGTATGGCATTTATTTGTTTAGATTGATAGTTCATGTTTTCTGTAGGTATACGGAATTATCGTAAAGGATTTCATTTATATTGTAATCTCTTTTATTTTTACAGGCAAACCTGGACCACAAGGTCGTCCTGGTGACCAGGGAAATCCAGGTACGTTTAATGTCCCTACCCTTTAATTTATTGTCAAATTTGGTACAGTCGCTTTCCTTCTAACAAAAAACGCAAACAGTCAGATGTATCTACTCTGTGCATAGCTGCCTTAATTTTTTCATCGTTATTTTATAACTATGCATATACAATATCAAAACAAAGATATATTATGTGAATCTAAGTTAACTTGTTAAATTAGCACTGCTAAAAATTCATAGGCTAATCAAGGGGGTGTGTTCCGGTATTCTGGGTCAATACTATTTCTCCGTTTAAAATTCTTAGTAAAATTAAGCAAAAATCAGTCCGTTACAGCCTAGGAAAATTTTGATATATTTTGGGACCGGGGTCTCTTGATTAAGATATTTATAAACAACCCTTTCAGTATTTCAGTTACTTATTGTCGCATTAAGTAATTTTCAATTGTTTACGACTCCAAAAGTCCAACAAGTCGTAGGGGATTTCTTAAGTAAAAGTACTGGGTTAAAGGTCCACAATCTGTTTTCAGGTCTTCCTGGCGATAAAGGAAACGATGGTAGACGGGGACCACAAGGTCCGCCCGGACCGAAAGGACCAGACGGCCCGCGTGGCCCTCCAGGTTCACCAGGTAAAGACGGTACACCAGGGGACCCCGGAAATAACGGAGCTGATGGTGGCCCTGGAGCACCAGGAGCAAAAGGTGATAAGGGGCAACCTGGACAAAAAGGAGTGCGTGGGCATAAAGGAGTCCCTGGACCACCAGGCGATAGAGGTACAAAGGGACCGTATGGTGCGCCTGGAAAACAGGGACCACCTGGAGACAAGGGGGACAAAGGACCTCCAGGTAAAAAAGGTCCTCGACCTGAAAAAGGTGAAAAAGGAGAAAGAGGACCACCCGGACCGCCAGGAGATAAAGGCGAATCTGGATATTCCGGTAAAATTCTTGTTTTAAGTTCGATTTAGGGAGTATGGAGCAGATAACAACTCAAAGCCGTTTTTCAGTTGCAGTCGGTATAGTTTCGTTCAGAATTATCAATTTCTCTTTTATCTGTGGCAACATCCCTTCAGCACCTACGTACGGAGTTTTCATATCACAAGTCATATGTTATGCCAAAGCTTGCCATAACTGCGCAGACTTTTTGTATCGCGCTAGACTTCTTACAATTAGGCTTCAGAAACTGGGTTATCTTGCTACAAGATTGAAGTGTTCACAACAGAAGTTTTATGGTCGTAATCATTAACTCGATGATCGTTACGATGTACCCATCTGCATAATGAAAACAGGTTTGTTCATAGTGTCATAGTTTTCCTTTCCACTTCGTCTACCCCGTACTTGACTTTTTATGAGCAATTCGGCAGGTGTTTCTTCAAAAGCAGAGGACGCTTACCTGACCGGTGCACCTGGTCCAGGCGCCCAGTTTTTTAGTGGAGTCCGAGTTGCTCATTTACTTTTGTTACTTTGTATGTATTATTTTAGTTACTAAATGTTCTTTGTTGTGTATGTCTCTTTCCCATTTCTGATCTTTGTCCCTGGGTTACATTCTTTAAATTTCCACTAGATTTCTCTTTTAAATCTTTTTCAGGTACACTTTACGTGGCTATTAATGACAAAGGATACTTTTCTATAGGTAAGTTTCCTTTAAAATATACATGCAAACAGTTCTAAAGTATTTTGTTTTGATGTTTTGTTCCAATTCAACCTACTCAGTGCCACCGATGTCAATCAGAATTTTTAATATGGAGAAATTAAATAGTAAGTTTTCAGAATCGGGGGCCATCAACTAATTTTAAAATTTGAAATATCTTGAATTGAAATTAAGTATTGTGCTGTTGATTTCATGTGTTTCTACTTTATTGTTATTTTCAGTAAAGGGATACAATGCCTTCTATAATAAAATTGTGAGTATTTTATCTAACATTATACAACAACGGTTCTTAATAGGAATATGAGGATTTCTTTGAAACATGAACAAGATTAAATCACACACAAACTAAAAGAAGTCCATAGGATTCCATGTTGAGTTTAGGAGCCAATTTGTACACATAAGAAATCCTCCAAAATAGTTTTTTTTCCTTATTACTTCACAAGTGGTAAACTTGCTTCAACTACAAAGCGGTTAATTTCATTTTAATTACGCTACTATTTTATCATATAGAAAGCAGTGCATGATTTACTGAGTGTAAAAATATTTGATACTTCACGCTATGAAATAAATTCGACAATTGGACGCACCTATCGCACTTTCTTCCGCCAAAACGTTACAACACGAATATCAATCCGGCGTTCATAAATGTAAAAATAATGTCGAAAATATCAACGAATAATGGAAGACATTTATAAAATATATAGGATAGTTAATCGAGAATAACCAAACGATGAACACCCGTGCCAAGAATGCTTGAAGATTTAACTCGTGCGCGGAACAAGTTTAGCGGCACGTGATCACATTGTGGTTAATCAAACATTACAATTATTTATCAAAACAACAAACGTTCATTACAAAAAAAAATAAAAACCAAATCGCCAAAACAATTTTAAGAATTGATAATAACCGATTTGTTTTCCGAGAAGGAAGTTTTCAATTTCAGTGTTTCAGTTCCGACTTGAAAGAATTGAGAAATTCATGTAGTTTAACCATCTTCATTTGCGTCTGCATGAATACTTATTTGTCTTGTTTGTATATGTTTGCATTTAAATTTTAAGTCCTGTCTCGCTGATCATTGTTGTATCAATTCGGATAACAAATACGTGTCATTTTGTATTGAACTGTTAAAGTACTATTGTTCGTGGAGTACCAATTTTCTAAACAACAAAATTTAGTTTCGAACAGAAAGGAATTCCCTTTGATGTAAATACTGAAAACTCCAGAAGTGTGTTTCTTCCCTAATCCATAAAAATTGGTATCCACGAATTAAAGTACTTTCACAGTATATGTGTTCTTTGTCATTTCAGCAAACCTACCATCTACACCCAAAACCATCGTATGGATAAAAGACGAACAGGGCAGAATTATTTGTTTCAATAAATCACTATCGTACACTTCGTAATTTTGTTCTCTTCCTGTGAAATTTAAAAACGTTATCCGGGTTACTTTTGCTATTTAAAAACTTTATTCGGGTTACTTTTGCTATTTAAAAACGTCATCCGGGTTACTCTTGCTGTTGTTACTTTTTACGGTTGCTACTTTTAGCGGATAAGTACATATGCACTTCCGATGGTATTTAATTTCTCGGTTTAAAACATCTCATAGTTTGAAAGAATCTATTTCGCTGGTATTATTTTAGAGCTTGTCTGTCCAACGCAAAAATAGCGAAAATTAGAATACCACGGAAATTAATATAGTTATATATTCAAGTACTTAAGTTCTTTATACTAATAGATTGGATAAGTGGCGCATCGCGGTTACCGTCACCGTAGTAATTGGAGGCTTGGGACCCCTCCTTTTTTCTTAAATGTATTACTTTATTTGCAAGCGTACATTTTGATGTACCATACAATCTGTCACAGTATACTTAGAAAAAAAAACAACTCATACACAAGGACAATATTGATCTTTTTGTTGTATATCTATAAAAATGAATGTTATATGATATAAAACAACTTTAAAACTTATGTGTAGCACTAAAACATTTTACACATCAGGTATACTGACCACACATGGCTCTGTTAATAAAGAATGTCCAATGTGAATACATTTTTCTTGTTCCTTAGTGAGATATAAATATCTCAGTATGTTATACTGTTGATACACTAAAACGGCTGCTTCAGTTTGTACCTTTATGAATGCAACAAAGAATTCAAGGCTTTACTGTTGATACATATAACGAGTTAAGTCATGAAATTGTTTTCCATCTCACAACAAACATACGATATTTGTCGACCTCAGTAATTCATTGGAGTGTGATGAAAAAAAAGCTTTCGGTATATTGTTTTACCCCCGACCAAAAGTGAGTGGTTTAATAGCGATAGAAATGACCAGCCCGTTGTAACACAATGATAGAATGGATTTTTCGTGATCTATATCGATTCTAATGAGACGACTTGTTTCTTCATATTTTTTTCAATAGACATAGCCTATTTGGTGCACGAAATGTTGGTCATGTGTTCATCACTTTTTAGCATAGGGGTGGTCTGAAAAGCTTGTTGACGTCATTTCAGAATTGAATAGTTATAGATATTGACAAATTTAAATTAGTATCGTTTATTTGTTGACAAGTGCGTGTACAAAAATTGTGAGCCATGTCCGTCCGTACATTCGTCTTTAATAAACCTGTAACATTATATCAGCATTCGCTGGTTTAAAAATAAAGGGTAAAAACAAAATTGCCAAAGCGATAAACTGTAACAAAATACCATACAACAAATGGAAATATCAAAACAAAATCGGGAAACCACTGCAACCGTTGTGTTGTGTTTTAAAACCAGTTCTGAGTGTTAACAAATTAGCTGAAATTTCTCATGAAAGTTTGATAGGCTTTGGTGAATTGAACATATCACATATCACTGATTTCAAGAGTGGTGTCCCTAACCGAGGTCTACCTTCCTAAATCAACTTCATTTTTTCTGTCTGAATATTTCAAAATAGTAAGTAGAACATGTGCTTATATTGCCATATAAACCTTAGTGCCAAAAAAACTTTTTTAACAAAATTTTAACAAAATAGTCAGTTGGTTGAAGGATGTGGTTCATATATTCAGGTCGAAAATCCTCAAAATTTTGTTATTATTTAAGAACTTTTGAAAGTTGACTAGAAACGATAGTTTTATTAAACAGTTTGTACATCTCTTTAGCAGGGATAAATCATCTTGTTTACATAAAAAAACAAACATACACAAAATTCTTTTAGTGAGTATTAAAGTTCTAAATTATAAAATCGGTATAAACGAATATATTCCTTTAAAGTCTGATTTATTTGTAGATGAGCAAAGCATATACATTGTTTAATTTCGGGCATTAGTAAATTACTGGATTAATGTGTTATATCATGATTTGAAAAAAACACTTTTAAAACTTTTTTGATGATGATTTGCTTACATATAGACTTCGATGTTTAAAAGGACACAATAAACACTGAGCAGCATGTCTCATACAGGTATTACAGTAAAACCCTGTCTGATAAAGCAGTTCTTTTTCACAAAAAAACACCAAAATTGTTGAACTAATCCTAAATTATGACGTCATGGTAGATCACAATATTGTGATGTTTTAACTTGCGACTTGTTACACAAGCATTTTGTTTTTTGGTGAAATTCACCTCAGACACTTTTCAAAGTCACTTTTCAGAATTCGGTTAATACATGTTTCACTGTCCAAATTAGCTGATACAAAGTTTGATTTTCCACAAGACAAATGTTTCATAGTGTCAGTATAATCTACATGAAGTTGGAGTAGCTCCCTCAACAGGTCTTTCCCCGCGATGTTATATTAAGATCTTTTGAGCGAGTCTGTGGGAGCATGTGCTCTATATCCTCGCTATTACTGGAGTCAAACTTGTTCATTTATTTTTTTGATTATGTGTGTATTCTGTTATTAAGTTTTGTGTGTTATTTTATGATTCTCTATCATTTTGTCGTTTAATCTACTTCTTGGACAACAAGTGAAATTTACGGACATCGTTCTAAAATTATCAGCAGGACATTTCGGTTGGCGATGGCAATTCCACATACTATGTGTAATCAGTTATTCCCCTGTATACTATTTTAGATGTACAGTAGATCATACTAAAATTTGTTTGCGGCATTTAAGTAGCAGTATTTTTAAGAATCATGCAAATTTTGTACAATGTGATATACCCCAAAAAAAGACTACACAATTTTTATTTTTGTTATCAAGTTTTGTTTTGTTTTATTGTTTTTTTTATTTTGGTCTGTATGATGAAATGTATAATTATTCATTCCAGTCTGTCCGCCCCTAGTAGATATTTTTCCCTTTTTCGACTACCATTATAAAATAACGTACGTGTCCTTAAAGAAGTACCGAAGCAATCAAGCTTATCGCCAGCGTTAATAAGACTTGTGCAACTCGGTGAAATAAGTTCTTTTGGTGTTTCCAAACTTGTTTGATATTCACTTGCCACCTTAGTACTGAGAAATTAATTATATTCGTGGTTTATAGAAAAAAAATATCAGTCGATTTTTCAATTCGTAGATTTGACAAAGAGTAATCAAGGGAACCAAGGTTATAGCGGTAATCAAAAGAACGTAATCCAGGGACAAAGACAAGACATGGAAAACAGACATACACAACAAAGAACATAAAGTAACTAAAATCATACATACAAAGTAACAAAAGCAAATGAGCAACTCCGACTCCACTAAAAACTGGGCGCATGGACCAGGTGCACCAATTGTGTAAGCGTCTTCTGCTTTTCCAGAAACATCCGCTGAGTTGCTCATAAAAAGTCAAGTCCGGGGTAGGCGGAAGGAAGGGAAACTATATATATATATATATGTATATATAGATAGTGGTCTAGGGCGCTGGACTTAGTACAGGCGGTGTTGCCATAGATGTCACAGCGGTATGAGCTCGAGTCCCGCGGAGGGAACGACCAAAAATTTGCTTCGCAAATTAGACAGTTCTAACATCGTTGGGAATTTTTCAGACCCTTCTATAAGTTTACGTTATCTTCCCTGTATCAATTTGATCCGATGGAGCAGTGTAGCGAATAGAGTCGTCACATTCTGAGACGTTATATATATATATATATAGAAGGGTCTGAAAAATTCCCAACGATGTTAGAACTGTCAAATTTGCGAAGCAAATTTTTGGTCGTTCCCTCCGCGGGACTCGAACTGGTACCGCTGTGACATCTATGGCACCACCGCCTGCACTAAGTCCAGCGCCCTAGACCACTCGGCCGGCTAGGCTATATATATATGACACGTTGAACAAATCAGTATTCATGACGCAGATGGATAGACCGTAACGATCCACGAGTTCATGATGACGACAATAAAACTTTTGTAGTGATGACTTCAATCTTGTAGCAACATAAGCCTGCTCCAGAAGTCTATTTGTTAGAGTTCTAGCGCGATACAAAAAGTCTGCGTAGTTTCGACAACTCATCAATTATAATGAATGGGTAATTTCATTTTCGATGGGAACTATTTTGTGGTTTACCGGACCATCGAGAACCACAAAAATTCGTAAACGTCTTTTTGTCTGAAAAATGTTACTCTTTAAATTGAGATCCATGGACAAAAGTACAAGGTTTTTCCTACGTCTATAAATGGTTCGGTTAAAAATACACGAGAAAACCAGGAACTTGCAAAAACCTTCAGTACTAAAACAACCGGAATTATTAAGACAAACCTACACTGTTCCTGAATCATATCATTCTTTATGAATTAAAGGCTGTTATAAATTATAAACATATCTGGGCGATTAAACAAGCGTTTCCTGAAAAGACATTAAACAAAACGTATAGGACCAAAAAACTAATCATTTGTGATTCTTGCTATTTTATTAATGAATCGAGTACAAAAATGAGTTGAAGACAATAATCCAAAGGATTTAATATGCATCGACTTTAATCTTTGCGGCTAGATGGTGAATTTGTTTCGATCCGCTGCCTGAGGAACTACTGTAGCTTCCAGAAGAACTTCCACTACTAGAACTTGAACTACTAGAACTTCCGCCGGAAGAGCCACCACTGCCTGAACCAGAACTTCCACCAGAAGAGCTACCATAACTTCCGCCTGAATTTGAACTTCCGCTTGAACTTGAACTTCCGCTAGAACTTGAACTCCCAGAGCTGTATGAAGATCCAGAACTTCCACCGCTGACGCTGACATAACCACCACTTGAACATGCTGCTCCGGAGCAGCATCGACCGGATGAGCATCCTGAACCAAGACTTATGATTTTGACTATTTTACTCTTTACATCCTGCAGATTCTGTCCCATTGTCTGCAAGAAATTGTTTATGTCAAATTTTGGTGAAATTGAATATGATACAAACACATCACTGATTTCAAGAGTTATGTTACTTACTTTCTTAAATCAATCTGAATCTATTTCAAACCTAGGTAAAGCGAACACCAGAATAATCGAAACAAGTTCTGTTGATACTGATACAGGTTTTACTGTATTGCTAAATTACGAACATCGATACAGACTATACAGAGAGGAACGCAAAGTCCGAACTGAAGAACTTTCGCATTCTATTGATGAATGGGGAATAGGAGATGTGTCCTGGAATGAGGATGGACAATTTGGATTCATATGAGGGATGGAAATTGCGAATCAGCAAAATGAGGAACTGCTATTAAAACATTTGCTTTCTACTGGAGGGTTGTTGTTGGGGTTTAACGTCCGAGCAGCAATATTTCAGCCATATGCAGACGATGAACATGAAATGGATGAAAAAATGAACATGAAATGATGATGAAATGAAAAAAAGGATGGGACACAAGGATAATAGGGTCGACAAATTTTGATTGCCACTTGAAAAAGGGAGGGATGGGTAAGTTCCACTGGAGGGAATGGGGAGTTTTTTCTTTGAGTAATAAAATTCAAACGTCCTTTGAAATGGATGGCTGAACAGCGAAACACACTATACATACCAAAATATCTTTCGATAATTCGATTCATATGCCAATTTAATTGAAAATTTGCAAATTAAAATTGAAGGACCACACAGACTTCCAAAAAATATGAAGTCATACTCACCACAACACGTCCACCATAGCTTGAAGGTGCTGGTGCATAACCCTGCACTGTCAAATAAAACAGAAAATTACTTTTAAGAGATCTGCTTCATTCATCGTATCATAGATTTTCTTTCTTCTTTTGTCTATCCCTGATTTGACATTGTATAGGCAACTAGGCGGGTGTTCCTAGAAAAAACCTACTGGTGCATCGGGGCTTGATTACAGATTTTGGTGGAGTTGGAATTGCTCATTTGCTTTTTGTGTCCTTGTGCGCGTTTTTGTTTTTTGATATTCTTTGTTGTGCATGTCTAAATGTTCTCTATCCTTGGATTATATTCTTTGATTTCTGGTCTTGATAGGTTTCCTCTTTCAGTTAAATTTTCTTTTATGTGCAAACAATAGCGATTTAATTAGCAAGTGTTTGTTTTTGTTGTTGTTTTTTTGTTGTTGTTTTTTGTGGTGGGGTGGGGTGGGTTGTTTTGTTTTGGTTTGTCGTTGTTGACTTTTGTTTTCATTTTTTTATGCATGGTCATTTTCCTTCTGCAATTTTTCGCATTGACACATTTTACAATTTTGGAAATTCTATGAATATGTCGTAGCTATTGTTTGTTAATGGTTTACAATGCGCGCGACAATGTGTGTATAAATGTACACAGTAATGTGCGCAAAACATTTGAGTTAATCATATTTGTATTTAACTTGTCGTAGCTGATTTAGCATAATGTTTTGGGATTGGAAAACAATATTTGAAATGAGGATAAATTGGAAAATATCATTCTAAACCTCAATCTTTTGTAAATATCCAGATCGAAACATTCTTTTATAAAAGCTTTTTTTTATAAATTTCTGGATGGAACGCTCTGTTATAAATTTCTGAATCGTAACACTCTTATATACGCTTTTTTCTGCGTTTCTGAATCGCAACGACCTGTTATAATTTTCTAGATCGGAACACTCTTTTGTGAATTTCTGGTCCATCGGAACACTTTTCATTAATTTCAAATTTGATTTTGATTCAGAATACAGAATACTTACTGAATGGCTGTATAACCCATTTCCCATATTGCCATAAAACTTTGATGTATCCTATAATAAATAGAAGTATTGAGTAATACGATGAGGTCTATTATAACAAAGACCTTATTTTACTGTAGAATTTAATGTTTTAGAAACACATAAGTTAAGGAGAAAGACCTAGGGCAAGGAACATAACTCTTAAAATCAGTGGTATGCTTGTATCATAATCAATTTCACCAAAGCCTATCAAGCTTTCATTTGAAACAAAATGAAACCAGTCCAAGTTATTTGGATGCTTACACGAGATTGATGTAACATGCTGAATACAGACGTTCCAGTGAGTTGTGTCCCTTACCCCAGGTCTACCTACTGTTAAAAAATGACGTTTTGGATACAAAATTTCTTATCACCCATTGTAATGAATAAACAAGGTCATGAACTTAAAACCACATCCCTTTTAACCGAACTGCTTTTATCAATAAAATATTCTTGTCTGAAAAAAATTTAATTTAAAGATTTTATCAAATTTTTTACCAAAAATATAAAATTTAAAAGAACGATTTGATTTACACAAAATAAACTGCCCTGCGTAAATCGAACCTAAGTTCTTTACACACGATAATATATTCAGATACTAGTCACATTTCAACCTATACTTAAAGTTTTGATAGGGTTTTTCCATTATATCTGGTTTCAATGTAAATTTAGTTCAGTTTGCAATTTGTCTTAAGGAGGTAGACCTAGGGTAAGGTACATAACTCATGAAATCAGTGATATGTTTGTATCACATTCAATTTCACTAAAGTCTTTCCCGCTTTCATGTGAAACATCATGAAATCAGTCCAAGTTACTTTGATGGTTATATGAGACTGATGTAAAATGCTGTATACAAACGTTCCAATGATTTATAAGAGTTGTGTCCCTTACCCTAGGTCTCCCTCCTTAAATACCTGTCCACGTGAAATTCAGACACTGTCAATGGTAAAGTGATTCATGGTGTGGAAAAACCCACCTAACAAACAATGTTTTTATTTAAATCAACATACGTTATACTTTTACATAACGATAATCATTTCTGCATTCAGATTTGCACTTTTTGGAAAATCATACACTCATTTCCCACTAAAATCAACCAAATGGAACGAAATGAAGAACGATAACCCTCGCAAAGTGCAAATTAATGTACAATCTATGCATTTTATATCTCAAAAGTGCAACAACCAAATGATAAACTAAGACTGGTTATGTGATTAGTAACTGTTTCTGAATAAGAAATAAATCTGAATTCGGTGGGTTTTTGACATGCACGAATCACCTTCTGTCTAATTTTTACATGTTTTAGAAATACTGCTACTTAAGAATACACGTACTCGACAATACATTTTAAAGATGCTCTATTGATTGGTAAATACAAAATACTACTTGTTAAAATCTGTATCACTTGTCACTCCAAGACTCCTATATCATACAGAATATAGGTGCAGGTCGAGGATTGATACCAAACGTGATACAGATTTTGACAGGCCGTGTTAATTATATCATATATTTTAATTATACTTGAAATATATTCTGTCAAGGTGTGTGATATAGGGTATGCGATAAGGGTCTAGGGGTGTGAAATAGAGTAAATAATACAGTGTGTAAACAAACACTTATAAAAGGGTATATTTCAATCTAAATATATGATATATGATAATTTTACAATTGGGCTAAATAAAGACTTAGTGTAAAACTATTCAATTGCATTTATCTTAGAAATATTGTTAGGCATTAACTCTTCACCCCTCTGTTTAAGAGCATTTTTGGAGTATTAAGTGCACAAAATTTCAATAATGGTCTAAGTACTTTAAATTTATAAAATATTGCGTGCAATAACTATTGTCATTTTGTTTGTTTTGTTTTGTTTTGTTTTGTTTTGTTTTTTTGAGTCACTTATGCTGTTTTAATTTATTTGTAATTTAGAGAAAATACCCATTTCTGTAGTTTCTACAAAAGCAGAGGACGCTTACCCTACCGGTGCACCTGGTCCATGCTCCCAGTTTTTAGTGGAGTCCGAGTTGCTCATTTGTTTTTGTTACTTTGCATGTATGCTTTTAGTTACTTTATGTTTTTTGTTGTGTATGTCTGTTTTCCATGTCTGGTCTTTGTGTCTGGATTACGTTCTTTTGATTACCGCTATAACCTTGGTTCCCTTGATTACTCTTTGAAATATCTCAAAATGGGATTTTTATTAATTGCTAATTTATCATGCACATAATTTTGAAGTAATAATGTCATGGCAAAAAACTACTAAATTTGCAGTGTTTTACCATCTTCAAGTTTCTGACATGGACAGACACATACCATACACTCCCTTTGGTCCCATGGCTCCTTTGTCACCTTTATCACCCTGGTCGCCACGTTCTCCCTTGTCGCCGCTGTCACCGATTTGTCCCTTATGACCTTTTTTGCCTTTGTCCCCTTGGGCACCTTTATCTCCGGTTTCACCTTGGTCACCCGTAACACCTTTGTGTCCCTTTTGTCCTCTTTCTCCTTTCTCTCCTGTATCTCCTTTTTCCCCTTTGTCTCCTTTGTCTCCCTTTTCTCCAGTACGACCTCGTTCGCCAACTTTTCCTACCAAAATATTTTGAAAATTCAAAAAAGAGAGTAGAAAAAATGACATTTCCACATATGAACCTACACACATAAAATGACCAGTTGCTCTGTCAAGACAAAGAAAATTAATTTGAGACTAAACAGTTCCAGTAACGATTTGCTGTACATAAAGACAGACAAAGGCAAATTGAGGCTCACCAGAAACGGTACAATTTAATAATAATTGGTGAAGAATCAGACAAGACCTCTTAGAAGACGCAGATTTTATAAGGGACGGATCCGATGCCAGTAAACTTATGTCCGCCTTCAAGCCCTAACCTGTAACACGGATTCGCCTCTGACTCACGCCCCCCACCCCCAAAAAAATTACTGTAATCTTGGATCCTTCTATGTTAGGCCAATAAACTTAAATACCTTTGTCGCCGACAGCTCCTTTATCACCATTGTCTCCCTTCTCACCATGTGAACCCTTATCACCGACATGTCCGCGGTCTCCAGTTTCTCCTTTGTCTCCTGTTACTCCTTTATCACCCTTGTCCCCTTTTTCTCCTGGTGCACCATCTAATCCGTCAGATCCATCTTTTCCTGAAAAAAGTAAATTTTACGTAGACTATAGAAAAGTTCGTAAAATAGTAAGCATACATTTTATATCACCGTTTTGCATCTTATTAACACTCTAATTAAAATTACACAACTACAGTGCAACCTGTATAAATGATATTTAAAGGAAGGATTAAATCTTGGTCATATAATATAGATCGTCTTTACATAGCTTGCACTACATAGGAATTATCATAGTCTCTTAAGATAATTATGCTACTGCTGAATGGTAATGGTCGCGAAAACAGGTTGGACTGTAGTTATGAAATATACACTATTTAAATGACAAAAATATCTTGTAAGGTTCCCAACTGCCGGTGATTTTCTCACTGGCATGTAGTTCCTATTTGATACAGTGCAACCTATCTTAATGAAGGTGTTTAGTTTACACAGGTTTATGTTCGTTCAGGGTTCGGTCGATACAGATTCTACTGTAATGGTACTGGTTTGGATAGAACGTGTAATTACAGTGTATTTACAGAGCCATAATAATATAAGGCTTCTACTCAAGATGAGCTTCAGTATTTGGCACTATAATGGTACATTAAATTGTTATCAAGATGTTTTTATTGTAAAATGCGACGGATTTAAATCGGCAATAATTTTAACTATGATAATTTGGTATTCAAACGATTCATGCAGCATTTGTTTTCAAATAACATCTGTTTGAAGTGAATTTTGGTTTTTCAATCACAAAATTGCAATAATTCATACATCAATGAATTTTTATATTGCACTGATTAACCGACCTGCATCCCCAGTGAGACCTTTATCTCCTTTTTCTCCCTTCATTCCTTTAGCTCCTGTTTTGCCTTTGTCTCCCATGGAACCAGTTGCTCCCTTGTCTCCTTGGGCACCTTGGAGACCTCGAATTCCTTTGTCTCCTTGTTCTCCCTTGTCACCAGCGTCTCCAACTTCACCATTTTTACCATTTGTTCCAGCATCTCCAGTCTCCCCCTTGTCTCCTTTGTCTCCTTTTGCTCCTTTATCTCCTTTTTCGCCATCTTTGCCATTAATCCCATCCGTACCGGCATCGCCTTTTGCTCCCTTGTCTCCAATATCCCCCGAGTCTCCAACTTCTCCATCGATACCAGTATTGCCCTTGTCGCCAACTTCTCCTATTGGTCCTTTATCTCCTTTGTCTCCCTTATCTCCTGGTGCACCAATCATTCCCTGGTCACCAACGGCTCCCTCTTTGCCAATTGGACCTCGTTTTCCCTTTATTCCTGGAATGCCTTTTTCACCTTGGTCGCCCTGTTCGCCGTCAGCGCCTGTTCGACCAGTTTCACCCTTCATGCCAATGTCTCCAGTAAGACCTACGAAAAACACAAGATTCAGGAAATAGAAACATGTTAATTGATATAAACAATACGACTTAGTTTGTTCCTTTTACGGGTCATTTGTGTTAAGTGAATAAATCGAATAGATACATTATTATACTTAATTCAAATTTTTGAAAAAGAATAAAAACCAGTTTTTAATGATTTAGTCATTAAATCAAAACAAAATGGCGCTTACTTTATGAAGGTTCAACAGACGACGGATGGTTTAGAGTACAAAAATTTCTTAATATTTACCTTTGTCTCCAGTGTCTCCTGCTTCTCCCCGTGCACCTTTCTCGCCGTCAATGCCGTCTTTACCGGCATCACCACGTGGCCCCTTATCACCTTGTTTTCCTTTGTCGCCTTGATCTCCAACCACCCCTAAAAATAGAATAGTAATTGAAGGTCAAACAATTTTCGTTTTTCAAAAATTGCATGCAGGGCGTTTTTGTTGGAGAAATACAGTTTTTGAATGTTTGCAGTTTTTGTGTATATTTTTGCAATAAGATTTAATGCTTAATCAAATTTATCAACATGTATAACGCCTCATTACCCTTGTCGCCTTGAAGTCCTTTTACACCAGGTTCGCCCTTATCTCCTTTAGCTCCCACTTTTCCCATGGCACCTTTGTCGCCTGGCATTCCGATATCGCCCTTCGCTCCTTTGGTTCCAGGCTTTCCTTTGTCACACTTCACGCCTTTGTCACCCATTTCACCATGAACGCCTTTGTCACCTTGTATTCCTTTGTCGCCTTTGTCGCCAACCATACCTGAAGATGAAAAATTCATTTGATAATAATTTTGTTTTAGATTTTACAAGCTATAAATTTGCGTATTAAATTGAGAGCTAAATCTCGTTGGCAGCAATGTTACGTTAAAACACATATTTTGCGTCCACTTTTCTACACTGTAATCTATGAAGCATTTTTAGCATTAGTGTACGAGAATTCGACGGGCAGACGGACAGTGGTAAAATATGAAACTGCCGAAAAACTTCGATAAACATTAATAACACTCAAATAAAATAAAGGAAAGATTCGTGTATTTTTATTTCAATTCTGAAAAGAGTTGTATAAAACTAAAACTATACACCCATATTTAAGCACTCACAATTTATATCAAGTTAAGTTACTCCATGAATATATCTATTTTACCATATGTTGTGCGAATGATCTTGCCAGTGGCGTATCCAGAGATGGTGCAGAGGGTTGGCATCCCTCCCTTATATTTAAAAATTTGTCATTTTTATGTGTAAAGTTGATTAAATCTTGCAAATAAAGTCCTTTTATTCTGAGAAACCTCGGCAGGAATCTCCCTTGTTTAAAGTGTGTGGATCCGACCCTACTTGCGTTAGCTCAATTCCAACGCCCCCGAGTATCAATATTTCAATGAAACTTTGTTGTCAAATTACACTACACATCGCTTACATACAACAAATGTAACATATTCATTAAGTGATCTTCAATTCAATTGTTACCTACCGATTTTTAAGTTTTTTTTTATTCATATCACAAAACATGTGAATTATTCAAATCCGGTGACTTTAAAGGAGGAATACCTAGGGTAATGAACACAACTCATACAAATCATTGGAACGTTTGTATTCCTCATTTAACATCAATCTCATGATAGCATAAAAGGTAACTTGAACTGATTTCATTCTGTTTCAAAGAAAGCTTGAGAGGCTTTGGTGAAGTTGAATATGATTCAAACATAATGCAACTGTTATTTCCCTTACCCAAGGTTTACGTCCTTAAATCCAGCATGAGAATGTTTACATTATCAAAGAGGCCGTGATTGTTTTACATGTACCACGACGATTTTCGGTTGTTGGTTCCTTGACCAAAATAATGATTTACCGTCTCTAATTTCGTTTCAAAAATTATTTGGATGATTATCTTTCTTACCAAATGATTGTTTATTTTCAAATTCATGAGAAATTCCATTCATGTCAACACAGAACTTGACAAAATACAATTATCGCTGTTTTGTCAACAATCGACACTTAGCAACAAAAATGGACGAATTACAATGGAATTTTAATTTTTAAAAATCCTTTTAATTATTATCTTAACTGAGAAATGCTCAAGAAATAAAATAAAAGACAACATAACGATTGAACAGCTGAGACATTTTATGATTAAATCAAAAATGGGCTTGAACTGACGTCGAGAATTAGTTTTATTACTGATCTGTAACTGCGATAGTTAATCAAAAACATTCAACTTTGAGATTTGTGATAGGAAATGGAAGATTTTTTTAAACAAAATTTGTCATGTGCAAACCACTGCCTGCATGGGTTTTGCATAGACACCTCATTAATTAGATGACTGTATATCATGGGCAGAATGTGAGAAAGACATTAAGAACAAACAGTTCAATAAAAGTATCATACTTTATATAAAATCAATAAATTTCTGATAAAAGATTTATTTTGACTGGACTATATAGATTTGTTTAAATCCCAAATTACATGAAAAGCTGTGAAAAAAAAGGAAGCATGCTGCATGCATTTGGTGACGGCAATGAAACGTCTGAATTTACCCTTTTCTCCTTGATCTCCTTGTTTACCAGGTTCTCCAACTTCTCCTTGTATACCAACTTTTCCCTTGATACCTTTATCTCCTTTCTCTCCTGCAAAAAACAATAAGTACTTCTTCTTGTTTCCCATATATATGGATGACCTATATCGGGTAGCACAGCGGGTGTCTTGTAAGAAACGGGAATAGCTCAATCTTCCTGAGCATATGACTACATCCCAGCTTTTTTGTTTGTTTGTTTGTTTGGTTTTTTTTTTTGTTTTCCCACTTTGGTTGTCCTCGCTTATTGTATTGGCACTTCGGGTTGACGTATTAGACATTTTTTCTTTCCATTTTATATGTGGGTATGCCGCTACCAAATGCTACATTGTAGCAAAGGATTACAGGCACGTGAGTCCTAATGATTCCACTTGTTGTTGTACTGAAATGTGTTTTCTGTTTTTGATCATGCGACCAACTAGATTTACCTAGAATTATAACCCTACATTTTGTCACGTATGCATTACAATATGTAATCATTTTTAAGGAGCACACGGAATACCAAGACTGTAGGCATCGCCGTTTTAATTTCTGCAATATGTACTTACCGACTTTGCCCATTTCTCCTTTTATTCCTGTGAAAGGAAAAACAAATTAAATTTAACAAAAACAATTTTAAAAAAATAGCAGTGATTTTCTACTTATTTTTTTATCGACAAATCATAACTGTTTTTTAGTTTTGACTTGTTAATTTTTATTTCTTTGTTTGATTTTTTTTTGTCAATTTATTTTGCATTGAGTTTCTGTCCCTACTCAGCTTATTTTGTTTTGTCTTGTATGTTATGTTTGTGTCTTTTATGATGTAATAGGACGAAATCCTAATAACAATTAAACGTGAAAAAACAGCACTGATTTGGTTCCCTTGATTACTCTTTCAGTCTGATAGGAAGTCACGACTTTCGGAGCTTTTCATAAAAAGTTCGATATTTTCGTATTTTACTCACTAAAAAGCGATTATTATAAGGTATTCAATATTTTTTTTAATTCAGATTATTTTTTTTTATATACGTTTTCGACATGCCATAAGACAACTACCATCAAGATGTCTAGAAAAAGCCACGAGGTGGAAAAAAGCAACAAGAAGATTCATATAAAATGGGTTCGAGGGAAGCTGTTTAAAAACATTCCGAAAAAGAACAGTTTAACAAGTATTTAAAATAACCTTTTTTTTAATCATCGTCATTAAAAATATTGTACAATAATAAAATTTAAGTAAGGAAAGACACAATTCATAAAAGTTTAATATTTGTCTTGCATTGGTTTATTTTATTTATGGTAAGATGCAACATTTTTGTTAAGTAATAGTCATTGTAAGAATCATGCAAATTCTGTAATTATATGTGATACACCCCAAAAAACACTAAATATGTTTATTTTTTTTTCTTAAGTTTCTTTATAGGTCAATATGACGAAATGTTTAATTGATAATATTTATTCCAATCTGTCTGCTCTTGCTAGGAGATAATTCACGTTGAAAATCCAATGCTTTCTATTGTATTTTAATATCATTTACAGAGTTATCTCCCTTATCTTTTTAATTATACAGTACATTTTATATAATTTATATTTTCATTTAAACAAAATGTAAACAATAAAAATATGTAGGCTTTCCAACCATGTATCACATTTTGCATGATTCTTAGGTGGAGTGCTACTTAATTACATCCGATCAATCGAAATACTTAAAAAAAAAATCTGGATAAAACAAGAAATAAACAACGGTATGCCCCACTGATACACTTAACCAGACAATGTGTATAAAATAAAAGCTCCACTGCAGATTAATTACCATCTTTTCAGGACATGCGTCCTGTGTTCACCTCTGACATAAAAATGGCCTTCCTTCTGCTGGTCATCGTCACTCGGAAACATTTTATCGCTTCGTTCCGTAAAAATCTAAAAATATGTTAATCTCTGATTCTTACTTTATAAAATTGCAATTATTTATTTATGTTTTTTTTTATTGGTCGATCGGACATTTACGGCTTTGATTTGAAAAAAATAGTTTATACATGTATGTCACTTTACCTTTAACACCCTTATCGCCAGGTAGACCCTTCTTTCCTTTAGGTCCAATTTTTCCCTTGTCTCCCGGTGCACCTGGTTCTCCCGGAACGCCCTTGTCCCCTTTTTCTCCTTTGTCTCCTTTGGACCCCTTTACTCCTTCGATGCCTACATTTCCCGTGTCACCTTTTACTCCCTTCATGCCTATAATTCCGCGGATTCCTTTGAGGCCTTGCATTCCTTGTTTGCCAATATCGCCATCAATTCCCTGTGGTCCTTCAAAACGATAAACAGGGTTTGAAAGTAGTAAAGAACATCAACAGTTAAAATAAATTAAAATTTCAACTGAAAAATGCAGTTTACAAAAAACAAATGCTACATATGTAATAGATACTTACATTGTACATGTAAGATCAAAAAGGAATTTATTTTTATCAAGTTGAATGGAGAAACATTGTAACCATTCTTGTGGATCATTGATCGTAACGATGTATCCATCTGCACCATGAAAACTGGATTTGTTCATCATGTCTTAGTTTTCCTTTCTTGTTTCGTCTACCCCGGACTTCACTTATTATGAGCAGCTCGGCGGATGTTTCTGGAAAAGCAGATGGTGCTTACCCTACTGGTGCATCTGGTCCATGCTCCCAGTTTTTAGTAGAGTCCGAGTTGCTCATTTGCTTTTGTTACATTGTATGTATGATTTTGGTTACTTTATTTTCTTTGTTGCGTATGTCTGTTTTTCATGTTTGGTCTATGTCTCTAAATTACTTTCTTTTGATTTTCGATAAAATCGTGGTTCCCTTGATGACTGTTAGAAGACGATCTATAAGGAACTATTTGAAAGAACAATATGCAGTGGCGGCCCAAATCAAAAAGATTTCTAGCCAAATCTTATCAAACCGTTTTTAACAAATAAAATCAGACAACAATATCATTCTATGTAACAAAGATGAAATAATTAACGACCAATCAAAGGCTACGAACAACACGTGGTAACATACTATCCAAATATTAGAGCCATAAGGGAGAGTTGTAATATTGGAGATTTTAAGCAAATTACTCATTGACTTTCATTGTAATTACACAGCTTTTGGCTGTAAAACAGAAGAAATACATGTACGTTCTTACACTAGTCATCTATTGAAAATCTGAGATTTCTTCCACTGGTATAAGAACCTACTAATACATCTCTTCATCCAAAATTTATTTTTAAAAAAAGGTACAATAGGCCCTTTTGTGCTAACCGTGGGCTAGTCAATGAGTGTGCGTAGAGCATGCTCAATATACACTTCCGCGAGGAAAATTCTTTTGTTGTATCCAAGCCCTACTTCGCGGAAGTGTACATTGAGCATGCTCATCAACTTACCACAAAAGGGTACAATACAAATACAGTGAAACCTGCTTTAACCGATCAACTGTCGGAGTAACGGGTTGACTCGGTTTTGGCAAGAATCGGTTTGCACAGGTTCCGAACTAAAATGAAGGAATTATTGAAAAATTTGTTTATTTAACACGAGTTTTCGATTTATCAAAATTTTGATTTTCACAGTTTTCACTGTATTTAGGCCCAAGTACTTTTACACACGTACCTTTATCTCCCGTTTCGCCTTTCATTCCTCTGTCGCCCTTGTCGCCAACTTCACCTCTGATACCTTGGTTTCCAATAACTCCTTGTTCACCTATAGAAATTAAAAATTTCCTTTGCAGTATATTTGAAAACAGTTTAAAGACTCAGTATTTTAGCCCGCCTTTTTATGTAAAACAGGACAGTGTGGCGGAAAGAAAACTTCCGACTTGGATAACATATATGATTTAGACAAAAAATGTCAGTTGTAAGTAAAGCGTTCTGATAGGCTTTCTAGCTGATATTGTAGTTTTCTATAGGTCTGCTACGGCCATTTGAAACTCCATATTAATTTGAATCAAAATCTGAAATGGGAGGTGCACAAGAGGAACATGAAATGATTACCTGAACGTTTCATTCAATTCCATTCTGTGGTGTAGAAGAGGTAACGGATAAGGAATGGGTCCCTCGTGTCTCAATATTCACAAATGACTAAGTCCATGTTTTGCTATGTGAAACCCCCAAATTGATTCGGATCCAAATCCAAACTAGGAGGGGCACAATAAGAAGATGCAATAATGATTCTGTGAGAATTGCATTCAATTTAATTCAGTGGTGTAGGAGTAACAGATAAAAGATTTGTCCCCCAAGTGTAACGTAAGGAAGTACGGACAGATAGCACTACATACCTCCACTACAGTTGCGATCACTTCTAACCTCTTTTAATTTATGTCAGAATCTGTCAGGAAAACTGTTCTACGACAGCAGATAGAACAGAAATCCCGACAGATCTTGGCCTGACAGAGGCTGTCCTGGGTCTGGACACATTTTGACCCTGATAGATCTTGACAGAAACTGTCCTGGGTCGAGACAAAGAAAATTACGAAAAGCTTTTCTAAACTGTCATACCCCTAGACAGTTTCTGACCCTAAATTTATCTATTCTGCGTGGAAGTTTGCGTTTAATAATAGAAACTGTGTGATGTACAGCGTAATGTAAATTAGCAAATGATTTCAAATTTTCATTGAGTGATTAAAATGTCCAATTATGTAGAGCTCATGTTGATCATAATCCCACAATTACTCGATGGTGGGTCATTTCCAGCATCTCGCGCTCATGGCCCATTCACTCATAGTTCAAAAATTGTCATTGTTTATATGTACATGTGTAATTTTATACAAAGGGTGGGGTATAATAACAAAACAAAACAAACCTTGTTTTCCCTTGTCTCCGGTGGCCCCTTTGGCGCCTTTATCTCCCTTTTCACCTTGTTCGCCAACTGGTCCAGGTTTTCCATCAATGCCTTTCGGTCCTTTATCCCCCTTGTCTCCTTGTGGACCAACGTCTCCTTGGTCTCCAACGTCTCCCGGACGTGCATCTTTACCTGGTGCTCCTTTATCTCCAGTAGCACCCTTATCGCCCTTATCTCCACGGCCTCCACGTTTGCCCTGGGCTCCCTTAGATCCTTGCATGCCTTTGTCTCCCTGATCACCCTGGTCTCCGACATCTCCGGTTTTACCAGGAGCTCCTTGGTCTCCAGATATTCCAGGTGAACCTATCGGGCCTTTATTTCCGGTTTCGCCAGGTTCTCCATTTATTCCGACGATTCCTTGATCACCTTGTGCCCCCTTTTGTCCCTTTGTCCCCTTGTTTCCAGTCATACCTAAAACAAAATATTTCTCATCATAAAACAATTATACATGTATAAGGCAGGATTAACCTCAATGGGAACGAGGCTTTGAGGTAGCGAGGCATTATCGACATGTATGTCAATTGTCGGATGTTGTCAGGTTTTGGTAGACTAGGCACGACATGCCTGTGGGCAGAAAAGTCCCTATTTAAATACTCCGTATTTGCGCAGAAGATACGAGAAGACAATTTTTTTGCTAGTGCATTTCAACAGACCCATTTTGACATATAAAAAATTCCACTGCTTCAAATTCAATCAAACTCCACAAATATGGAAACATGTATAAATGCAAATTTCTATACGAGTGCCAGAAAAATTCACCATTATTTTTTTATTTTCAACACCTTGCTTCGGAGACCCCGTAGACACGAAACGTGACCACTCCCAAATGTCCTAAATTTTGACCTTATTACACAGGACCGAATCACAACTTCCATGTGAAATTACAGAATGAAAAAAAATCAGACGATCACTTCATGTCACTGTCAGAGTAGAATCAAACCATTAGTGATAGCGAGCGTGTGAGCTTTACGGTTATTACGTGTTGGTTAATTTGAACTGTTCGTTTCGCAAATTTTAAAATCCGTAATTTTATCAACCGGAATTACACACTCAAAAAGCTAAAAACCAAATATGAAGTTCATTTTAACTGCTTTTACAAAGATTTGTAGGATTGCTGGATTTTCTCGTCAGGTAGGTGTTCTTCTTCAATTTAGTCACCTTCTCCCGTGTTATAGTAAAGAAACTATATAACACGTTTTAAATGGCATATAGTTCTGCTGATTTCAAAGAATGTCGGAACCAGCGTTATGCAATATGGCGCTCTGAAGTAAGAGGTTGGGTTATGGAGGAACGGAATTCCAACCTCTTACGTTGTAGGAGTAGTCCTTACGGAGAAAATTCATCATTTCCTTCAATCAAACACATAAAAATATAGGTTAAGATTACGTTTCAGTAAAAATAGATTCATCTTTTCTGATAGTTTTCGTTTTTTCTCTAATTTGTTTTGCTTATTTAAAAAAGTAAATGGTATGTTTTTAAAAACTTCTGGAAACACGTGGATGTACGTACAATGTTGCTGTTGTCAAGAACCTTACCCGCCTTAGGAAAAAACTTAACTCCGATTATATTATCAAAATCGAAGCATAACATCTAAGATAGGAGATATTACAGTTCTCAATTCCGTGGAGAACGGTAATATTTCCAGTATCTGTACAGATTGATCTGACCGGCCAAAACTGAAATGGATGTTGCTAGAGATACCCTTAAGGGATAAAAAATGTAAAGTATTGCGAAGTGCTATAAAATTATTGACCAATTTGAGAGCGAGGGGAAAGGGGGGATATGGAATCGGAATTTTGGGGAAAGAAATTGTTCAAGTTATTCATTTATTGAAAAAACTTACCCATTAATCAACAAGGCAAATTTTAAAATAGAAATATTGATTTTGCTTGCTGCTTGAATATAAATAAAAAATATTGCACTTGCGAAGCAAACATTTTCATCCGGGTCGACTCCCCGCCTCTTGTACTGTCCTTTATTATTTTTACGAGTCTCACACAGACGGTACATGTATGGTAAGGCTCACGGTGCTCGTTGATTTAGACAATGCCTACCCCATATTATGAAAGTTTCAGTTTAAATTCGTATGTAAGATTTCGTTTAAATTAGTATGTAAATCATAACCAAAGCCTAGTACAGAGGTGCAACCCTTATTTGGATTTGGACTTACTAAAATACAGGGGGGACACTATGCACGCTCCCCTTGAATTTGTTTTTTTTTTTTATTTGTTTTGTTTTGTTTTTTTTGTTTGTTTGTTTGTTTGTTTGTTTTGTTTTGTTTTGTTTTTTGTTTTTTTTTTTTTTTTTTTTTTGGGGGGGGGGTGTTCGTTCACTTTTATTTTGATTTGTCATGTCGTAGGTACGTAAGTACGAAATTATTGGTACTGCAGCTGCTGCATTTCTACCTGTCGAACTGGTCGCTTCTTACCCTTCTTACGCTATATATAAAACATTCTTGTCTTCTGGATTTAAAGTCGGCGATGTTGTGTAAATATATCCCATCTCAATCAAGTAACTAGTAATTTAACAAACTTTGGTGTTGATCTTTTTTGAAAAGAAAATACACGGTATTTGATATTCATTTGCCTTAGAGTTTGAATTTCCGTTTGAACTTTGACACGTGTTCATAAATCGATCATGTGACTCATTCTCATTGCACATTTTGATTTTTTTTTGTCTTTTTTAAATTCATGTTCGGAGAGAATTATTAATTTTGTAGAATTAAATATAACGACTCTATACAAAGCTGTTATCATGCATTGAGATGAGTTTAAAAGAAGCACGTTTATTTATGGTGAAATTATGATAGTTTATTACATTTCTACTATAAAATAACCGCGTCAAAAATCAAGAATCTTAATCGACCTCGTAGGTTTTCTGTCATACAGATAATCTACACTGATGAAGCATACAGCGCAGTACGGTCCATCACTTCTGTCTTAAGATATTCAGCGTAACACACAATAAATAATATACTTTCATGGTGTCAAATACCATTTGAAACCAATTGCCGTACTACATACATGTAGCACTTTTCCAAAAGTAAAAATCTACATGTATGCTCTTATAAACTTCCGATTCGTATCATATACTATCACCCACTCCCTCAATTGACACCCCCATAGATTTTTATGTTTTAATTATTTGACATTTAAACTGTTACTTTAATTAAACTTAATACATTTTTCATCTCAGAAAATACTTAAAAAAACTGATTTTCCCTTCTTCCCCATTTAAAATTCCCCATACCCCACCCACTCTCCCAAATCAAAATTCCATCTATCATTCCCCATTCCCACCTCCCCATAAACCATAGGTCTGGAAGTTCTTCCCAATACAAGTATTGTATATTCAATACATATTCGTTGTGGTTCGTCTTATCGTCTCTTTACAAGATGGTTCATTGTGATTAACGTAATCAAAAACATATTCTTCGTTATGTCTGGTCTTTGTCCCTGGATTACATTCTTTTGATGACCGCAAGAACCTTGGTTCCCTTGATTACTATTGCAGCAAATCAAAACATTTGCTAGATCTATAATCAAGTAGTTAAGAAAAGTCATACCCAATCTCCCTTTGTCTCCTTTGTCTCCTTGTTCTCCAGTTTTACCCATCTTTCCTGTAGCACCACGTGGCCCCTTATCACCTTTTTCTCCATCCGCACCATCTGCTCCATTGCTGCCTCTGTCTCCCTTTTCTCCTTTGTCTCCTTTATCCCCCTGTTCACCTTTAGGCCCTTTCTCTCCTGGGATTCCATCATTTCCTTGTAGGCCTCTTGGCCCCTTCTTGCCTTTGTCTCCTACCTCCCCGACTTTGCCGATGTCACCAGTTTTGCCTCGTATCCCCTTAAAGCCACGAAGTCCTTTGTTGCCTTTGTCACCCGTTTCGCCTTGTTCACCAATTAATCCTGATTAATTTTAAAACTTCGTTTTAAACAAAATTTGTAAATACACCGACTACAAAAAGCAGGCAGTTTATAACAAGGACGGTTTACCTAAAATATACCCAGACTTTGAATTTTCCTAAAAATATCTCCTACCTGATCCCCCTATCAATGCTTAAGTCTTCAAATATCTATAAACACAATGAAAACTGTAGCACGTTCTTACGGATGAATCTATATTTAACGTGGACATCTTGGCTTTTCCTTGCGCATTTATAACTTTTTAAAGTTTAGCAAATTACTATTATTATTGAATAACGTTCGAATATTGGACTAAATATGATCAAAACTGCCAGTACAGGATATAGCTGACCAATACAGATTAAGCTGTCCAATACGGCTTTTACCTGTCCAATACGTCATATTGTACTGGTCAAAATCCATATTGGCTTAGCGTATTGGACCAGTTTGTCAATAAAGGTATAATTGCGGAAGGTTTTCCATATTTGCTCAGTTATTGGTCCTCGGCTAGAAATATTGCGTTACACCTCAGTTCAATATGGCTAGCCTAGGACTAATAACTAAGTCAATATGGAAAACCTTACGCAATAATACTATATTATTAATACTGTACGCGAGTTAGTTTAGTAAAGCCATATAGCATTTTATTCTATTTTTTTTAATTTAATTTTATTATTTTTTTTATTTATTGTTTATTCATTTGTTCATTTATTTATTTATTTGCATTTCATTACGGTTCGTTCTATATGGACCATAGATTCATGTTCCATTATTGAATTACTAAGTCGTTCGTCTCAGACGACCAAACAGACGGAAGTTGAATAATATAAAGTTAGTTTGTTTATGTTAATGGAAAACAAGCCAGGAGACAACTCACCGACTATTCCTTTGTCTCCTTGGTCTCCTCGGGATCCCTTCATTCCTTTATCACCTTTATCTCCCGGTTCTCCTGTTTTTCCACGTGCTCCATCACTGCCTGGATCTCCCTTGCCTCCACGTTTACCTTGGTCTCCTTTGTCTCCCTGCTTTCCTTTCTCCCCGTCTTCTCCCCGTACGCCTTTTTCTCCAGTTTCTCCTTTATTTCCTTGTGCACCCTGTTTTCCTCTGGGTCCTTTAGGTCCTACCGCCCCTCTTTCTCCAATTTCTCCTTTGTCACCTCTTTCTCCTTTTTTACCTTTGTCTCCTGTTGCACCAATTTCTCCTCGTTCTCCTTTGTCTCCTAAATATGAGAAGTAAAAGTGTTAAATGCAAATACATTTCAAAAATATTAACTACCATTATGTGTAAGAATCAGGCAATTGATTACACATCATTTTTCTGCATTTGGTCTTTTTGCCTAAAATATATTAAATGTATTTAGAAAACAACTGAAAAGCTATTTATTTTATCCTGAAGTATCTGTGACGAAGATACTTTGACTGTCTATGTATGTGAAAAGTGTTGGAACATTTTCTCGCCATTTTTTCATATCAACTAAATTTTGAAAATAAACTATTAAACTACATGTATCAATATCTAAAAATGGCAAACATTACAAACAGATAAAATTTAGAATCCTGAAGTTCATGAGGCAAAGATTCATGGATAATGCAATAAAATCTCAGCGTTTCATTTTCTACATATGCCCCACTTTAATATACATATTTTGCCTGATTCCTAGACAGCAAAGTGCTTAATGTAAATGATGTATGCACAGTACCAAGGTTTCTTATACGTTTTGTCACATGACGCGTGATATAAATGAGAATAGGTACATGTACCAAAATCCTATGCAAAAACATCTGAAGCATTTACAATATAAATTTCTGAAAACATAGATGGAGAACAAGAATTACATCCTCTTATTCAAAACCCTCAACAACTCTAGATGCTATAATCAATGCTTAACTTGCCTCTTAGTGCAAAATATTTTTATTACAAAGTGCTCTGATTCGTTTTTTTAAATGTCCTTGCCTTGTGAAAGTGTTTTTATCCTGGATATCACTTTTACTGCAAGCTAGGGGAGCGGTGCTTTGTAAAATACGAAAGTAGTTATGGCCGATCGGGAAATATTCATACACTTCGTTATCAACGTACATGTATCTTGAGAGAAGAACTACGTGAACATGTTAGCGGAATAAAACGTAAAAAGAAGCGGTTATTCGGTCTTTTCTGACTTTGCAAGATTCTTGTTATATCTGTCTGCAGCATCTAGAAAGTGTTTTGAATTATAAATTTTAGATTCTATTAGGAGCTACATGTGTAGTTATAGTGAATTTTAAAGTTCAGACGCCGTCCGAAGTTTGCATACCTGTATCGCCCTTCAATCCCCGAACTCCAATCATTCCGATACTGCCTTTGTCGCCCTTGTCACCTGTCTCGCCATTGTCACCAACCAAACCGTAACGACCAGGTTTTCCGCGGAAACCTTTGTCTCCCTGGACACCTTGTATCCCGGGTTCTCCCTTGTTCCCTTTATCTCCTGTGAAAAATATTCACGTAAAATTGTGTTATTACTGTAGGTTCTTACTAGTTAAAAGATTTTGTGATTGGTATCGCCTTCCCTACCGGTGCACTTGTATTTGTTACTGTACTTTCTAACTCGATGATGTAGTGTAAACGTATTACCTTTCGCGGATTTCGTCAATTTTCGTGGTTTCAAATCATTATTAGCATTTAATAGTGTTTAATTTAGCGGGTACTTGTTTTCGCGTGTATAAATCTTCACGGCTTTAAAAAGTGATTAAAATTAAATGGTGTTACAAAATTAATTTTGCGGGTACCTTTATCGCGCATTTCTGCCCAAAACTAATACATTTACAGTAATGTCAAGTCTGCCTTACCGGTGCACGTGGTCAAATGTTAATCTTCATGTTTACTTTTACGTGTGAACCTGACATAAGATTTGATGGATTTTTTTAAATAAGAAATATGAATCAGACACTCATTAAGCCCTTAATACATGTGAAGATACGAATGATGATTAGCACTGATTTTTAGTTGTGACTATTCTTTTAACGTATACAAACCTGGCGGTCCCGTTGCCCCGCGATCTCCCTTCTCCCCTGCAAGTCCCTTATCTCCAGGGAAACCTGGTGGTCCAATGGGTCCTGTTGTGCAACCTGGAAAAAATACGTCGGAATACAAAATACAAATACATGTATATGTAAGGTTTAATTCCAGAACCAAAAGTAGAAAAACGGTTGATGATCAGGGGCGGATCCAGGATTTGAGCTAAAAGGGGGGGCCTACACCCGGCACGCCAGTCCTTGGATCATCACGCCTGATGATTATTATATTTATATTTCATTCTTCTGAAGATTTTTTTTTATTTCACCCGCAAATTAACTGATTGTCCTCTTATTTCAACAACCATGTTTATTTTGACAAGGTTTAAATGTGAAAGTACGTGCAATAACTTACTAGTGCCACATTGCAAGTATCATTTTTGTTGGGTTTTTTTTCGTACAGTTATAAATAGAAATTATATATATATTTTTTCGCATGAAAATCACTGAAAGTAGAAAAAAATCATTTCTTTTCAATTTTATTATTACTCTCATCATAATTCCGCATAAATGTAATAGATATAAAAACCATGTTCCCTTTTCCATCTCTCCTGGACAATGCCGCGAAAATTGGACTTAAAAATGTTAATGATACACCTATTCCCTTATTCTTGGAAACCAAACCAAACGTACCTGTACAGGTGACAAACATGATGAGGTCAAGAATGGAACCGAGTTCTTCAAACGTATTCACGGTGAAGACAAGACTTTCCTGTGAAGCAACTAACTTCAGCTCAGTCAAACTACATGTTTTTCCAATCCCTATCGTAATGACTGTTGCTCCGTGAGAGGCCTTCAGCTCTGCAGCGGCGGTCTGAGGATTAGGGGTTCCCATGTTTCTCCCATCAGTTATAAGGATGACGACGTCTCGAGCACCTTTTCTGCCCCCACCACATGACTTTTTAAACATGTTTTGAGAAACATACTACAATGCATAATACTTCAGATTGTAGAAAAGAATGTGAACCCAATGTGATAAAAAACAAACATGTACCATACACCTAACTGAAATTAGTAAAAAAAACTTTTTTCCAAGTTGAATTCACCATGAAACACAGAATATAATAATTTCTTATGCATCTTTTTTTTTCTTTTAACGTAATCGCCCTTGAAAATCGCACAAAACGGCTGTTGTATATTATGTAAAAATGGACATTTTATAATGCGAAAAAAAAACTTTTAATCAGTGGTAGTATTTTCCCGACGTTTTTCATATTTCCGTTAAGTCATGATTTTTTTAATTAGATGTAGTTGATTCATCAGAACATCTACCTTTCAATGTAAACTTCACATTTCGCGTGAGGTTTTAATTCGTGATTTGTCTGAACTTTAAAAACCACGAAACTGGTACTTTGAGAAGAACAGTTTTCCACATAATAGATAAATCACACAGAGAGGGAAAAGAGGCACACCTTTTCATTTTGTTTTCATGTTGTTTTGTGCGTGTTTTCGATTTTTATTTTATTCTTCGTTTGTGTGTGTTGTTTTGGTTTCGTTTTTGTTTTGTCTTTTGCTTTTTTCCTGTAGTTTTGTTTTGCGTTTTTGTTTTTTGTTTTGTTTTTGGTTTTGTTTTGTCAAATAAAAAATAGTCCCTGTATTAGAGAAGTTAGTGTTTGTGAATAACATACATGTACCAGTATATACCTCCGTGGACATACAAAATGTAAACTAGTAGACCATGCCACAGTGATAGTCGACATCAATTAACAACAGATTCATAGGATTCTTAAAGCAACTGACCATACGAAATTTGCCAGAATGATAATCTAGACAAACCTGAATTCCATAACCAATCCTCTTTCCATAACCGCCAACACTCCTAATTTGATCGATACCGGTACAAACTGCCGACTTTGATTCGTATTTATTCAGATAAAACTGGCGGTTGGCACTTCCGGAGAAACAGACCGTTCCGAACTGGGTTCCGCTATGTCCTACTACGCTGAATCGATTGACAATACTCTTCATGAAGTTCTTCAGATAACCCAGTTTGCCATAGCCAAAACCTGGGTCGTCGAACAGGAAAACGACGTCGGCTAATGCGTTACACTGTTTGTTGGCTAAAATCACAAAAGAGGCCGAATTCAATTTAAAAATATATTCTTAGCAGCCTTCATAAAATTATGACAGGTGGTTATTCATACATGTGAAAACCCCACCAAAGAAACCTTTTCTAATTCAGAAATAGTTCCATACCACATAACCAGTCTTATTTTGGCATTTGGTTGTTGAAATTTCCAGATGAAAATTATATAGATTATGTACGAAATAGGCACTTGGCAGGAGTTATCGTTCTTGATTTGGTTTGATTTGTGGAAAAGATGAATATATGGTTTTCTCAAAAATGCAACACAAAATACCGAAAGGACAAGTGTTATTTTAAAAGTAGACAATACTAAAAAGCATCATTCTTCCTTGTGTTTTGCTTTAACATGAATGACCTCTACTATAAGCTGTGTCTGACTGGTACTTAATGGACTGGTACTTAATTACTTTCGAATATTTCTCTCTCCTTTTCATCATTCCTTCTTTATTTTTCTTTCTTCTTGATTTTTTTTTTTTTTTTTTTTTGTTTTGCTTTAAATGGAAAAAGTCAAACAATTCGCAAAAATTAAGATTTTTTTTTTAATTTTTAATAATTGTTTCATTATGTGTTTTTTCATGTTTTTTTTTCTTTTGTTATTTTACATTTACGCGTAAAATGTTCCTCGATTTTTTTAAATGAAGACTGACGCCAAAACGAAGACGGAAACGCATTCATTAACTGTATGAAATGAAAGTACATTCATTTATTAGATTTTCTTTTAACCTATAAATTTGTCCCGTTTGAGTTACAAAGTTTCAAAGTCAGCCAAAATATAGCTGAAAAAATCAGAACTACTTATTTTCGTATCAGCTCTATGAAAAATAACCTTTGATGCAAAAATAAGAAAATATTCTGGTCCATGGTTCAAAGAGATTGCACTAAAAATCGCTGTTAGATGTTACAAGAAACAAAGAACAGTAATAAAAAATCAATCGATTCAACTTAAGCATGTGTGTTGCTCTGTTTAAGACATCCTCCTAAGTCAAGGTTTTGAGTTCACCTCTGTTCCCTCAAACCCATGACATCGCTCATTCATATTTAGCGGGTATATCGTCCAGCCTATTCCGATTGGTTACGTCTCCAGCTTCGAAGCACCAATGAAAATCGATTTAACATATAACGTCAGTGGAAAGTAAACAATAACATGAGGTAATGAACGATATGATATGATAACTGATTGTTGGAAGATGTCACAAATGATTCACTGTGAGCAAAAATAGTAAATGTAGATTATGTACAAAGTCTTTCCCGAAAAAGAACGTTATGTTTAGCCATTTTGTAAGTTCTATCGAGGAGTATCTACTACGAGTGATTTGATTGGATGTTGGATCCGGGTTAAATTCAGGTAACTCACTAGACGGCACTTGACGATACCCACTAAATACGAATGATGATGTCAGAAGTTTTAGGTAGCGAAGGTGGACTCAAAACCCTGACTTGGGAGGATGATTTTAGAGAATATTTTCCAAAATGTTGTGAAGTCTTTTAAGATTGTTCATGCTAGAACAATATAAGTGGAAAGCGCGCTCGTTTTTGAGAAATAATCATTTGAAATATAGATGGTAAAAGGAAATTAGAAGGTTTCCATGGAAACTTCTCCAAAAACATTTAAAGATGTGTTTAATGAAATTATGAAAAGAAAAGTGGGGGTCACTTTCCATAAAATATCAATGCCATGAAATGAATAAAACAAGAGTACAATAATCTGACAAATATGTCTGAACATGAGTAGCGAACATTTTTTTCGTCTGTGTAACGACAAAGGCTGAGCCGTTCCGATTGGGAGAACAATGCACCATTACTTACTGATTATACTTACAGTAACCGTATTTTCCTAAAAAAAAATAAGAAAATGTTTCATTTGCATAATCTACATTTTTCACATGTAGTAATGCGTGAATTTGTTCTAATACGTTTTATAAAGTCATTTAGAGAATAAATATGTATAAAAACAACACTGAAGTCATAAAAACATATTATGGCAAGCCAAACCAACCACCTCCATAGTGGTCATAATAGTTCCGGGGTAAGTTTGTGCTGTGCACACAAGAGTCGATTGTTTAAATAGTAATTCAACTCAGCATTACACTTGACAACTGGTGTTTTGAAAAACACATTTGTAATCGTTTTTTTTTTTCTGTTTTTTAAAATACACATTTTAGAGAACAACACAAAAAAATGAAAACTACATGTAAAAATTTGTCAATAGCGAAAATGTGAGAACGTAGGACTGTGTTGCGAAGGTCAATTTAAAAGATTGTTAAAGAACTACTTGAAATTCAGAAATGCTTTTGTTCATTTGTTTTGTTTTGTTTTGTTTTGTTTGTTTTGTTTTGTTTGTTGTTTTTGTTGATTTTTTAAATTGTTTGTTGTTTTGTTTTTGTTTTTGTTTTTTTTTCGATCTCGCAATATTAGCCACAAGTAGTTTTTTTCCTGTTTAGAAAAGGACTTTCCGTTACAGTAAGTTTGAAAAACCACAAAAACGAGTGTTTTATAAATCTGGAATTTTATTGAAGTCAGTGGATTTTTTTTGGTTTTTTTTTTGTATTTTTGTTGGTTATTTTTTCGCGATTTAGCAATAATAAAATCTTTGCAATTATGAAAATATCGCAAACATTGTTGGGTTCTATAGCTCGCGTAGATTTCCAATTAGTGAAGAATATACTCAAAATTAGATTTAAAATGTCTTTCTTACCTGAAGAACCAGAATATGGTCGCCCAGCAACCCCATAAATAAAAATGGCCGCTACAAACCAGACGGCAGTGACTCCCATATTGGTCCTATATTAAACTGGGATAAGATCGGAGAATGATTTTTATACGGAATCTATTATATATATGTAACAGATTGAATCGCAAACGGGAAGGTCTTGTTTTTCCGCTAAATGAACTCCTTCAATTTCAAACGGATTATTGTATAAAATACTCTTATTTTTCATCGTACTTGTAATTAATGATGTAAACATGGAATTTGTATGAAGATAATGTAAGCAATTTATTACAGTTAATAAAACTGGTTTACACGCATCTTACTCACGTTTTCACGAAATTCCCTCACGTACTACATGTACATGTATCGCATGGATGGTAAAAATTAATACATTTTTTTTAATTATCACTTGAAATAAAGAAAAATAACTCCTCCAAGAAATTTGGCGAGAAAAAGAATTACAACCAGTTGAACTATAAATTTAGAACCGGATCGGACAAATCCGAATAGGTTTTTCCACATTAAGCATGCGCCGAGTTGTCGTTGCCGCTTCACTTAAATGTTTTTCTTGAATCATTTGCTGGAAATATATCGATATGCACACCAAAACCTATATGCTCCAAGCGGGTTTTTTTCAGATGTTTTCGAAAATTCTAGAAATACCGGAAAGTAAATTCCAAAGCGAAGAACGTCTTACTCTTATTTTAATTAAATTAAACTGTTTATGAAATATCAATAAACATACTCACAAGCGTAAAAGAAAAAATATTAAGTGATTAGCTGTAAGTCCCACTTTTATTCTCGTAAATTACCTCCTCAAGAACATGTACGGTCTTATATACAAGACCTTGTATGCTTTTTATGACTAAGAAGTAGACTGAAAAAATCATATTTATACGGTATAATGATTATTCATATTTGAATAACATGTTTCTCTGTATCAGCATGCACAAACTTATTATATGCACATTATTGGCAGGGGGATCCAGGGTTTGAAAGCCTTACTCCTTTTTAGGAGAGAAGTTGGTTGAACTTGCACAATATTGTGGCTACAATGATGAAATGGTAAGTTAAGCTCTTTTTTACAACTTGATTGATTTCTCAGTGATTATAATTATTTTGGTTTTCTTTCATATTGTGGCTTACTTGCTTAAAGCTTTTGTTACACGATGTGTGTGTTTTGTTTTGTTTTGTTTTGTTTGTTTGTTTGTTTGTATTTTTGATTTTTTTTTGTTTGTGTTTTTTTTTTTTTTGTTTTTTGTTTTTTGTTTTGTTTTGTTTCGTTTTTTTTGTTTTTTGTTTTGGTTTTTTTTTGGGGGGGTTCCCTCTTTTTATTGAACCCAATTTGCAAAATCTCTCTATGAAATCAATAATAGAATAAAAAAGAAAAAAAGACACGCATTCATGTTCATGATGTCCTAAACAAAAGGGTAAAATTGCAAAAAGAAGCATAAAATTGAGATCTTAGTAGAACCTATCACGCCTTTCGTTCGTGTCTTTAGGTTCTAATGATCACACGTTTATAAGAGTCAGCATTATTCATATATGGCTTTAATCAAAGTGCAACATACAATATAAGGGTCATAAACTTTTGACTGTTTGAAAAAGTGTAGATATAGTTTTTTAAGTTAAATGGTATGTAATCCCCATTGTGTGGCCTCACAAACAAACAGAACACTTGAAAATTACCATAAATTTAATCCGACATTGTTTTTTTTCTATTGTTTATCCCTGAATAATTGGCTCCTTCTTTCGTAAAATCAAGAAATTGTATTGGCATTTATAAGACCGAGCACCTGTTACGAACAAAAGCTATGCACTTTCGTATAAATACCATATATAAAACAATCTACGATAGTTGTTGCTCCAAACTTGTACTGACCAACATGGCGTACTTAGCCGCCATTACTGCCATATTGGTTTTTGCACAAGGCAGCTTTGCCGGCCCAAGTAAGTTCGCTATTACTACATAGATATTACTACGGGACTTGCTTTTTCGATCAATGCCTTCCCTGAAAAAAATCGTAATTTTTTTTTCTAAAAATTATTTCAGACAAACTGTTGAAACAGAATGATACATAGAGGCTTAATTTCTTATTGACACAAGTATTTTTTTGTTTGTTTTGACTAGTTGTTTTTTTTTCTTTTGTTTATTTTTGTATTTATTTATTTATTTATTTATTTATTTATTTACTATTTTTTTTATGTTGGTTTTTGTTGTTGCTGTTGTTTATATAAGTTTGTCTTTTTATTTACAGTCGGGAAATCGTCGTCGTATTCCTCGCAGTCATCTTGGTCGTCAAAGTCTTCATGGTCGAGCCAATCTTCCTGGAGCTCTTTTTCATCTTGGTCAAGTAAGCCGTTTAACATTTTAAAAATATTTTCGTCGATTAAGCTGCAATCAATATAAAATTCAGACAGTACTAATAGAAGAGGTTATTTATTCAAGGTGCAGGGGAAAAAACACCGAAGAAGCAAATCTATTGCTACGTTATATGTAATTGCACGTAACAGCTGATATTGCTGCTCGGACGTTAAACCCCAACAAACAAACAAACGTAACAGCTGTGCACGAGCTCCGAACAGCGTCTGACGTTCGAAATTTATTCTAGACGCTGCAGCCAGTCCGACTTTTCAAATTATACAAGAATATTTTACAAATTTTATGTAATTTTAATTAATTTTTTTTCAAGCCATTTCAGGATTTAAACAACAGCACCTACCAACTTAAAACGATATTTCTATTATGTTTTCAGCATGGTACCATGGACATCAATGTAAGTCTGTTCTTCCGGTTGTTCTGTGGACCTTCTTCCCATTTCCGCCTACGATCATTAAAATACACTTGCACGATATTATTTATAATACAATTTTTGTATACAATTAGTTTTGGGATTTAGATCTTCATAATAATATGATTACATGTATAATGCTGCTGGTAAAAAGTAATTTCTCGATACACGTTCATACATGTAGCATATCGAAATTTGCAATATTGTAATATTAACATGATTTTTTTTGTGTTGTTTTTTTTTGTTTGTTTGTTTGTCTTTTTTGTTTTTTGTTTTGTTTTTGTTTTTGTTTTTTGTATGTTTTTGTTTTTGTATTTTATAACATTGATATTTTGCATAAACTCACCTCATAAGCTAAATTCATCGGCTTTGAAATAAAATGGCGTTTTAGTCACCATTTAAAACTCATTGATCTATGCAAATCTATGCAAATAAAACTGTTCTATGATGGTCTTCTTTTTTCCTTTTCTTCAACGATATTATACTACTAGTTAATTGCTTTGCTTTAAATGGTAAATAGATAATTTTACTTTCTTTCCTTTCCACAGATTTCTATGGATACAGTAAGTATTTGAGTGCCACGAAAAACATGCATTTGTACATACATCACCAGGTTCAACTCTCATCGAACAAGAATTTATCCGCTGTTTATAGAAATATCAACCATTTGGGTTGATAATCGTAACAAAACCTAAAAAAAAAAAACAAAAACAAAAAAAAACAAAAAACGATAATAAAACTAATTTGCATATCAGAATTCAGCATTAAATCCCAATATACATGCCATAAAATAGTTAGTTATGAAACTTTTGGGGTTTTTTTACTACAGTTTTATCTTTTTCATCTCTATTTCAGAAAACAAGCAATGTACTGCTAAAGCCGACGTCGTCTTCCTGTTTGACGATTCTGGCAGCGTCGGACAAAACCCACAGAACTATGTTGACATGAAGAAATTCATGAAAGATATAGTTGGCAAATTCACTGTTTTTGGCCAAAAGGGTATGCAGTTTTCTGGCGTCTGTTTCTCAAGTGGTGTAAAGGAGCATTTCCCACTCAATAAGTATGACTCCAAGTCAACCATACAGGCCGGTATAGACAATGACATTGTTCCAACAAACGGAGGTTCTACAAGGATAGGTCTTGGATTAGAGGTACGGACAGTAGTCTCAAAGTCTCGTGAGAATATATAGTCTGGTCATCGTCCTTGACACTTCCAGGCCGATGGAGAGAGGACGTTCCTTTTTTTTTATATAACTTGAGCGAGAAATATATAGAGATCCTATGATAAACGTTAAAAAAATGTGTCAGTTCTGAGAAAAAAAACGACCAATACAAAGTCTCAATTTTTTTGACATATCCTAAATGTATTTATGCTGGGTTAAAAACTTTTTGGAAGAATTTGTATGAATGACCTATTGTTCCATGTCCTACCCTTCCGGTGCATCTGGCCCAGCTTTATACATGTCGACCTATTGATGCAAACTCTGAGACACAGAGTGGGTCTTTTTTTTTCTTTTTCATTTTTTTCTTTCATTTTGTTTATGTTTGTGTTTGGTATTGGTTCTATTAACTGTTCGTTGTCTATCTTCTTGAAACTGTTTTTGTTTACTTTTGTTTATCTTTTTTTAGAAAAAGTGAGCAGGCATGTAGACTTAGTTAAATGTATAGTCATGATGCATATTCTACAAAAAAAAAAAGAAAACCGTACGCAGAAGGCATTCCGAAAGGGCCTCGGTTTACGCAGGTTTTACTGTAAATAAGAGCAAATTACTTTTTGTCATACCATTATCTTTAAATTTCCAGTTTGTCAAAGATAACAGCTACGTGTTGACAAAGAACGGAAAACCTAATGCAAGAAACGATGCAAGACGAATCGTCATCCTATTGACTGACGGACAAAACAACGGACAGCCAGACCCACAAAGCGCTGCCGCTCAACTAAAGGCTATGCCCCCGAACGGTGTAACCATTATTGCCATCGGAGTCGGACAAAACTTTAATCTGAATCAACTTCAGCAAATCGCAAGTCAACAGAGCTACGTCTTCAGTGTAAACAGTTTCTCAAACTTAGAGAGTATCCTGGATTCTATCGTGGCTGTCACATGTAACGGTAGGTTGAATTATGCCACTACTGTATTGAAGCCTTAATGATAAAAGAGATAATGCCATGTTTCACCCAATACTTGTCAAGATAATCGTTGTATGAATTCCGATTGTGACTCTACAGTGGATATCACATTATTAATAGTGAGTCACTTTACAATCCAATATGAAAAAGGTCTTATTTTTACTCGTTAGTTAAGCATGTTATACTTGATGAGGTAGACCTGGAGTAAGCGACATAACTCTTGAAATCAGTGGTATGTTTGCATCATATTCAATTTCACCAAAGCCTATCAAGCTTTCAGTTGAAATAGAATGAAATAAATCAAAGTCACTTTGATGTTTATTGATACTGATGTAAAATGCATTACACCAACACTCCAATGATTTGTAAGAGCTATGCCCCCTTTACCCTAAATCTAACTCCTTAAGTAAAATCGTGGAGCAAAATTTGAAATACTTTGTATACCAAGGAAATGTGGTCAATGTTGGTCTACTTAATAACTTGTTTACTTCTGTTTAGCATGTGGAACAGGTGGTCAGGGTCCACAGGGACCAAGAGGACCAAAAGGACAAAGAGGGGACCCAGGATATCCTGGAACCACCGGACTTCAAGGTACGTGAACTAAATCAGTTTTGAATATTAGGAATAAGTATCCGGTATTATAGACTTGATTTTGAAATAAATTTCTTCAAACACGGGATATTGTGTACAGTTTCATCCTTAAAATCACGTACTAGATTGTCAGAAAATGAAAGCGTAATTAAGGGAACCAAGTCTATAGCGGGAATCAAAAGAATGTCATCCAGGGACAAAGACCAGACATGGAAAACCAACAAACACAACAAAGAACATAAAGTAACTAAAATCTTACATACAAAGTAACAAAAGCAAATGAGTAACTCGGACTCCACTAAAAAAACTGGGAGCGTGGACCTGGTGCACCAGTAGAGTAAGCGAGGAACGCTTAAGTTTACATATATATTTTTTTTATCAAATTCATTTATTAACTAATTTCTATTGCAAAGATTCATGGAAAAAATAAAAAAAATATCATAAAATTCATTGCTCGGTACAAGGTTTTTATTAAAGGTTTTTGTCTAGTAGTCAGGTGCACCGGTAGGGTAAGCGTCTCTGCCTTTCTAGAAACACCGGCCGAGTTGTTCATAAAAAGCCATGTCCATTAAACGTAGTAAAATAATAAAAAACATTTTCTGTAATTTCCTATTTAATAGTTTACCTGTATTCCATGAACAAGAGTGAAAAAATAATATACCGAACGATAAAAAAGTCTTCAATCCAATATTGTTAGGGCAAGAATACACTGGCGAATCCACTAATTACTGAAAATTAAATAAAGAAGTCCCAATGAACGTACCTGTAAATGAAGAAGTTATAACGAAATTTTGAAAGATTGATATGTAGTTTTTTGTATTTGTACTGCTGTCTTATTTTTAGTCAGGATTTTTTAAATTTTGAATTTTGCAGGTCAAAAGGGAATGAAAGGAGACACTGGAGATAGAGGTCTCCAAGGCATCAAGGGAGTCCGCGGAGATCCTGGTCCTGATGGGAAGATGGGACAAAAGGGGGCAAGAGGTGAAAAAGGACCAAAAGGAGACAGAGGAGACAGAGGTGGGAAAGGACCAGACGGAGCCAAAGGTATGAAATAAGTTTTCTTAATAAGAATTATTAAGGGGGATTAATATGAGATGTAAGATCATACATATCATTGCTTTACATCGTTGAAGTGTTATTGAAACACAATAATATTCTTTCAGTCTTTCTTCTAGTGGCTAAAAAAGAGTCAATAGAATAAGGTATGTGGTTCTCGTCACGTGACTCTGTGGTTTCACGAGAATGGGTCCTAGTATACAATTCAAATGCATGGAAACTTATACTTTTTATAGAACGTTGAGTTCAATATTAAAATGAAAACATCTTCTTGTGTAAAATACCGACCAAAAATAACTAACATATTATTCTTCGTGATAAAAGTGTTAAATAAGGCAAGAAGTAGAAGATTTTGCATTGCAATGCAGCGTTTCGTGGTCCCGGAAGTAAACAATAAAACGCATGTCTTCGGATTTCAATACTTTTCAGGGACCGGAGAGCACATTCCATGATATTTGTAACTCTCACCACAATACATGTACCTTTCGAAACTGCTTATGCAAAATTATTGTTAATTCCAAAATTAAACTGTCTAAATCTAGCTTGAAAGGAGACTTTGGTTTTAAAGCATGGCTTATAGAACACCTGAAGAGAAAAAATGTAAGCAGAGTTAAAACCCATGAGGGTCACGTTACGAGACTTGCCAATCCTATTGGAAACATTGAGTGGTAATTACTTGTAATTTAGGCTAAACTAATGATTTAATTTTCCTGTTCAGCTTAACAGCGTTTCACTCTTCGTTTTAAATAGGAGACAAGGGGCCACGAGGAGATCCAGGAAAACAAGGCTTGAAAGGTGAAAAGGGGGACACAGGAGACAAGGGAATGAAGGGAAATAGAGGAAACCCTGGCCCAGATGGACCTCCAGGAGATCAAGGGCCAGATGGAAAAAAAGGAGAAAAGGGAGATAAAGGGGCACAGGGAGATCAAGGCACAAAGGGTGAACAGGGAGACAAAGGCATGAAAGGAGAACAAGGAGAAATGGGCGTCAAAGGAGACCAGGGAGAAGGTGGTGCTCAAGGAGAACAAGGACCTAAGGGAGAGAAGGGAGATAAAGGGGATACAGGAGATAAGGGAAAGAAAGGAGAAATAGGTAAATTAAATATTTAAAACCCTTTTCATGGACCTCTTTTCTAGGTCCTAACAGTACATCGCTCCACCGGGTCATTAGCTATGTTTCTATATGTGACGTCTGTGCTTCTCTTTGAAATTTTGCTACTTGCATTCTGTCTCCAAGTTCTCCGCTAAATATACGGAAAGGAGATTACATTATTTTTAACAAAACTGCATTTACATTTGAAAAAATATCTAGTGAAAGTGTAGCGTAGTGCATGATCAGATATCATTCTTATGAAATCAACAGTGAAGTATAAAAAGGAAATGCAAGTTGGCTGGCCATTTAAGAAGTTAAAAAGTAGTTTTAGTTCATCATAGTAATAAGACACGTGAATTAGAATTCCTGGGCCTTTTTTTAATAATTCCAGTCAGATTTCCTAGATATTGTGTTTGAATTCCTGTCAGGTCAGGCTTCCTGGGCCTCTTTTTAACCACATATAGATTTGTTTATAAATACTATAACATGCTTTGTTTTGTAATTTTTAAATAGGTGACCAGGGAATGCAGGGCATCAAAGGCAAAAAAGGCGCCAAGGGAGACAAAGGGGACCAGGGCGAAAGAGGCCAACAGGGCCTTAAGGGACAGACAGGTGATCAAGGGGCCAAAGGTCTTAAGGGTAATCGTGGTGACCAAGGACCAACTGGTGAGAACGGTAAAAATGGAAATCCAGGAGAACAAGGAATTAAGGGACTTAAAGGTGATAGAGGCGACAAGGGCGCTAAAGGGGGTGATGGTAAAGATGGCAAGAAGGGTGAAAAAGGTGACACTGGCGATCAAGGTGCTCAAGGACTTCAAGGAGAAACTGGTGCAAAAGGAGAAAAGGGAGACACAGGTAAATATTCGATGCGAATGCACACATGACTTTTTTCTCTAAAAAACGATCAGAGTCTAAATGGTATATTCAGCATTTGATGAGTTACCAACATTTCATTATTATGGATTAATTCAGTACCATGATGCAATTAAAAAATAAATCACGGAAACTCCATTTTATCATTGTTTTACCATGAGCTGGCTATTTATGCCACATTGTTTCGCACAAATCGATAGCGAAGGTTAAAATTACGATACACATTTTTGTATAGACGCCCTCTATATGATGCAGGAAGTGTTGGTCATGTGTTTATCACATTTTTATCATGATTTTTCTAAAGATCTTTGAAGCATGTCTTATTATAATTTAAAATTCTGTACGAGACAATGTGATTTCATCAAAATAGCAGCAATTGTTGACATCTTTGTGGCGTGACTTTTATGTTTATTTCACGATCAAATTTTAAACATTGAGCAACTATAATGAAGAAAACACATTTTTTTTAAAACTACTAGTTGTTTTATCTCTTTGAGCTGACCATGAACGAATCTGGTCATGGGCCAATTTCTCCATGGAACGTACTCAATTCTCTCTAGCATTTATATTTAAAAGCGAAAAAATCCTTAAAAACACGTTTGGCTTCCTGGTTTTGTTTAGCTGTCCGACCTAGCCTCGAGTATAGAATTTTACAATTGTATGGAAAGGTTGAAATATTACGTATTGAATCTACAGCACCTTCTATACAGTGACGGATTCCCGGGGGGGGGGTATTTTCACCTCACCCTCTTACAATATATTCTTTTGAAAAGTATCAAATAGATGCAGAATGCGGAATGTTGAGTATTCACCAAATGATAGCTTGAACTCTCTCCTTTCATAGATTTGGAATTGTTACCCCTTTTTAAATACTTGTGGACTCGCCCCTACTATGTACATATGTAATTTGATATATTAACAGTCACCGAAACTCACTCAGATCCCAATGTAAAAAATGACGACGTTCATCTTGAATTGTTTTCAAATACTATAATTCGCCGAGATCGCAATAGCTTTGGTGGTGGTTTAGTTATTTATGTAAAAGAGCATATCCGTGTACAAAGAGTAAATATTTAAGAAAACCAAACTGACGAAACGCTTTGGGTTGAAATTAGTACCAAGCGAAAAACTTTTCTACTTTGTAATATATACCGTAAAATAATGAAAATGCTTCTGAAATCAGTAAGGCTACTAATAACATACCCCCATTACTAAATATAATAAATGATAGCAATCTTAGTGAAATGGCATATTCAGATGAAGAGAAATGTACTCTTCTGAATAAATATTTTTGTTATATTTCAAAATTAAATGACGAAAATCATAAGTTGCCAGACTTTGCCAGTACAACAAATAATCATATTTTGGTATCAGGATTGAAGGGCAAGAAATTATTGATATTATTCAAATTCTAAAACCGAATAAAGTATCGGGTCCCGATACCATTAGCTACAAAATGCTGAAACTATGTCCTGAAAAAAATTGCAATCCCATTGAAAATCATTTTTAACAAATCGTTAGAGCTCTGCAAATTTCCATCTTGCTTGAAGATGGCTAATGTGATAGCAATATTTAAAAAAGGGTGATTCCTCGTTACCGTCTAACTACAGGCCTATTTCATTAATTAGCTGTGTTGGTAAAGTAATGGAAAGGGTTGTGTTTAAAACTTTCTATAACTATCTTCATAACAAGTTAGTTTACAGTTATCAATCTGGATTTATACAGTTATCAATCTGGATTTATGCAGTTATCAATCTGGATTTATACCAAAACATTCCACCGTCCACCAGTTGTTTGAAATGTATAACTGCATTCTGAATTCTCTAGAGAAAAAAAGATATGAATTGCTTTGTTTTTTTGTGATTTTTCGAAAGCTTTCGACAAAGTACGCCACAAAGGATCAATATATAAACTAAAATCTTATGGAATTCGAGGAGATATTCTGAAATGGTTACAAAGCTATCTGAGTGATAGGCAACAAAAAGTCGTTCTAAATTCATCAGCCTTGTGAGAAAACAATCTCACAACAAGTGTGCCTCAAGGTTAAGTACTTGGACCTCTTTTATTTTTGGTTTTCATTAATGGTATAGCTGAAAATCTTACCTCTTTAAGCAGACTTTTTGCAGATGACACATCATTTAATACTCAGATCGCGATAGTGAGCAAATAAGAACGGTCATTAGTCGTGATTTAAATGAGTTGGATAAATGGGCAAAAACTTGGCTCATGACTTTTAATGCTGAAAAAACTGAGATTATGTTATTTTCAAATATCGAAATACCGATGTTTTATTTTTCTTTAAATGGAGTTGAAATTCCAATAAAACATCATCATAAACACTTAGGCACAACATTTACTAGTGATGCAAAATGGTCCTTGAATATTGAAAATACATGTATAATAGCTAGCGCAAAAAGTATCTTAACGTATTACGAAAATTTGAATTTCAACTGAATCGTAACATTTTAGAAAAACTATATTTATCTTATATTCGACCATTATTAGAATATGCCCCTGAAGTATGGGACAACTGTAATGCTTCACTCATTTGAAAATTAGAGCAAATCCAAACGGAGGCGGCAAGAATTGTAACTGGATTACCGGTGTTTACAAAAATTGAAAACATGTATAAAGAAGTGAAATGGGAGACACTACAAGAACGTCGAAAACGTAGAAAATTACAAATGCTCTATAACATCGAATAATGCATGCTCCTGAATATTTGTGTAATCTTGTTCCACGTAAGGTACAATCAATTTCCAACGATCCATTGCAAAACAGGGAGGGAATTTTATTGCTGTATTGTAGATTGTTAGTTACAAGGGAATCCTTCCTTCCAGCTACTGTTAAGAAATGGAACAATCTATACATTACAATAAGAAAGATTGATTCAGTATCCAAATTTAAGTTGGTTTTAACTAGGAAAAAGGACCGATCCATTGTACCAAAATACGGGCCTAGAAAGCTAAATATACTGATAACCCAACTAAGATATTCTGCATCGTTTCTAAATTATGACCTGCACCGAGTAAATATCACTACAGATCCGCTATGTAGATGTGGTACTAACATGGAAGATATTGATCCCTACCTCTTTCATTGTCCTTTATATATAGTCGGAAGACAAACTTTGTTTAATAATTTAAGCTGGCTATGTAATACTTATCCACTTAACACTTAACTCGAATTAACATACGCAGAAAACATTTGTATTTTTCAGCAGGTTTTTCAGTATATAAAAGGGTCAAAAAGATTTTCTTAAATAAACATTGTGTAAAATGTGGGGAAATAAGTTTTGGCAGCCTGGATCTCTCCTACTCTATAAATTATCTGATCCGTCCCTTATCATGTCAAACTTTACATACAGTATCTACAAAACGATTTTAGGTGACCATGGTAAGAAGGGCGAAAAAGGCGATAAAGGTGAAACAGGAGATAAAGGTGTACAAGGAGACCAAGGCAAACAAGGAACCAAAGGCGCGAAAGGATCTATAGGAGATCAAGGAGTTCCCGGAAAGAAAGGAGATCGCGGTGACCCAGGCGAACAGGGAGCCAAGGGGAAAAAGGGAGCTAAAGGTGAACGGGGCGACAAGGGCGAAACAGGTGATATTGGCATGACTGGTTTTAAAGGAATGAAGGGAGAGACAGGAGACAAGGGCAAAGTTGGAGATCCGGGCAAAGACGGAAAACCGGGACCTAAGGGTGAAAAGGGAGACCGTGGACCGAAAGGAGTGAAAGGGGACAGAGGAGATCCCGGTAAAGATGGCAAAGATGGTAAGATAGGACCAGTTGGGACAAAGGGAGAAACAGGAGATCAAGGACAAAAGGGCCAACGAGGTATGTGTGTTTACAACTTACATAGTGTTGACTGTATTTCATCTCCAAAATGTGGGGAAAAACCTGGGGTCTCAAAGTTGGACCAAGTACTAGTATACAGTGATCAATATATGTGGGCTTTGTTAATATATAAATAGCTAGAAAAGTGTTTCATCGAATCATGAAACATCATGTATAAGGCCGTTTACTCAAGTAAATCAGTAAGTTTAAATGCTATGCACAGTGAATGCAATTATCAACTGTTGAAAAAGGCATTGGTATTGCTAAACAAGTAATATCTTTAAAAGAAAATAGTCGACGCATATTTTCATTTTGTTACACAAATCTGATTATTAAGATTTTATTTGGTAAACTGTGTGATCATTGTAGTACTATGTTTCGTATTTCAATTATTTAATTGGTCCACCAAGTGGAATATTTTTAATACTTCAATTCTAAAAGATTATTCAATATAGAAAAGTGATTCCGGACATCAATGCCCCCAGAGCAGCCTTACATTCTACGGTTGCTATAACAGTTTTCAAATGAAATGCGAGGTTGTAAGCTACATCGGTTAGGTTACCACGGTTAATCATCATGGATGTCACGTGATGTCAAAGCGAACCAATCCCTCGAGTTAAAAAAAAACTTGATAAAATGGTTTTATCGATTAAGAATATTGGATACGAAGACATTATTTTTACAGGTGACCAAGGAATCCAGGGGATATCAGGGAAAACAGGAGAACAGGGAGCTAAAGGTGAAAAAGGAGACAAGGGAGAAACTGGAGATAAAGGTATGTGTTCTATATACAGGGAGCTAAAGGTGAAAAAGGAGACAAGGGAGAAACTGGAGATGAAGGTATGTGTTATATATACAGGGAGCTAAAGGTGAAAAAGGAGACAAGGGAGAGACTGTAGATAAAGGTATGTGTTCTTTGTACATATAAATGAATAATCAAGAATCCCTTCAAACAATCTGTTTTAACCGAACAACTTTTGTGTATTTTGTGTATTTTGCTTGGTAAAGGCGAGTATACAGGTATTTATTTTACACTAGTTCTAAATGCAATAAAACTGACGGACATGTAACAGGAAGTAATAAGTTAATGATCCAGATAAATGGGCAGTTCATCCTGGGTTCGAATAAGACAGATTCTATTGAATCCTTATTCTAAAATTATACAAAACGTGTGGAAAAGAGAGCTTTCCGTTACGTAGAAGTCAAACTCCACGTTGTAAACTGTGCTTTTGTGGTTTCGTTTATTTATCTACACGTATAATTGCCCGAGTGGCTTTCTGATAAAAGAGTTTCTACGCATCTACAAGATACGATTCAATTAAAGTTTATATTTTTTAAGTTAAAATACATCATTTTTTTTATCTTTAAAAAAAGTATGATAAAACAAGATTTGTGACCGGAGTGAACCTTGCGATTAATTCAATTTAGAGGCATGACAAAAGGACTGGGGGTTTGAGCCCCCTCTCGCAGTATAAAGACAGTAATCTCTATTTTTCATGGAAACTTTCTGATTTTTTTTGTGTACAAAAGGAGCCGTCGGCGATCAGGGCAAAAAAGGACCAAGAGGCCCACCAGGGGAGAAGGGCAAACAGGGAGATCAGGGCAAACAAGGAGATAAGGGTGACAAAGGAGATAAAGGAGAAGAAGGAGCAAAGGGAAAACCAGGAGACAAAGGCCACAGAGGAGACAAAGGACCACAGGGAGACCCAGGCAAACCTGGTGAAAAGGGCGTTCCGGGAGATCAAGGCCCGATCGGAGATCAAGGCCCTAAGGGAGTAGCAGGTATGTTACTAAATGGGACAGGTGAAACATTTAAGAGACCGTAGTTATAAATATTGATACATTTGTATTTATTTTAATAATCTAAATGTGATTATGCCTTTTACAGTTTTACAATAACATTTTTTTTTTATATTTTACTCATAATTTAACAACAATAAAGGATCTGAGCTATTAATGTTGGAAGATGGGTTGATTGATTGATTGATTAATTGATTGTTGGGGTTTAACGCCCAAGCAGCAATATTTTAGCTATTTTCATGCGATGAACATGAAATGGGTGATAAAATGAAAAAAATGGGATCGGAAACAAGGATAATGGGGTCGACAAATTTTGATTGCCACTTGAAATAAGGAGAGGTGGGTAGGGTCAGGCAATTTAGCTTAATGGTTCCTACTCCGAGAGAATACTACAGAACAAGACAGACTGATTGTGATTGTTATTTCAATGTGTAGTTGCATGCTCATATTTTATATAGTACTGAAATGTTAACAAGACAAAACCAGTAACTTTGATTCTGTTTAAATCTGGTTCATTCGAAACTCCTAAATTTGTATTACAGGTGATCCAGGAGAGCAAGGGTCAACAGGTATGTTTTGTTTATATTTGCCTCGTGGGCGAGGCGAGGGCGTGGCGAGGGCGTGGTCACCTTGATATTGATACAGAGTAGACCGTTCTGATATTGTTAATTTTCAAGCTGCGTAGGCATGAAATGGAACTTGAAATAATTTATAAAAATACAACAGCAAAGAAAATGCCAAATTCAATACATCTGTTTTCGTTGAAAACAAACTGATATTGAAATTTATAAAAATGTATGTTATTTAAAGTGTTGTTTTGTTTTTTAAAAGGTAAGTTTTTAAAAAGTAGAACAATGTTAAGTCTGGATTTCAATTCCAGCACAATTCCTTCATACACGAAATCCGGAAGTAGTTCCGGAAAGGAAACACACAACATCAACCTAAAATAAAGATATGTGATGATGTATTTAGGCAACAACAATTTTATTTTCTGTGTGGTTGGGGGTCATTTTTTTTCATAAACAAACTTGTTTTCTTTGAGCAAAAATAACTTGTATTTTAATGATATTTTAACCATTTGTTTGAAACAATCTTTTTTTTTGTCATATCACAACTGCTTTGAATATTTCACATAGACATTAAGGCTGTAGGTTTTGAGGGGATTGGTTTCACCATTAATTCGATAAATAATTGGAAAGAGTGAATAACCAAAATATGATCACGAGTGCTGATAAAACGTCTAGATTTCACGAATGTGCAGAACTTGTTCCGCGCACGAGTTAAATCCTCAAGCGTTTTGGGCACGAGTGATCATATTTTAGCTATTCCTAATAACAAGCTGATTATCTTATGAATTATACACATTTTCTTTATAATTCATCGATATTTTCAGCTTGAATTTGAAATTCTGTGATAGGCAGATTGATATCAAAGTTTTGGCGGGAGAAAGTCCGAGAGTGAAATTACCGAATTTATTTCACAGTATGAATTTTCGAAATTCATTACACTGAGAACAGTTCTAAGAAAGATGTCGCATTCCTCAGGTTAAACAAGAGTAAGATTATGGGGTTTCTAAGAAAATGTTATGTGCTTCTCTGATTGAGTCCAACAAGAGTGCTGGTTGTTCGGGAAAAGCTTGGAAAGTTTGCCGGTCTTTGCGGTCGTAGACTTAGAAAAATTTACCGGACTGCTTAAGCCAAGTTTAAGAAAGATTATCAGACTCCTTGTGCTAACCCCATTTTTTTTATTATTATTCAGGCGAACAAGGTGCTAAGGGGTCCAGAGGAGACCAAGGAGCTAAAGGAATACAGGGAGAACAAGGTCCACCAGGCAAGAAGGGGATGAAAGGTAAGTTAGACCGTTCAAATAAAATTTCTTTATACTTTTTAAATAGACCATATGAATGAAATGGTTTTTTTTTACTAATCTATTTTACGGCATTCAAATAAAATTTCTTGATTTTTATAGAAATTCAATGTGTTTTCAATCAGTTTTGAAAATATCATATATTTCTTCTATAGAAATTGCCTGAACTGTAGTGATATGCAAATAAAGTAGTTTTATCAACCAGATGGCGCTATGCGGAATTTGTCTGATCCGGTACAAAAATTTTAATTAAATTTGTTGAAAGAATCCATCTTAAGAAAACCTATAATTTTGACCTTGAGGTAAAAGATCAAGGAATATTTCTCGTTATATATCTCAAGAAATAAAGAGCTATAAATGTTTCAAGAATTTTGATAGAAAGGAATGAGCTTAAAAAATCAACAAATTTAATTATAATTTTAGAATCGGATCGGACAAACTGCGCCCAGTTTCTCCAAAGTTTTTCTTCTATGTAGGGAGAAAGACTGAGAAGTTCCGATTGATATCAGACAATAGTTACTCATACATGTGAAAAAAAACAACCAAATTGATGTTTATTTCTAACTCAGAAAAGTTACAGACCAAATTATAAGTCTAATTTGCAATTTGATGGTCGCATTTAAAGGTTGTGATTGCAGGAGTTATCGTTCTTTGCAAGATTTGGTTTAAGATAAGGTGTATCCATCTGCTCCATGAACAGTGATTTGTTCATCGTGTCATAATTTTCCTTTCCCCATTCGTCCACTCCGGACTTGACTTCTTAGGGGCAACTCGGCGGGTGTTTCTAGAAAAGCAGAGGACGTTTACCCTACCCAGTTTTTAGTGGGGTCCGAGTTGCTCATTTGCTTTTGTTACTTTGTATATATTATTTTAGTTACTTAATATTCTTTGTTGTGTATGTCTGTTTTCCATTTTTGGTCTTTGTCCCTAGATTACTTTCTTTGGATTTCCGCTAGAACATTGGTTCCCTTGATTACTCTTTCTCAAGAATACGAATTTGTAAAGAGAAAGGTCTATAGTCACAAAAATATTTTATGTTTGTAGATTAAAAAAAAGCATCGATTGATCAGTTGGTTTTTTTTTCTAGGTCAATAACAACTTCTACTAGAGACAGTGAATTATATGGATTGAAACTTTAAAATTGTCATTAACTGTCAAATATGTTTTAATCTTGTAAAGTGTCCTAAAATTTATCTAATATGATTTGTATTACATTTATAGGTATGCAAGGAGAAAAGGGACCAAAAGGAGACCAAGGAGACAAAGGCAAGCCAGGAGAACAAGGACCCAAAGGACCACCAGGAGATAAAGGAGAAACAGGAGATCCTGGTTCTCCAGGAGAACAAGGAGGACAAGGACCAAAGGGAGCCAGAGGAGAAACCGGAGCTGATGGTGCTAAAGGTCAAAAAGGGGATCAGGGAGAACAAGGCGAGAAAGGGGCCCAAGGAGACCAGGGTATTAAAGGTGTACAAGGGGATAAGGGAGTCCCAGGTGACCAAGGTCCCCATGGCAACCCAGGCAAGAATGGCAAACCAGGAGAGCCAGGTCCCAAAGGAGAGAAAGGTAACTCTCATATATAAACGCAAAATCTACCTGCACCCACATATCTTCGTTTTTCAATGGAATAATAGTTTTTTTGTTTGTTTGTTGGGGTTTAACGTCCGAGCAGCAATATTTCAGCTATATTCAGACGATGAATGTAAATACCCAAAACTGGGTAGTATGGAATATATCATTCGTTCTGAAATTAAAAAAATGGTAGTGAAGACGGGTTCGATTGTAACAACAAATGTACGAAAAATTTACAAAATGAATAGTAAAGTCATTGCGAATTTCGTTCCACAGTTTTCCCCTTCGTGTAGCTAGGTCAATTGAAGAATTGAGCATTTTATTCAACCATTGAATTCCTACGGGGCAGTTGCACGTGACTATAACTGCATATGCGTGGCAGATTTTTTTTTCATATTTTTATCTTTTTTTTATTTTTTCCTTATTGATGAAAATGAGTGTTTTATTTCATTTCATGTCATTTAAATCAAGGTACGCAAAATTCATAATCAATACATAACCGACTTCGGAAATCAAAGAAATAAGAAAATGCACTTATTGTGCAAAATTGTAGCATATATTATAAGACACCTTAACTTGGTCTTTTTATTTTCTTTTTTTCATTACAGGAGACCAAGGAGATAAGGGTCTTAAAGGGGATCGTGGAGATACAGGTGCCGTGGGTAAACAAGGGGCAAAGGGTGCTAAAGGAACCCGCGGAGATCAGGGTGTCCAGGGTGATCAAGGACCCATTGGTCCACATGGACCTAAGGGAGTTCGTGGAATCAAAGGATCAAAAGGAGAAAAAGGAGACAAGGGAGATATGGGAGACCGAGGACGGAAAGGAGAAAGGGGGGACAATGGCAAAGATGGCAAGAAAGGTAAAAAAGGAGATAAGGGTGACCGTGGCGATAAAGGAGCAACGGGATCTGACGGTAAGAATGGAATCCCCGGAGAAAAGGGTTCACGTGGAGACAAAGGAGAACAGGGAGACAGAGGGGACAAGGGAGAAGCTGGAGCAAATGGATTTGACGGAGCTAAAGGTGCAAAGGGAGATCGTGGTGACAAGGGCATGCAAGGAGACCAGGGAATACGAGGATTAAAGGGAATGAAAGGAGACGATGGTGCTAAAGGAGGAAGAGGAGACAAAGGAATGCAGGGAGACAAAGGAGAGAAAGGAGAACAAGGAGACAAAGGTAGAGTATACTTGTAACTGTGTGCGGTTGCTTATCACATCGAATGAGCAAATTTACCTGTATCATACTTGCTGTAACCGAAATGATTAGAACGTGTCATTGTGTGGATACATGTTTTGTTGCATTTTGCAAGTGCTGTCTACTGATTTTGAATTTCGATTGTTTGTTTGTTTGTTTGTTTAGTTGCTATTCTTGTTTCACTGCTTTCTGGTTTTCTTGTTTATCATTTTCAGCGCCATCTTTTATTAATAAGTATACAGCTGGACTGCCACGTTATAATTTTGTATGACAATATGTTCACTGTTAGAAAAAAGACTGCCGCCGGTTTTATTTCATCTTATCCTATCACCTGATCAATTAACAAAGTCATGAACTTTAAGTCACGCCTGTTTTTACTGGGCTACTTTTACCAATGAAATAATCCTATCTGAAAAAAGGCGTGAGTATTGGAAAACATTAATATGAATTTATCATAGTTTATGCCGAAATATAGATATCAAATGTTAAAATTATGTTACTGTGGCTGTCAATTTCGTATCTTTCAATAGTAGTAAAAAAGCAATATAAACGAAATCACGTGATCACTTGAAACAGCAGATAGTGCTCGTTGTATTTAACCAATCTCTCTCACATTTCATTTCATTTTAATAGGAACGAACGGTAAAGACGGACGAAACGGGATACAAGGCGCTAAGGGTGCTAAAGGAGACAAAGGAGATACAGGAGACAAGGGAGAACAGGGAGACAAGGGCGAACAAGGCGCTAAAGGTGCTGTGGGAGACAAGGGCAAAAAAGGTGACAAAGGCGAAACAGGAGACAAAGGTAGGAATAAGTCTAAATTTACGAATTTGGGTGGTGATTAATCTTTTAACAAAAATGTAAACATACATTATGTGCCTTTCCCAAGTCGGGAACCTGCAGTCCAATGGTTATCGTTGTTTTTTTTTATGTTCATTGTTATTCGTTTTACGTTTTGTGTATAGACTACGTCGATTTTTACCTCTTTGGTAGTTTCACACCATTTTATTTGTGGCCTTTTACAGCTTCCTTTATGGTATGGGCTTTGCCTATCATTGAAGACCGTATGTTGATCTGTAGAAGTTTAATTGTGCGGTGGGTAGCATTTGGTGGATAACTACCTCATTGGCAATCATACAACATCTATTTGTATAACTCTATACCCGCTTTCGGTGTGACTATATGAATTTAGGATTGCATCATTATATATGCATTTTCGTAGTTGTATTAAACGACCTTAATTTAAAACTGTAAAGATTTGTACAAAGTTTTCCCGTTAAAATGATAAATTATTTTATTATAGTTTTATTGATGATTTTGTTTTTTCCGGGATTTTAATTATAAAATACATTTCTGAATCTGAAAGGATAAAATAAACGATTTTTTTTATAATAAAACTTTATATATATATATACAGGTATATGCAATTGTGCAACTTTTGGCCGACATGGACCTCAAGTTCGCAATTCTAATAATTCTAATGATTGCTTTAAAAAATCACTGGCAAAAGTTCAGCTTTTGGAGATAGTATATTTTTTAGTTTATCAGTGGTTGGCTAAAATTTTGTTTAACAATTTCCACAAATAGCTTATTTCTTACATTCGAGTTCTGTTTACAGTTAAGAAAAAAATGGTACTCATCATAAACTTCATCTTTACATATTTTACAAAACCTGTTTTCCCTTGAAATATTTTTATACCTTCCTATTTCAACTTCCAGTGTTTGGTAGCTTACACGAAATTTAGTAATCATTTGTCTGTTTTTAAAATTCGACTCTTTTATCAGATATTCTTCTATTTCTATTTCTGATTTAAGTTTACTGTATAGAAATAATTTTGAGCTGTCATTGATAGATGAAAGTTTATTTACAATTTTTCTCTTTGTATATATTGCTTACTTGTTTTTTAAACTTTATCTTTAAATTAAATTTTATTTTACTATAATGTTTATCAGCAGATTCAAAATTTTTAATATCTAATTCCACATCTTCAAAAATATTATTTACAAAACTATACCATGTGTATAACCCTTCACCATCAAGATTTTTATTGAGCTCATATGCTTCCTTCAATAGGGGATTAATATTTCCCATGTTTAATCTGCAGAAATATAACATGACTTGTGTTTTAATTAATGATACAGTAGAAAATCTGCCTAGTTGTAATTTACCAAAAACATTACATTATTTTTTTCTACTCCAAAACTGATTTACAATAAATGTTATATACTATTTCAAAGGACTGCAAGGTGACCAAGGACTAAGGGGTGAAACCGGGGCTAAAGGTGTTAAGGGAGACAAAGGTGACAAAGGAGACAAAGGTGCAAAGGGAGACAAAGGTCACCAGGGTGACCATGGGAACAAAGGCAAGAGGGGAGACAAAGGACCACGTGGTGAAAAAGGAGAACGTGGAGACAAGGGAGAAACTGGAGACAAGGGGGCCAAAGGAGGAAGAGGTGACAAAGGATTCAAGGGAGTGAAAGGTGACCGTGGAGACCGAGGAATGAGAGGTGAGCGTAAATACAACCATCTTACCGTGTAACTTACGATTAAAATCATAATTGATTGTTGGGGTTTAGCGCCCGAGCAGCTATATTTCGGGCGTTAAACCCCAAAAATCAATCATGATTTTAATCGTAAGTTACACGATACGATTAAAATCATACAATGTCTTCAACTTCACTATGAAATATTCTTAAAAAAACAGCAAAGTGAATCAAATGGATTGTCATGGTTGTTCATTGTCGCCTGATCGAGCTGTTTTGGGTTTTAACCCTTTTCAACAATAAGAACGACTGACACTAGATTAGCTAACGAACGAAGTACAAGCACTCGGACGTCAGGAAAAAAAACTAGAAAAATGATATTAGTTAAAATATTAAACTTGATTCACTACAAAAAAAAATACAGACTGTCGACCTTATTATAACACATTTATCTACTGTTAGTAAAAATCAACCGCGAAATAGATTTTTATGAAATTCTTTAAACAGTTTTACCGTTTTAACACCGTGAAACAGTCTATACAAAACTCTGACTAAATCGATGACCTGTCAAAACCATTAAACTAATTTTTTGTCTTTTAAGGATTGATCAAGGTCATCTTTGAGTTCCCGAAAGGTAAGCAATGTTTATACTTTAAGTACTTCTCCGTCCAAGAATGGGGCAAAATGTATATATTAGGTGTGGCACATGAAGGATAAAAGGCAGAGATTTTATTGCATTTACCAAGTATTTATACCCGATAACCTCTAGAAATAACGTGATCTTTATAAAGACTCATATTCCATACTTGAATATTACTTTTTGTTAATGTTTTTTTTATTATCATCTTCTTGATATATCTCTATACACCAATATTTTTAGTGTAAGCATTTGTAAGAACCAGGCAAAAAATGGGGAAAATGTCTGTCAAAAGCCCACCGATCTGACAATAAAATGTCGCTCAAGGATACTTGTTCCTTTTGAAAAGACCATCATTTGACATCGGTATAACTGGATTGTTTAGAAATATTTCAATAGAATATTATAAAATGAGACTTTTTTCAGAGTTATCTGCCCTTGAAATGAAATTTTAATTCAATGGTCAGTGTCTGTAACAATCAGGCAGTGGGTGAAACAAACTACCGTATTGATAGTTAAATTTGACTCTCTTCTCCATCAGAATTAAGGAAAACAGGCTAGATTTTCCATAACATGCTGGACCATTGCGTTAAAATTTCATTGATATGCACTGAAAATGAACATTTCAAGCAGATACCTCTGTCAGAAACCTCCTTTTTTCTAACATTTTATTGAAAAATTTACGAGCAAATGCACTGATGCAGAGATAAAAACAAAATGTTCTTTTAAAATAGAGAACGCATCCTTGAGTGAAATTACATTGTCAGATCGGTGGGGTTTTGAAATTAATGTTTCTGGTTTTTCCCATTTTGCCTGATTCTTACAAACACTTTTACTCAAGTAACAGCATTATGTTTAGATCAGAGTAATTTTGTTTTCAAAAGTTCCTTGTCAAAAAAATAATTATGAAAATTCTTGCCAACTCAACCTAAAAATCAAATGGCTGTCCCCTCGAAAGGTTTGCTACATCAGTAATCATACTGGGACTTTGAATGTAATGTTTTATACAACATAATACATGTTGATATTATTCCAAAAACACCACTCCATGCTCTCTTACAAATTCTTACGCTTAATATCAATGTAATATGCTTGCAAAATGTTTAAGTTCTGAATTTAGCTAAAACCCGAACGATACACTATGTTATCACACTGGATCAAAATGAAAACACGCGTTTTTGTCTTTGTTTATTTGTTTTTGTTTATATTTACTGTATATTTCAGGTGGATGTGGTTCATATGGTGGTTGTGCTACAACATTTAAACAGACAAGCGGAAGCTCCTATACACCAGGAAAGGTTTGTATTATTCCGTCAAAAGATCATAGAAAAGTTGAATCGACGCCTTTTTGGAATTCAGTTACATGTAAGTAGCATTTTTGGTTTTTGAAAGACTCATTCAACTCATGTTTTTGTGAGCATCAGAAAACTTTTATTTCTAGTATTATTAACCAAAATACGTTATAATATGTCAAAAACTGACCAACTGATATGAATTCAAACCGGGCATCTATACGGGGCCAATATGAAAAAAGAGGGTCAATACGAATTAAACCAGGGCCAATACGGCATCATAACTTCCGGTCGTTTGACATCGCCATTTTGAGGTAGAATTGGATTTCATGAACTTTGATCACCAGGGCTAAAAGCTGCAGAAACACAATCTTCCATTTTATACAAAAAAGGATATTTAGGACTGATTAATGCAAATAAACCTACATGTTTTTGGTAAAAACCAAAAACAACTGTTCTACAAATCATCTAGTTGAGTTGGTTAATAAAATTGGCAATAAATATGTAATTTCATATTGGCCCTGTTATAGGTTTCGGTCAATCATATTGGGTTCGGCAGCCTCGACCAATATGACAGACCTCAAACCTATAGCAAGGCCAATATGAAATTACATATTTATTAACATATAGTACAGCCCGATGCACCTTTCTATACCAACCAGATATATAGGGTTTGTAAGTCTCGTCATGTGACTCTGTGGTTTCACGAGAATAGGGCCAAGTCTACCATTCAAATGCGTAGAGATTTGTCATTTTCAATGCGATAGATTCATTATATATGAGCAAAACATATTTTCGCGTAAAAATACCGATAAAGATGACAAATACATTTCCACATTATAAAAGGTTCATGAAAAGCGTAAAATAGAAGAGTTTGCATTGTAATACAGCGTTTCGAGAACCCGGAAGTAAACAATAAAATGCAGATCGGTCTTCGGATTTCAATATGTTCTACATCAGAAATTCCGGTAAGGAAAATGAAACGAGGACGAGACTTACAGACCCTATAGGCAATAAATGTGTTGACTTGGCTTAGGATGGGGGTAAGATGCAAGGCTCTGCCGAGCATTCATTTCCCCAACGCAAACTAAATTCGGATGTCATTGTTTGAATTTCTAATCAATACATTGCTATTGTTTAATACTACGACTTGACATTTTTTTTAAAACAAGATTATATACACGATGTGTTTATTACATTTCTTCACCACTAGTGGCCCCGTTATGATTAACATTCAGGTAGTTCATGCCTGGGTAATAAATGTGTTATATATACTGTCGATGTCTGTAAATCACCAATATATGTATACTGTCAATATACTTTGGTTGCTCAAGTAATACGTATGTAGTAAAATAACTCAGGTGCCTTTTCTACTGTAAGCTATAGATAATATAACTAAAAAAAGTGCTCCACTGAAGCAGATAATTTAGCTCGATGGCTTTCAAGTTTTGAAATTATGTTTATATCAGAGTAATTATGTCATATTCAAGTAGACCTTTTTAAGGTTCATTTATTTATTTTTTTGCTTATTATTCATGTTCTAATTTGAAATGCCTTGAATTATAATCGATCTTCCATACGAGTATGAAACAATTTCTCTTAATTGATGTATTCATTGATGGGCGTTACTTTCACTGATGGGCGTTACTCTCATTTGTGGACGTTACTCTCATTGGCGGGCGTTACTCTTTAGGCTTGAGACACCACGCCTTCTTTTTTGATCTGTTCATATCAAGTTCAAAATTATCGCTCTTAATTATCTTTGCATTATACAAAGTTCTATGGAAGGAAGCAATATAAACAGGTGGCGTAGGTTATCGTGGCTGACACAGAATGTACCCGTGATTTTTATTATTATATATGGTGCAATATTCATGGTTCACCTATCTTTTCTACCGACAACTTGTAAGTAAATGTTTTAACAGTGCAAACTTTTTTTTTTTTTTTTTTTTTTTTTTTTTTTTTTGTGTGTTTTTTTTACTTTAAAAAATCATTCAATAACAAAACGTTTCATTATATTATAGGTCACCGTATCCAAAACAGGAATAAGCAGTCTGAAGACCCAGATTGAAAAGGCGATTTCCGGTGCAACTTCTGGATCCAGTTCTGGTACTAGCTACAGTTCCGGTTCAAGTTCCGGTTCAAGCTCTGGTTCATCTTCCGGTTCTACAGAACAGCATAAAATCAAGGTCAAACTACAAGCAACAGGATACTAATTAGCTCATCACGTGACTGAACCTCATTTTTACGTTTTGTTTATTAATAAACATATCAAAATTAAACAATTTTGTATTGTTTTATAAACTTATGTTTATGATATATGCGACAGGTGAAGTCTGAAATGTTCCCAAAGAAACACAAATTCATGCAACTTTTTATTTTGTTCTTATTGTAAAGGTCAGAAATATCTTCTGGCTGATTTGTCCTAGAACGTAAGGTAAAACTCATTACGTCATATTTGTAAACATTTGGGTGCGCTATCATACTGTTGAATGTTTGGGAGAAAGCTACGATTTGGTTTGGATTTATTCATCGAAGCTAACAAATGTTTTTTTCCTAGACTGGAGTGGTTCTTAGTCACATTTACAAAACATACAAAAATGGAGCTGCTATGCTATTTTTAAGCTCCTAAATGAAGGTGCAAACCGGATGTTAATGCTTTTTCTGTTGACCATTTTCCCCATTCGTGAGCGTAGTATGTGTTGTCCAGATGAGATTCTCGACAACATGTACGTAAAAACAGAAACAAATAGCAAATGATTTTATAAAGAGATTCGCAGAGTATAGAATGATACGACCGCAGCATGTCGAACACTGATCACTTTGGGCATGTGTGGACACAATATTAGTTTTTCACACTTAAACGCGGGGAATTACAGTTCATTTTGGACACAACTGGTTTGGACACGTTATAAAATTTTTTGAATCCAATTAAAACAAAATAGTCGTTATAAGCTTCGAAGGGCTGTGTGAGCTATTGCCGTCACTTTCCGCCGTCGTCGTCTGAAACAGAATTACAAAAGGAACAGATTTACATATGAATAAAATCGATTTAAAAAATAAGCTTTTCCCATCAAAGCTAATGATATCACCCTTTTTCCCATGCACTTTTAGCCCCTTATTTCCAATAGAGGCGGCGCAAAAAACTCTAAAAACTTTAGCTTTCTCCGCCATGCCCCTAGAAAAAATGAGTTTAAATTTTAAACAAATCGGATAAGTTTTACGCTTAAAAAAGTTATTGTAATTATTATTGTAATTAAACTTGACAGACGCCAGCAACAACAACGACAATAGGGTGATTCTACGACAGAAACACATTTTTGCGGTCTTATCAATGCTAAACAATGTTCTCTTTTTAACTTGATTCGTACAGGGCGTCGTATGGACTCGTGTGGCTTTGTTCTCAAAATTCAATTTTGTACAGACAAAAGTGAATTTTGTTCAGCAAAAATGAGTATAGATTAACAAAATTTATAACATACTACAAATTTTCAATAATGTGTCACAAAAGTGAATCAAGAATTTCAATTTTGTGACGCAAAAAAGACAAAATTGAATTTTGTGTCGCAAAAGTAAATTTTGTATGCAAATTAGTTTACAGAATCTTTTGGATATGCAAATGAAACTCTCATCACGATTTGTAAGAATGTTTTTCATTGGATATTTGTTTTAAACATATTTTATTCATAAATTATAAATAGGATTGGATAGCAGACTGAGCCTCTATATATCCTCTCCATACCGGGCATTTACATGATGGCATAATGTATAACATAGTAGACATTTAGAAAAGAATACATAGAAAGAAAGATAACTCTGTTTCTCTTGAAAGTTGACTAATGGTCTCAGTCTTGTATTCTTTGCCACATGGACTTTTATGGTGTACCTTAAATTTTCATGATTTTTTTTAAATAGACAAGGACTTACAATCTAACTTTTGACCCATGTTTTTCAATTAAGGTATGGTCAAGAATAATTTTTAGGCCCATTTTCGAAAAAAAAGGCACGAACTTTGGTACACCAGGACAGGTCAAACTAAAAATATACTTTTTCTACTTTCACTTTTATTTTGAGTACATAAAATAGACCCCTTTTCTGCAGCATTTTTTTTTTCATGAAGATACTGTTTTCCTGAAGAACAAGCTTTTTGTGTCATAGCTTGATATTTACCATGTACTTTTGATGAAAAATGATAGTCATTTGACAAGAAACAAAAACAGGAAAAGGCAAAAAGGAGGCACACTATGTGTTTTAGCTCAGGAATATGTAATACAAGACTGATACCTAATAATTTTATCATCTGTTATGGTAAGTACTATTAGTATTCTTCTAAAATAAATAATTAATTACTTTAAGTTACAGTTTAAAATAGTTTATCTCATCAATTAAAAGAATAAGAATTTAGTGAAAATATGTATGCCAAATTGATTTATCTTTGAAACTTTAAATTTTACACTTTGTCATCTAAATACATGTAAAAAAGAGGGAATGAAATAATTTGGAAAAAGTGTATCAAAATTTCATCTTGTTATTATGAGACAAAAATGATTTTAATTGAACATAGAAAAGGCAATACATAGATCAATCTGTCAACAAAACTACCACCTGCACAGCACTATAAGCATTATACATTACAATTGTGTACTACTGAAATCTTATAGTATTCTTAATAAAATTTTGAGTAGCTAACATCACCTTGACATCATTGTTAAATGTTAGGTGTTCATTACCATGAAGTATGTAAGTTAAAATCGATCTGTAGTTCAGCACAAACGTTCTGCAGCGACCACCTCTGAATTTGATAATGTGGACAAAACATAAAATAGTGAAAATTATCTTCGATATATTCTCTTTTCTGTTGCCTGTGTTGAAGTATTCAGGAGCTCCAGTGTTGGCTGAATTCAGCCTCTTTCTGAAAACATCAACAGAGGGACTGTGTTTTGTTGATATCGGAAGTTGATTCCAGAGTCTAATGGTCGAGGGTATAAAGCTCTTAGAATATGCCATAGTATTACAAACAGACAAACGTATGTTATTACTGTTGACTTGTTGCCTGAGATTATAATCATGTATATTTAAGATATAAGGCTGTATAATGTTTGATAAATACTCTGGGGCATGGCCTTTAACTATCTTGTACATCAAGATTAGCCTGTGCTTCTCACGGCGCTTATATCATTGGATATAGTAAGCTCGGGTCTCGCGGAGGTTAATTTATGAAATATTCTTCTAGAGTGAGTGCAATTTAACGTCTTTTTTGGTAATATTTGCGAGAAATTGAAGTTTCAACGTAAAACCGCCTAAATCTACCCCTGACAACTCATGCTTTGCAAATTTTAGCGGGCACGCCCGCCGCGCCCCGCCTGAATCCGCCCATGAGCTATTCTGAAAAGTAAGTGATACTCAATAGAGTATTACTTTTGCAGAAAAGCGCATCAACCATAGCTCGAAGTAATTGGACACATGCAGTTACTATATCCAATGAGATGCCTTCTTACAAAAATCGTAATGAGAGAGAATTCATTTGCATATCCAAGGGATTCTGTAAACTAATTTGCATACAAAATTGACTTTTGTGACACAAAATTGAGTTTTGTTACACAAAATTGAATTTTGTCACACAGAAGTGAATTTTGACACACACAATTGAATTTTGTGGCACAGAATTGACTTTTGGGACATGGAATTGACTGTTGTGATATGAAATTGAATTATGTCTAAAAAATTAATTTCGTCATTATAAAATGAAGTAATCATAAAACAATTTCGAAAAGTAATCAAAACAAAACATACCTACAAAAACATACTACAGGAATAATAGTATCAAGGGCATTTGCAAGAGCTGGAAAACTTCTGAAATCAAACACTAAACTCTGATTACTAGCTATCTAGCTGAGATGGCGAAAATCGTAATGTGTTCCAGTTCCCACTGTAATAATTGTGGTACCATTCGGAGGTTTTGCCTTCAGTTTATCTGCCTCGTTCCGAGTTTGACCACTATAAGCATCAAACCCATCTGTCAACAATACCACTATTCGTTTGACATCTTCACGTGCATTCGGTTACCCATCCTCTGATAAAACAAAGCCGTTTGTTCGTGCATACTGAAAGTTAAGAATGAAGTACATTTTGTATTATGCGCTACTATTGTAAATCGGCAAAACAAATGCCAAAACATTAACAATGGTCGAATAAGTCAAAATCAAAATCTATGTCCAGAACACGAAAACAGGATACAATAAAGATCTTCATAGCGAACATAATTAAATAAATTATACATGTATATAATAAATGTAGATAAGGAAAGGAAGACATAACAAAAAAATAATAAAACCGGGAGTGGCATCAGATGGGACGGAAGGGTAATCATGTCCTTCATCGCCAGTTGTAATCCGATAAATGATTTGTTCATTAATGTACAGATGAGATCAGTTCTATAATTGTCATAAGAACAGTTCTATGACATATTAGGAACAGTTCGCGGGCAGTTTCAGAGCCAGCTCTTCTGACCGTTCTAGCTAGTTCTATGACATATTAGGAACAGTTCGCGGGCAGTTTCAGAGCCAGCTCTTCTGACCGTTCTAGCTAGTTCTATGACATATTAGGAACAGTTCGCGGGCAGTTTCAGAGCCAGCTCTTCTGACCGTTCTAGCTCTACTAGTAGACATGTTCTCCACTAAAACTGTCAGAAGAACTGACTCTAGTAGCAGAACTGTCAGAAGTGCTTGCTCTAGTAGCAGAACTGTCAGAAGAGCTTGCTCTAGTAGCAGAACTGTCAGAAGAGCTTGCTCTAGTAGCAGAAATGTCAGAAGAGCTGACTCTAGTAGCAGAACTGTCAGAAGAGCTTGCTCTAGTAGCAGAACTGTCAGAAGAGCTGACTCTAGTGTCAGAACTGTCAGAAGTGCTTGCTCTAGTAGCAGAAATGTCAGAAGAGCTTGCTCTAGTAGCAGAACTGTCAGAAGAGCTGACTCTAGTAGCAGAAATGTCAGAAGAGCTTGCTCTAGTAGCAGAACTGTCAGAAGAGCTTGCTCTAGTAGCAGAACTGTCAGAAGAGCTTGCTGTAGTAGCAGAACTGTCAGAAGAGCTGACTCTAGTAGCAGAAATGTCAGAAGAGCTTGCTCTAGTAGCATAACTGTCAGAAGAGCTTGCTCTAGTAGCAGAACTGTCAGAAGAGCTGACTCTAGTAGCAGAACTGTCAGAAGAGCTTGCTCTAGTAGCAGAAATGTCAGAAGAGCTTGCTCTAGTAGCAGAACTGTCAGAAGAGCTGACTCTAGTAGCAGAAATGTCAGAAGAGCTTGCTCTAGTAGCAGAACTGTCAGAAGAGCTTGCTCTAGTAGCAGAACTGTCAGAAGAGCTGACTCTAGTAGCAGAAATGTCAGAAGAGCTTGCTCTAGTAGCAGAAATGTCAGAAGAACTGACTCTAGAACTGTTCTATGATACTTTTAGAAATGTCATGACAGTTCCCCTGAGAAGTTGGAACTGATCTTATCTGTACAATCCGTGATATACACGTATTTTGATGGAACTTATCGGTGATGGATTTAACTTCCTATCTTTATTTTCAGTTTTGAATACTTCGTGTATATATTTTTTTCATCTCGAACTTCCTAAGAATTTGGTTATAATGCTGCTTAGGACATGTTACTCCTTAAAACACGTGAAATATACCACTTTTAAGATTTGACTGTATAACCACGGTTATTACGACGATTTTATTTGACTCTAACGATATTGATTTAGTATTGATGCGTATTTCCAACGTGGTATTGGAAGCAGCCGATGCAACGATTCCAAATAGAACGATTACTATTCGGCCGGCGTGTTTAACACACGATATAAAGAAGAGTATTCGGCACAAAACCGAATACACATAAAAGCCTGACAATAGACCGCACGACATGGGCAAAATTTCGTAAACTTAGAAATGAAGTCACCTCTAAAACTAGAAGTGTGCGTAAAGATTACTACGAAAATGTTTTGAATAGATTATCGACCGAAAAACCCTACTCGACAAACTTGGTGGAAGATTTGTAAACATATTTCGGGTCTCAAATCATCGTATTTCTCCGTTATTGAAAGATTATGTATTGATTTTTGATGACATTGAAAAACAGACGAGTTCAATGATTTTTTCGCATCGCAGACGAAATTGAACGAGTCAAATAGTCGACTACCGAATTTTACAGAAAATGACATTTACTTACAACAATAGAAATTTCTGAAAATGATGAAGCTGTTTTGAAATGTTAAGATACTAGCAAAGCAAATGGTCCTGATTTTATCAGCCCCACGGTTCTAAAAGAAGCGTCATCAGAGTTAAAGTACCCAGTATGTAGATTGTTTAATTTATCATCGTCAATTGCATTGTTTCCGAATAATTGGAAACAAGCACATGTAAGAACAATTTTTAAAAACGGAAATCCTAGTAAAGTAAACAATTACAAACCCATTTCCTTGCTTTGCATCATTTCAATATGTATAGAACGTTGTGTTTATAAATATATACACAATTTTCTTTTAGATCATAATGTTATTATTCCTGACCAGTCGGACTTTACTCGTGGTGAATCGGCGATTAACAAACTTGTTTATATTAAAAATGAGTTTGGTAGGGTATTAGACTGTGGGAAGGAAGTGTAGTATTTTGCGATATTAGCAAAGCTTTTGATCGTGTTTGGTATAATTAGCTATTATTTAAGCTAGAAAATATGGAATTCTAGCTATTTATTAAATTAGGTTAAAAATTGCCTCACAGGTAGGAGACAGCGTGTAGGTCTTAACGGGAAAAAGTCCGATTGCAGGAAAATAAATGCTGGTGTTCCACAGGGTTCTATTTGAGGACCTCTTTTATTTTTTTATATTTATTAATTACATTGTGGATGAAATCGATGCATCTATTAAGTGATTGGCTGACAATATGAGATAGATAATGCAGCTGAATCAGCAGAGATACTGAGTAGGGATATCGATAAAATTCACCAATGGTCAGAAAATTTAATCCGCAAAAGAATGAGTCATTGGTCATTTCAAATCAAACCACTTCAACCGCCGTTGACAGGAGGTAACTAGTCATACGTTATAAAACGCTATAGTATTGAACAATAGATTTTGGCACGATTATATTGATAATATCGTTAAAAAGGTATATAAACGACTAAACGTAATTAGAAAACTTAACTTATCTGTCGATATATATACTTTCCAGAGAATATATATGAGTTTTATTCGACCTATTTTGAAATTTGGGGATGTAATCTGCCACAATCAGTCTATCATCGATGAAGTCGAAAACTTTCAATTGGACGCCGAAAGAATTGTAACTGGGGCTACAAAACTTACCTCAATCGATAGAATATATAAATAGACTGGTTGGGAAAAACGTTCCGTAAAACGAGAACGGCTTAGACTATTATTATTTAAAAAAGATTCTGACAAATAATACGCCGGCATATCTAAGTAATATTATACTAATCTTAGTCGGAGGTCGACATACCTATAACACGCGTCAAACTCAGAATATAACTGAGGTTCGTACTCGCACAAATTTTTATTCTGAATATTTGGTACCGTCCGTCATTAAATTATGTAATAAATTACCTAATTTTATACACGATTCCAGATCTTTAAACATGTTTAAAGATCACTTACGAAGGTTTGAAAAAAATATCCTACATATTATCATAGCGGATCAAGAATGGGGCAGATTTTAAATAGTTGACTGCAAATGAATTGTATTTTTTTAAATGAACATCTTTTTTCTCGCAACCTAGTGGATTCACCGAATTGCGTTTGGGGCAGAACTGAATCAATCTCTCATTTCGTATTATAATGAGATAGATATCGAGAACTTCGTAATGAGACATAATTTTCACTAATGTGTATGTGTATTTTTCTGAATAAATATTTTTAAACTGAAACATTCAACATCATTGTGATTAGTATTGTTGTATTTAAATGCTTTAAAACCCTTTTATGAAGTCTTTTCTTTCATCATCTCCAAAAAAATGATCTAGTTTAGTGTCCGTACATGTACAAGTGAATTATCGATAATGTATAGCAATCACATTACAAAAAACACAAGATCACAGAAATTGAATTTCTAATCGCACAACCGGAAACCTTAACTCAAAAGCACACATTAAGTGCGCAATAGTCCTTTTTTTCATAATTACGGAATGCAAACCATTTTATCAAGTTTTTCAAAGGGACGTTTCTCAACAACACACGGCAACCGGGTTTGCGGTCTCATTAGGGAAAAAAACAGTAAACATTCTTTGAAACAGACCATTTTTATTTTGGTAAGTAGCGAAATTGTTTAAAGTATCCAGCTGCTTACCGCAGCTCAAATAAATCAAATATTTGAATTTGAAGTATACAGCAGTCCATTGCTTAAATTGGACAGTAAATCAGTCTGTCGGGTTGAAGAGTTACTTCCTTTTGCATGAAATTAAAAACAAAAACGTCAAAGTCGGGAATATGAAAATAGACTATTAGCAAAAGTTATTAATTGAAGCTGTTAAAAAACACAGGTTTGTTTGTATTGTTTCGCTTTCACTTTTAGTTTACATTTATGATTACGCTTTGCTTGTGTGATGGTTTGTAACCAGCTGCAGCCTACCCTATGTGATGGTTTGTAACCAGCTGCAGCCTACCCTATGGTGTGATGGTTTGTAACCAGCTGCAGCCTACCCTGTGTGATGGTTTGTAACCAGCTGCAGCCTACCCTGTGTGATGGTTTGTAACCAGCTGCAGCCTACCCTATGTGATGGTTTGTAACCAGCTGCAGCCTACCCTATGGTGTATTGGTTTGTAACCAGCTGCAGCCTACCCTGTGTGATGGTTTGTAACCAGCTGCAGCCTACCTTATGTGATGGTTTGTAACCAGCTGCAGCCTACCCTATGTGATGGTTTGTAACCAGCTGCAGCCTACCCTATGGTGTGTGGTTTGTAACCAGCTGCAGCCTACCCTATGTGATGGTTTGTAACCAGATGCAGCCTACCCTATGTGATGGTTTGTAACCAGCTGCAGCCTACCCTATGTGATGGTTTGTAACCAGCTGCAGCCTACCCTATGGTGTGTGGTTTGTAACCAGCTGCAGCCTACCCTATGTGGTGGTTTGTAACCAGCTGCAGCCTACCCTGTGTGATGGTTTGTAACCAGCTGCAGCCTACCCTGTGTGATGGTTTGTAACAGCTGCAGCCTACCCTATGGTGTGATGGTTTGTAACCAGCTGCAGCCTACCCTGTGGTGTGATGGTTTGTAACTAGCTGCAGCCTACCCTATGGTGTGTGGTTTGTAACCAGCTGCAGCCTACCCTGTGTGATGGTTTGTAACCAGCTGCAGCCTACCCTGTGTGATGGTTTGTAACCAGCTGCAGCCTACCTTATGTGATGGTTTGTAACCAGCTGTAGCCTACCCTATGTGATGGTTTGTAACCAGCTGCAGCCTACCCTATGTGATGGTTTGTTACAACTGCAGCCTTCCCTATGGTGTGTGGTTTGTAACCAGCTGCAGCCTACCCTATGTGATGGTTTGTAACCAGCTGCAGCCTACCCTATGGTGTGATGGTTTGTAACCAGCTGCAGCCTACCCTATGGTGTGATGGTTTGTAACCAGCTGCAGCCTACCCTATGGTGTGATGGTTTGTAACCAGCTGCAGCCTACCCTGTGTGATGGTTTGTAACCAGCTGCAGCCTACCTTATTTGATGGTTTGTAACCAGCTGCAGCCTACCCTGTGTGATGGTTGGTAACCAGCTGCAGCCTACCCTATGTGATGGTTTGTAGCAGCTGCAGCCTACCCTATGGTGTGTGGTTTGTAACCAGCTGCAGCCTACCCTATGTGGTGGTTTGTAACCAGCTGCAGCCTACTCTATGGTGTGTTGGTTTGTAACCAGCTGCAGCCTACCCTATGGTGTGATGGTTTGTAACCAGCTTCAGCCTACCCTATGTGGTGGTTTGTAACCAGCTGCAGCCTACCCTGTGTGATGGTTTGTAACCAGCTGCAGCCTACCCCATAGTGTGATGTTTGTAACCAGCTGCAGCATACCCTATGTGATGGTTTGTAACCAGCTGCAGCCTACCCTGTGTGATGGTTTGTAACCAGCTGCAGCCTACCTTGTGTGAAGGTTTGTAACCAGCTGCAGCCTACCCTATGTGATGGTTTGTAACCAGCTTCAGCCTACCCTATGTGATGGTTTGTAACCAGCTGCAGCCTACCCTGTGTGATGGTTTGTAACCAGCTGCAGCCTACCCTATGGTGTGAGGTTATTTGTATCGTTATTGTTAACAAAGATCTTAAACATTGTGTTATAGAGATACATTGTAGATGTCAGAGAAGAGGAGGGGTTCGAATCCCGGCGCTGAGGGAGTGACAAATTTGGATCGCAAATCTGCAAACTTGTATCGATTCTAGAGTTGGGGTGTAGCTTAAACTTGATTATATATATTTATATATATTTATATATATAAACAAATGTTTCAGAATGTGATGACTCTATTTGCTACACTGCTCCATCTGATCAAATTGATACAGGGAAACAGTATTATACACAGGAACAGCCAAAAAGTAGCTCCTATATACTCCACCAATATAAAGTAAACTGAAATTGAAAATTAAGAACAGAGATACGAATTTTGACAGGAGCAAAAAACGCATATTTTATCAGATTGGTGGGTTTTTGACGTGCATGTCTCAGACATTTGATAGATTTTGCCTGATTCATTCAGGCTCTAAAAAAGTGCCGGTTTTATCTGACTTACTTTAAGTCCAAGCCAAATACGAGTTGTTCCTCCATAGTTCGGTTTAATATCATCAATTCCCTGTTGCAAACTTTTTATTGACCTGTATCTATTTAGGGGGAAATGTTCTTTGACTTCGGCAGAAAATGCAACTGCTGAAAACTGCATTCCTTCAGGACCAAACACTTTAAATTTGTTAACAATGTGATTCGAAATGTTTTTCATGTCACCAAAGAGCTGCGGATTATTCGCGATACTGCCCGAGTCGTCCAACAAGAAAATGACATCTGCCTTAGCTCTGCAGCGATTGTTTTCTAAAATAAAATAAAGAACATGAGCACATGTAACCCGCTAGAATGACGGGTGCAATAAAAAAACCTGTTGTTTTCGTTCACAAACCTTAATTCGTGGGGGATTTACGGTACATAACTAAATACATAAGAATATAGCATATGCAGACCAAAAAAATGGTTGTTCCGTTGGTTTTTCTACAGCATGAATCACCTTGCCAAAGGCATTGTCTGAATTTTATATGGACTTATTCTTAAAAAAAGGAACGCGTTTGTAACATAAAGAGCAAATCATTTCATATCAGCATCATATAATATTTGAGAAAAGTACATTTTTTTTAGTATTAAAATGTAAAACATACTTACTTTGAACAGCAAACATAGTTTGTACAAGAAGCATAAATACAGAAATGAAAGGAATTACCATGTTTGTCAACAAGATAATGCTTCCTACATCCAAAAGGAAAAAGCAAAAACTGTGGTTGTGTGAACTAATTTTAGAAAAAATCATCTGCGCCATATGTGCTTCTCAATAAACATAATCTCTATATACACAATTTAGAATTACTTAATAATACAATTATTAAAATAACCCCTAAAGATTTACTTATGTAATACTTTCTGGTTTGTTATCAACCTACAATAAGGAATTATATGATGACTTTTCCTACGTCCGTTATTATTCTTTCACATGTTTCATATTGAATTATATTTATGTTGCTACTTTAGTCATTTTTTATGGATTTTTTTACTTTTGTTATGGTCAATTTTCGTACAATGGTATCATAATAGGATTGTTACACAAAGGATAAATTCACAAGAGGAAAGCACTTTTGCAGATAATGATTTTATGTTCTTTTCTCAAAATCCACCATTAAATGATAATTAATTATATTGTTAATGATCAAATCAATTTGATGTGCGCAATGGACCTAATCATAAAGTCTGGAAGACTTCAAAATATAAATTTTAGATTTCGCTGTTTTATAAAATTAGAGGAAAAGCGTCCTGTATAGCATTTCATCTCGTAGACTATCAGTTTTCTAATGTCAATAATGATTGTTAAACCACGCTTCAGCTCGTGTTGAAAGTACCATTAATCCTAATTGAGATTGGAGAACATTGATAATTTAAAATGTAAGCAGTTGTATTTGTTCTCAGCTCTTGAATGGTATAAACTTCCCATTTACACCTTAATTACACCCAATTCCCTTTTGTCACTATCTCTATTCCCAATAAAAAAAAATACCCATAACAATTTGCTTATTCAATTACTAACAATATCAAAGTATATTATTACATTCTTTATCACAAAATCTAACATGTTTTATTAAATGTAATATACTGTTCATATAAATAAACACATTATACAGTAAAATTCCCCATTTATAATCACTATTCCGACAAACACCATTCCCAATTTCCCCTCCCCCATATGCTATAGAATTGGAAGTTTACCACATACAAATACTGTGTCTACAAAGTCGAAGTCTGTGACGGTGCCTTTATTTATCTGTATTAAGTTTTGTAGCCATCGAAAAGTCCTTGCGTTTTCAGTTCAGTTGGTTTTGTTATGGCAGAACTTTTTTTTCCATTCGAAGGGGAGGAGGGTTAATACATAATTTGACTGAACCTTGAAAACCATAAAAATAAATTATTTATGAACAATAGCCCTTCAAGGTATCACACGTTTATTTTAAACATATTGAGATATAAAATCACCTTTCACAAAATTTAAACTTTTGTGAAGCGTACCCTCGATATGAAGGGGAATAACAAAATTATTAACAAACTGAGAGTCAAAATATAGTCAATAGAGATTCAGTCTATAGAGAGTATCGTGTGATATAGTTATTTCGTGTAAAATTCATGTATAACACCATATACTTCAGGGACTTTGTGTATAATTAGACTAAGAACAAAAACAAAAAGAACTGATATGATGAAACGCAACAAATTCACCAGCGTGAAACTTAAGTACAAAATAGTATGTGAAATTTTCAGAAATTACCAAAAGGTCTTCAACTAGTGTAAATACACCTTTAAGTAAACTCTGAAAGGTACCGACAACAAAAGAAATAAAACCCACGACACATGTAACAGAACGATGACACTTCTTCAAAATCATTCTGAAAGTAAATTAACACATTAATGACCAACATCTCCTGACTGGACAGGCGGATTTCTGCGACGGAGTTAAACTAGTTTTGAAAGGCTTTAATATAATGTACAAATTGAACTAGAACACACCGTAAAATTCCCTCATTACACATCCGCAACGGCGGTTTTTTTTTTAATTTCTCAATATGGCCGATTGGAAGCCCTTCTGAAGACCTATTTTGAAGCCAAATATTAAGTCGATTTCTTCCTGTTTCTATTATTGTTTCGTTTAGAACGGCGGTCATTTTGTAATGTCGCCCATGTTTGAAAATTCAGATAGTGATTGCACATCTGCTTATTCCTATGTTTGTGCTAAGTTTGGTTCCAATTCTTTTGGTCGTTTTTATGAAGATACGCGGACAAAAGTATACGGAAAGAAGAGTTGTAAAACTTACAATAATGACGAGTAAAAAACATTAAATTTAGAACAAAAACAATATGTTCCACAACTACGTTTAGGGATCATAATGACGAGTAAAATATTTCAAACCTGGCTATCACTTTAAATTTCAAATTCTTGTGGTAAAATAGCTGTATAATACAGAGTACAATATTCACATGAAATTTATTATACTATTTTGCTACGTAATACTTTAAACTCGTGCATTCTTCACCATTAAATTGCACAAACGGGAGCAATACTAATAAGATAACAATACAAAGGAATTAAAATATGAATATATGCATGAACTCTGTAAACATTATACGGGGTAAATAGAGACAATGTTTTACTAAAAAGACAAATTTCAATATTAAACTTTAAGAAAATTGAGATAATCTCAAATGTCCCATAACATGATCTTTTCTGATCAGAAACACAACATAAAAATTCCCAAGAAATACTTAATTTATTATTACTTTAAAGTTGGTAAAATATCGACTTTTAAAAGAAACAATTGCGTTGATTTTTTATTAGTTATCTAAATATGACGTCCGTTAAAGACTTTGTGACCACAATCGTGGAATAATGTTGACAAAAAAGATGACACAAGTCACAGACATATGAACGTCTGATTTCTGATGTCATAGATAAGTTTACTCAGTATTATAGATGTCACAATTAAATTTTATACAACGATTTCCATGGTTGATTTTAAAAGAAAATTACCTAGAAGATAACTTAATGTACTATATAGTACAGTTGTGGACGTAAGGTTGAAATTGGACAACAAAGCCACCTAATGATCGGCAAAACCGCAGTTAAGCGAGGAACATTAGACATAACTTACCATTTCACATTCTTACGTCTCAAACTATAATCTAATCTTGAAAAAATGTACACATTCGATTCATTTCTATCATTCCGTCATGTTATTAAAATTATGCTAGACCCTTATGGAATTATGCATTCAAGTTTCAAATCAGTTTTATGAAAATCTTACTACTATATCAACATATCATCCAACGCACTTCCGGTCAGTTGTCTTACACACCCAACGCACTTCCGGTCAGTTGTCTTACACATCCAACGTACTTCCGGTCAGTTGTCTTACACACCCAACGTACTTCAGCATTGACTATCACAGATCAGTGCAACCATCACACTTCCGTGTTTTACTTATATACAAATAAGTACAGAGTTTACTGTCATGATGATAGTTCGTGATTAATTGTTTTATCTCTTTCTTTACATTGTAACTTAAGCATTTGTTCTATTGTTTATAAGACACTATAGGAAATCTGGTAAATTTAATAAATTTAATTATTCAGTGTTTGTTCTTTATCAATCATTCAGAATTACCTTGTGCAAAGAATACTCCTCGTTTGAAAGTATGTTATTGTAAATTATTATTTATTTATAAAATATAATAGAATGTAATACTTGTTATAAAATTTATCAAGTATATTCAACTTTCCACTGCAACCGGAAATATATCTTTATACAGTAACTATGATTTAAAGTGCTATGATGACGCGCCATTATATACATATAATATGTATTAATATGTCATATGTTGTAACATTTTTTATAAATACTTTATATTATAGAATTTACAGTTGCCTCTTTTAACATGAACACAGACAGATGCATTCTGTAGAAACATGTAATTAGTGTTTGCGTTATTTTAGCAACTTCAGTTATTATTTATAATGTTGGAAACAATATTCGTTGTATTTACTAATTATTACATATCAAAATTTGTATCACACCAATCCGAGACTCCTAAATCATCCCAGGGTGTTACAGGTCTAGAGTTGATAGATACCACATTTGAAACAGATTTTGACATGTCATGTTCACTGTATCATATATATTAACTATACTTTATATATGATCCGTAAATGGATACGATATCGACTTAAACAAACACTTATATACAAAAAGTTATATTTATTCTTAAAATATTATATCATTCAATGTCTTAACATTTCTTTAGTATTGAATTTTGCTATTTGATGTGATATTGTTATTGCAATACAGCTGTGTTAACATGCTTGCACATTATAATATTTAATTTTAGCAATCGTATCATTTACATTTTTTTCTTCATATCATTGAGAGCCACATATTAAATTTTATCTATCATGACATAAAGAGGGTAAGTAACAAATATTTCGATGACGTTTTTTCATTGTCGAGTCCGTAGTAATTTCCTACCATCCACATTGAGACTATTTGATTGTTGTGTTGATAACAGAAGGCGATGGCTTTTGGTTGGTATCTGTATTCACTAAATATTGTCAACGAAAACTTCACATTTGCATATATGAACGACGTAATTTGCATCAATGAGTATTTTAGATGGTTTCATTTTTAGCTCACCTTGCCAAAGGCCAAGTGAGCTTATGCCATCACTTGGCGTCCGTCGTCGTCGTCGTCGTGGACAAATTTTCAAAAATCTTCTCTAAAACTGCTAGACAGACAGGTTTTAAACTTGGCTGCAATACCGTTACCTTTAGCAAATGTCTGGCATACCTTTTGGGTAATATTGTTCAGCATCTTTTGCCGAATTTTTTAAAAACGATTTGTCAACTGATGTAGGAGTTGCGGCCCCTCAAACAGTTTTTGGGCATTTTGGCAGTTGCTCATTTGCTTTTGTTACTTTGTATGTATGATATTAGTTACTTTTTGTTCTTTGTTGTGTATGTCTGTTTTCCATGTCTGGTCTTTGTCCCTGGATTACATTCTTTTGATTACCACTATAACCTTGGTTCCCTTGATTACTTTTTCACACGTGCAACTTTGAAAATCTTAAACTCTTCTCTAAAATCATTTAAGATCACTGAATGAAAATAAGCATAATAGTTCTTAAATGCATTGTACTCAAAATAACTGTTATGAGTTTTAATCCGTGAATAGATGTGACTGCCTATACTAAAAATGGAACTTAGGGGTCGGAAGACAGGTTTTTAAAAATAATTAAAAAATTGTTGCTTTTAGGAAAATTCTGGTTCAGGTCATCAAAATGCTATTAAAAGCATTTCCTGGATTTGATAATTTAGTAGATTTTAACTCAGCCTGTCCCTTTCCTCAGGCTTGAGCCTCTAGTTCTGGTTAATTTATCGATTATTGTATGTTAGTTAATCTACATTTGAGCAAGAGCGCATTTTAAAGTAAGGAATAAAACGATGGTCACATATTTTAGTTCTGTTATGGAAACTATTAAGAGAGTTTTTACCTAATTTATTTGTACTACTTCAACAAAGTGACAAGCTTAAATACAATTTGATAACATGGATTTTTACCTTTTGAAAAAGTAAGACATGCTTTCACAACGAATAATGGAGCGTATTCTATAGTTGAAAGGCGAAATAGAACCTGCAATATACGAGTTAAGAGTGTAATAGAATGTCGAGGTTCCAGTGGACCAGACTGGCACGTTTCTCTTCATATTACGTATGGTAAGCTGAAGTTAATCTATCAAATCTAGACCTCTGTAGCATCAGTCATTCTTTATTAACCTAAGCAGCAGTGTATAGGATAACACAAAAAAAAACGCCGTCTTATACTACATTACTTTCTTAGTTCCAGGTCATCAAAATTATATAAACCTGAGGTACCAATATTTATAATCAGGGGTCTGTTGTTTAATGAGTTATTAAATCTTGATTCAGTGATTAGTAAATCAAATGATTAAATTCTGTTCAACTTAATTTAATCATTGCATTTGTTGCATGATTAAAATGCAAGTACATCCCATAATTTACTTAAAAAATCAAATTCTGGCACTTCCAGTTATTTTAATATAACTAAATATTGATATCGTTTTTAAATATTACATTTTTCTGTTACAAAAGCAAGTAATAAAGTTAAATAAAGTTTAAAAAATGTACCAAGACATTGCTCTGAATGGTTTTGTAAAAACTTACACTTTGTTCATAGTCTTGCATTCAAGACAAGAGTATCTCATATTGTGGTGGCTAAGTACATGTTACTGAGATTACATTCACTTTACCTTATTAAGTGTAAAACTTATAACTTTTCAAACTTTGTTTACAGTGTTTCAAGGTCAATGGGAGATAACTCTTTACCCGGGTCCCATTAAAAACATGATTTTGCCCCTGATTCATTATCACAAACTGTGTAAATGGTGTTTTAATTATGTACTTAAAGTTTTAATTCAGGTCCAGTTGGTAAATTAAATTTAATGACTTGATTAGCATTTTTAATGATTCAGGAAAATTAATGACAAGTTGAACAACAGTTAGTTTCATTATTAATTTTAATCAACTGATTAAGGTATTTTAATTACTAATTAAGATTAATGACAAGTTGAACAACAGACCCCAGGTCATTTAGATTAGGCCCCGTGCAGGTCCGGGTGTTAAAAGAATAGGCCTGCAGCAGCGCTAAGCTTGTCGTATAAGGCGACTAAATAGTGCTCAGAATCCTAGCCGGGGGCTAGGCGCTCTGCCCACAGAGCAACTGGGATGTGTGCCCCAGGTGGTGGAATGGGGTACCCCTGGCGTGTTACATGCTGGGGTTGTCAGGCTATAATACGGAAAACCTGACCGCAAACCATAGTGGTGCACCGTGTTGGGAAAGATGCCACGTTCCTCGCACGTTAAAGAACCTTGCTGTGGTATTCGATAGGAGTAGGAACCTTTGCGCTCCGCCACAGGAGGCTAAATTGCTCGACCTTACCCATCCCCTCTTTTTCCAGTGGCAATCAAAATTTGTCGACCCTATTGTCCTTGTGTCCCATCCTTATTTTTTTCATTTCATGTTCATTTTATCATCCATTTCATGTTCATCGTCTGAATATAGCTGAAATATTGCTGCTCGGACGTTAAACCCCAACTAACAAAAAAAAACAAATCATTTAGATTAGATAGAGTAATCAAGGGAACAAAGGTTATAGCGGTAATCAAAAGAATGTAATCCAGGGACAAAGACCAGACATGGAAAACAGACATTCACAACAAAGAACATAAAGTAACTAAAATCATACATACAAACTATCATAAGTAAATGAGCAACTCGGACTCTAGTAAAAACTAGGAGCATGGACCAGGTGCACCGGTAGGGTAAGCGTCCTCTGCTTACCTAGAAACACCCGCCGAGTTGCTCATAAAAAGTCAAGTCCGGGGTAGACAAACGAGGAAAGGAAAACTATGACCCGTTCAATACACCAGTTTTCATGGTGCTGGTGGATACACCATAACGATCCACGAGTTCATGTAGACGACCATAAAACTTCTGTAGTGATGACTTCAATCTTGTAGCAACATAACCCTGTTCCAGAAGCCTATTTATTAGAGTTCTTGCGCGATACAAAAAGTCTGCGTAGTTTCGGCAAGCTCTGGCATAACGTACGAGTTGTGATATGAACACTCTATACGCATGAGCCGAAGGAATGTTGCCACAGATGAAAGGAAAGTTGACAATTCTAAATGAAAAGTCATCACGTTTGTTGTAAAGTTTGGTCAATAGTTTTCCTTTACCATCGATTTCTAAGTGTAGGTCAAGATATGAGGCTGTCTGTAGTATCCTTTATCTCAAGTTCTTTTGTGTAGATGCGATGTATCAAATCCCCGAAATTAGGATTGTTAGATGTACTACTGCTGTATTAATATAGTGAAAATAGTTATCTCCCTTTATATTTACATTTTTAACAAAGTTAAGCAGTATTAGGTTTAGTAAGGTGTAAATAATGTATCACTCACTCATGCATTCCACCAAAATTATGCAGGATGCCTATGGAATCATGCATTGAAATTGTTTAGATGTTTTAAATCAAATTTTATGTAAATCTAAATGATAAAGTTATTTAGTGACAATTATTTAAATCTCAGGTTCACATAAGATTTATGTAACTCTCCCAAAACAAGTTTAGCAAAGCAACCTATATTTAACGCTATAACCTTGGTTCCCTTGATTACTCTCTCGAATCAACGACTTCAAAGTCAATCACCAACTTTCTCCACAAAGATTACTTACTCTGAGAATTTCAAGGATTGAATGTTGTAAATATTAAATTGTTAATAAGAAACAAACCTCAAAATGAATAGAAATATACTATAAAGATATAAAATCCAAAAAAGACCAACATTGCTTCTTCACACACTCAAAACCTAGAGTCAACTGCCCAGATAAGAACTTTCCTCTCAAAAGTGTACTGACCAATAAGAAACAAGAACAGAGTAGGAATATCTGAGTAAAGATAACTTAGCAGACTACAAATGTACTGTGAAAGAGTAACATACAAGATTACAAGTACAAGCACTGAAACTGATAAAACTAACTTTAATTCATATACAAAGTACACAAATAAATCATATATGGGGATATATAACTGCTTACAATAATATACTGATCACAAACACAAAATAATAAAATACGGCTATACCACACACTTCCCCCAGGCGTAAAATGACGTCCCGTCATTCACTGTCACTAGTGTTGGTGGTTAACTGCATCCAGCCAAAGCTGTCTTTCTCCGTAAACGTGCAAATAAAGGTGTAGATACTAAAGTCGTGAGAAATTCCGCCTTCAGAAACGTATCAATTTTTACTATAGTAACCATTTAGACTATGTTTAGTTTTGAGTCAATTGCCTGAAGACTATGATAGATAGTAAGAAACTTACAATTATGAAATGATCCTAACAATAAAACCTATAAATATCTTTATCGGGCGAAGACTCCTTGTTAAAGCAAAATGAATAGAAATTATGCGTTTGATTTTTATATGTTTGTTTGTTGGTTGGTTCACGCCCGTAGACGTATCTTAGACCGGATACTGATTAACATTTTTCGCCCTCTATCGTTTTATAAAAACAAATCGCTGTAATGCAGAGACAACCAATGAACGGTAATTTCGACTAACGTGATGACTGCGTTTCCAAATGATAAAAACAACAAATAGTTGAAAATCGCTGAACTTATATCTTTTGAGACAGGTTGGTCATGTTAGCACTGAATGATCATGTTGTTATATAGTTTAAGAAAATGTTACTTCACTACTTACTTAAATAATCTATTATTCCACTCACGTATTTTCTGAGGAAAGGACCATTTAAAAAACAGATATCTCCGTCTAAGGAATAACATCTCCGTTAAGGGCCAAACACGGTGTGAACTCGTGCTTCAAATATAATTTTATGAGTTCATACTGTATAAATGTACAATTAGTTGTTTAATATTGTTCTGTACGCGCAAAGAAAAGCCTGAAAGTTTTGCCAAATGAGTAATGATGATTTAATCATATTAAAGATAAATCTGTTAGATATCCTAAAACTGCTTGACAATTACAACGACCATAGTCGGATAAAGTAAAAGAAAAAAGGAAAAAACAGATTTATAACAAATTTAGCAAAGCAACCTTTTGTCCATCTTCTATGTGAAAGTTTACAAAGGATGACTACAATTTACTTCCTGGTGCATGTTTTGTATTCTGATACTATGATGTGCAGAGGTTACATTGACGAGGACGATTGATTGAATTCTACAATTCTTTGACGTAATTATGCTTATATGAGGCTTCTGATAAATCTTAGGCAACACTCTTTTTATTCATCATCTCATTTGGTTTTTAGTACCTTAGTACCTTCAAATGACAAATCGATTTGTCGCCGAAAAATGTGTGTATTTACTCGAAAACGTGAAACTTGCCAGCAGTTTTTTTTTTCGCTAACTTCGGAATAAGATTCTTATCCCAAACATTGAATTATCGTGACGTGAATATTTTTTTCCAAGAACATTATAATGCAATTAAAAATTATGTGAAAGCAGATCCGTCGCAGACCCTGCAAAATTAGATGGCGCAAAAATCCCTGTATTGCAAATAAACTTCTCAATTATAACATTATAAGAAGCCTATCATTGTCCGAAAAGCCTTGTTCTGTAAGGATCAAGCTCAGCAACATATAAGTTATCTAAATGTTCCCTTCCCTTCAACCATGAGAATTAACGCCTAACAAGCTTATGGGGTAGATGTTCTTTGCTTTCTAATAATATCTCAAAGTAGCAGAACAACTCTCATTTATTAAGGCAAAACAAATATGTGTACCCCTACCAAACCACAAATTGCGTGGAATAGCATCTTGTCAATGCCGAAACCAAAAAGTATTATTGATAAGTAAAAAAGCTTTTTTTGGTTTTCTTTTTAATTATGTAAAAATTGAGACTTTTCTGATTATTCTGATGACTTATAAAACATACTTCAGTTTGAAGTTGTATACTTATTCACAGCATAATTTCAACTCAATTCAGTTACTAATTTTAGGTTTTATTATACAATTGTAAAAGGGTATATATTTTCAGAATCATGATTTCATCCATTATTTTGTAGAGTTTTTTTATTAAATCTTTAGTGGATATATTTCATGAAACTGAACAGTTGTAAAGGAAAACTTTTGCATTAGGGATATGTCAACCCCTCGTTAATCCCGATCTTTTTTCAAACCCGGACGAATACAAATCATATTATTACGGCACATGCAATTTGTTAAAACTATGGTGACAAACACGAATCTCAAATCATCGACAAAATTGTCGAATTTTGAAAAGTCTGAAAATTTCCTTATTTTATTCCCCCTAACCAAAGAATTGGAGCGTTTTGGTGCCGGATCTGGAAGATATATTTGATTCCTACTTATCTTCACTAAATATTACTCAGGTAGTATTTTTAACAATTGATGCTATGTTTCCGTATTGAGAAAAAATAGAAATGTTAAAAGGGTGTGGTTAGCACTTAGCCGCTAAAAATAATCTTAATGTGAAGTCAATAGAAAACCAAAAACAATGTTTTAGATCGTTTTATAACTTGCTGGAAGTCTGTTGACAAACTACCAGAGAAATACACAATCAATTAACACTTCATATATTTTTTTAATTTACGGAAAGCTTAGTTATTATTAAGGCATGAGATAGAAACTTAATACCGTCGACCATATTGTGATGGCGACCATAACATGTATGTAGTAATGATAACAACAAAAGAAGAGCATTCCATTATCTTTAAAGACTATTTTAAACTAAAGATACATACATAAACTTTGACACCACCAAAAATAACCCTGACTTGTTTATAATGTGCATCATTTCAGATAGTCGTCAATACCAAAAATGCTTCACTGTCAAATAGATATAAGTAATATATTCTTTAATTGAAAACTCTTGATTGTTTTTTGGGCATTTACAAAAATGTTTATTTTAGCGATTTTATGTTAGTGAGTAACCCAGGGATCCAAGGTTACAGCGGTAATCAAAAGAATGTAAGCCATGGAAAAAGACCAGACATGGAAAACAGACATACACAACAAAGAATATAAAGTAACTAAAATCATACATACAATGTAACAAAAGCAAATGAGCTACTCGGACTCCACTAAAAACTGGGAGCATAGACCAGGTGTACCGGTAGGGTAAGCGTCCTCTGTTTAACACCCACCGAGGTCCTCATAAAAGTCAAGTCCGGGGTAGACGAACGAGGAAAGGAAAACTGTGACCCGTATAAATAAGTTTTCATGGTGCAGATGGATACACCATAACGATCGACGATCATAAAACTTCTGTAGTGATGACTTCAATCTTGTAGCGACATAACCCTGTTCCAAAAGCCTATATGTTAGAGTTCTAGCGCGATACAAAAAGTCTGCGTAGTTTCGGCAAGCTCTGGCATAACGTATGCATTGTGATATGAACACTCCATACGCAGGTGCTGAAGGAATGTTGCCACAGATGAAAGGAAAGTTGACAATTCTGAATGAAAAGTCATCACGTTTGTCGTAAAGTTTGGTCAATAGTTTTCCTTTACCATCAAGTTCTAAGCGTACATCAAGATATGAGGCCGACTTCACAGTTTCTGTAGTATCCTTTATCTCAAGTTCTTTGGGGGTAGATGCGATGTATCAAATCCCCGATTGATTGTTTAAAGATAATACGTCATATATATATATATATATATATATATATATATATATATATATATATATATATAGCGGAAACTGAGATTAAAGGATCTATCCATAATTTGTTCCCATTGGAATGCCGACCGTTTGTTGAAAAACACGTCCACCACCCTGGACAAATATGTTGTCGATTAAAAATTCCAGCATTTTATAAACATCTTCCTCTGTATATTTGGCAGATGGTTTGGAATTATTTCTTACAAAATATGAGGAATCTGTACCAAGAAGTATATATTTGTATCGAGATGTATCATCTTTTTTGAAAAACAAAGATGTATAATGTTTTTCAGTCGTGATTTTTACTAAATGTGGGGAATAGAAGTATACAGTGTTGAAAAATCATAGGTTTTTATGCTATTATATTCAGATAATAGTCTTGAACTGATTGTCTCCAAAAGATCTTTCGAATTTTTTAGGATCCACATTGAATTAATACCACTACGGGAGTCAAAAGTGTTGTGGTAGGCCTGCAGACCCTCTCTGACAGTTGTGAGTATAGAAGTTAAAAAGTTTTGAAAGAGTGGTACATTTTGCAGATCCAGCTATGAAACGTTGTTTGTATGGATTATTGTGGAGTTTAGGAATCCAGTACATAGGGGTAAGCTGCAACATATACTGTTCTTCTTAATCTTTGATTTGCAATGATGACTCCAATGATTAAATGGGCCAAAACAAAAGTTTTATGGTCGTCATCATGAACTCGTGTATCGTAATGGAGTATCCATCTGCACCATGAAAATTGATTTATTCAACGGGTCATAGTTTTCCTTTCTTCGTTTGTCTAACACGGACTTGACTTTTTATGCGCAACTTGGTGGATGTTTATAGAAAAGCAGAGGACGCTTACCCTACCGGTGCACCTGGTCCAGGCTCCCAGTTTTTAGTGGTGTCTGAGTTGCTCATTTCATTTTGTTATTTTTTTGTATGTGTGATTTTAGTTACTTTATGTTCTTTGTTGTGTATGTCTGTTTTCGATGTCTGGTCTTTGTCCCTGGATTACATTCTTTTGATTACCGCTATAAACTTGGTTCCCTTGATTACTCTTTCTGATTGTGGAAATTGATGTACATGAACTTGATAGACACACTGATAAACCATTGTTTCTTTTTTTCGGTTTTTTCACTGTCAGTTCATTAAATACTTCGTTATTGATGTTTCTAGAAGGTAACTGGGAAAAGTGCTATTAAAACTATTTTCAAGTCGATATTTTGGGCGTACACATTCGCGTCGAGATTGTAAGCATTTTTAAACATTTAAGGCATCATAGACGGAAAACCACAGATTCGCTCAAAATTTATTTTGTTTTATTTACTGGTGATTTTAGAAAAAACAATAGTACAAACAAGGAAGAGGTATATTTCATGGCAATGTAAAATTATCCCTTGACATCTTGTTGATTTGAATGCAACATTAGATTTCAAAGAACAATTACACACAAAATAAGCAAATATTTTTAATAAATTATTTTTCCCAAGCCGGTGTAGAATTTAAACTAACTCCAAAATTGTTTTCGCAAGAACATTCACATTTCACGCATTCTTTTTTAAATACAGAAGCTTTTTATGAAGTATGCAAAGTTCGGGAACTGCCTTGAACGTACACTTTATAATGTATTTAAATAACGATACTCTTATGTTTGACTGTTTATTCTTAATTTAAAAAATGTTTGAAAATTGGTGTTCATTTGTAGAGCCCATAACAGATCAAACCAAAGTCCACCTGTTCTACTAATGTTGAGCGATCAATAGAAGGGGGATTAATTGTTCTCAACCAACCTCCACAGAAATTATTTTAGGAGCTGTATCATTTATATTACATCTTATTTTTTCAAGTTTATTAATGGTTAAGGTGCTAAACACTTCAAGTATTGGGTCATGCTCTTGAAAAGCTCATTAAACTAATAGTAATTAAGTGTAAGTGTTTGTAAGAATCAGGCGAAATGGGAAAAATCAGAAACATGCATGTCAAAACCCCACCGATCTGACAATATAACTTCATTCAAGGATGCTTTCTGTATTTGAAAGAATGTTTTCAAATTTTAGAAATGTTAGAAAAAATTAGGTTTTTGACAAAGATATCTGCCCTTGAAATGTTCATTTTCAGTGCATTTCAATGAAATTATAACTCAATGGTCCAGCATGGTATGGAACATCTTGTCTTTTTTTCCTTGGTTCTGATGGTGCAGTCAAATTACAGTATCAAAATTGTGGGTTTTTTAATACCATATTCCACCTACTGCCTGATTCTCACAGGGACTGACACTTTATTAGATTAATCAGTTGGCTACATCGAGCATTGGTTTAATAGAATCTAGCCTTCGGGTTATCAGAACAAAAACTCACAGTATGTGTTGCTAATGGCTTGGGGTTATATTTACGTCCTGTCTACCCAGAGACCACTCGCGGGTTTGAGCGCGTTGCATAACACTATATGTCTGAAATATTGCTAGCTAAAAACGTGGTCCTTTATCTCAAAGGACTTGTCTTTTGATATTACTGTTTTATTTAACTAGTGCAAAGATGCCGTAAAAAAATCAAATTTGGTATCAAATTTTTAGAATTTTGATAATTTCACTTCGAAACCATGTGAATCCGCGTTTTATTCTGTATCTGTAGCTTTTCTGTAGAACACGGGCTCGTGCTCTCCACCTTGCTTAGCTCTGGACTAGCATCAATCGTATACAATTCATAGCAATGATGAATTCAATTTACTAGGTTAAAACTTAGAACCTTAGCAACTATACAATTTAATCTACGAATAATGCATATTTCAAGTCCCTATAGTATGTAATACTTAAATATTTTCAACTTCGTGGTACTTTTTTTCAAATTTACCAACATTTACGTATGATGTCAATCGTTAAACGAAATTTGATAAAAATTAATCTAACGGTTAAGGAAAGGTTACATTTGTAAGAAATAAGGAAATAGGATAGGGTGGACATGCGTACGGACGGACGGACAGACAGGGTAGTTCCTATATTTGTTTTCAGATAATAAAAACTTTCGGCTTACACCCAATTTTGCTTGGTTTACACAGGACCAGATTGTTCATGACGATGGTATTAAAAGCCACTATTAAGATACCAGAAAGTTGTCCGACTAATTTTGTGCGAGTTCGTGTCCACATTTCTTGTGATCGATAAATATTTTATTCCTCTTGATCTATACAACAAAATAATGATGAATTGAATGGTTTATTTATATTTGTGTGTGTGTGTGTGTGTGTGTGTGTGTGTTAAAAGTCCTCCTTAAGTGGCTATAGGTTGATAAACTTAATATTATATGCAATCTGTAATTTTCAACCTAAATTCACGAATCCCCCTGTAAAACAATTTGTTGGTAAGTTTTGAATTTTGTAATTAACTGATGAATATTTCAGATCATCGGTGATGTCACAAGAGACAGGCATTGTGAGTTTTTGGCAGGAGAGAGTTAAAGCGCGAAATTCCAGATTGATTAATTATTGTTTTATGTGCAATAGCACATATTTCATGAATCGTCTACCAACTGAACAGACCCTGCCTTGTACTACTCCGACACCCTGAGCCAGATCTTTATTGTGCTAGCTCACAGAAAAAATATTTTGCAGATACAATATAGGCATGTCATCCCTACTGTACAAAATTTTCTGACTCAGAGCCAACCAGTCGTCACTCTGTCCCCTTTGGCTCAGAGCCAACCAGTCGGCCCCGTGCAGGTCCGGGTGATAAAAGAATAGGCCTGCAGCAGCGCTAAGCTTGTCGTATAAGGCGACTAAATAGTGCTCAGAATCCTAGCCGGGGGCTAGGCGCTCTGCCCACAGAGCAACTGGGATGTGTGCCCCAAGTGGTGGAATGGGGTACCCCTGGCGTGTTACATGCTGGGGTTGTCAGGCTATAATACGGAAAACCTGACCGCAAACCATAGTGGTGCACCGTGTTGGGAAAGATGCCACGTTCCTCGCACGTTAAAGGACCCTGCTGTGGTATTCGATAGGAGTAGGAACCTTTGCGCTCCGCCACAGGAGGATAAATTGCCCGACGTTACCCATCCCCCCTTTTTCCAGTGGCAATCAAAATGTGTCGACCCTATTATCCTTGTGACCCATTCTTTTTTTTTCATTTCATGTTCATTTTATCATCCATTTCATGTTCATTGTCTGAATATAGCTGAAATATTGCTGCTCGGACGTTAAACCCCAACAAACAAACAAACAAACAGCCAACCAGTCGTCACTCTGTCCCCTCTGGCTCAGAGCCAATCAGTCGTCACTCTGTCCCCTTTGACTCAGAGCCAACCAGTCGTCACTCTGTCCCCTCTGGCTCAGAGCCAACCAGTCGTCACTCTGTCCCCTTTGACTCAGAGCCAACCAGTCGTCACTCTGTCCCCTTTGGCTCAGAGCCAACCAGTCGTCACTCTGTCCCCTTTGCCTCAGAGCCAACCAGTCGTCACTCTGTCCCCTTTGGCTCAACCAAGAATCAAACTCACAATCAATTAGAAATGTCGAAATTTAATACACAGAGAACAGTCACTCACAGCTATCTACACAGTAGTAATACCTTATATAGATATCTCAATTTACGTAATTAAGATAATAAAAGAATTCCTTTTTTTGTTTCTCCGTATGGGCTTCCATACCTTTGCATAGAAGGTAAATATAAAAAAAAAACATTATATAAAATATCAAGTAATTTTATTTAAAAAAGAATCATTAATATATAAACCAAAAATATCACAGTCTCTGCAAACAAAGAAATCTTATGTTATGTCCTTACATATAGTAATAATTATATGAATACAAATTAGTGAGAAGTTGTGTTAAACTAATATTTACTTAAGGCCATGCCAAAAATAAATGTGGCTGTTTGGGAATTAATCCATTTAAAATAATTCATTACTGTTCATTTTTACTGTTTTACTGCCTTAAAGAATCAAACTGATTTAATGCCAATGTTGTAGCCAGGGCATTATACTTTTAAAATGTCTTAAATGTACCAAAATTGCCTCTCGTGCCAATTTCAGGTCAAAATAATTAAACAAAAAATCCATAACGTGATGTATATGCACCCACGAAGTTTTCATGATATTAATACTGAATAAGTAGACCAAACCTACACTATAATCTGCAGTTTGTATGGTACAGGCTCAAAAAGTCCTTCAGTTTCAATGGTGGAGCACCAAATGAAGGTAGAGTGAAAGTGGTCTAAACAGAACCCCTTTGTTTGGTTTAAACAGATGTTTGGTTTACCAAGGTTTAAAATACCAATAAATTGATATAAATCTTATTGATAAAAAAAACTTTACTACATGTCTACATAAGACAGGATTTTTTTTAGATTATCAGGGGTCAATTAAGACCGAGGTTCAGTTTACTAAGGTTTAAAATACATGAAAATTAATATAAATTTTATTGATAAAAAATTATTGAAAAAAAAAATGTCCACTTTAGACAGGTTTTCAGATTATCAGTGATAAGTTTAGACAGGCCTTCAGTTGACTAAGGTTTAAAATACATGAAAATTAATATAAATTTTATTGATAAAACAATTATTGAAAAAAAATATCCATTTTAGACAGGTTTTACTGTATATATTTACACTTAAAAAAAATGTCTTTTGACCAACTGTTATTTAAGTCGTAATTTATGAAGATTAAACTTTGTGTCATTTTAAGGAGGTTGACATAGAGTAAGGGACTTAACTCTTGAAATCAGTGATATGTTTGTATCATATTCAATTTCACCAAAGCTTTCAAGCTTTCATTTGAAATAGAATGAAATCAATCCAAGTTACTTTGATGCTTACATGAGATTGATGTCAAATGCTGAATACAAATGTTCCAATGATTTGTGAGAGTTATGTCCTTTATCGTAGGTCTCCCTCCTCATCATGGGTATCATGGGAAGATTCACAATTTTATAGAAACAACTGTGAAATTGTAATGGTAAACACCTCAAGGTTTAAGCAATTAACTACTTATTCAAAACATGGCAATTCAAGTGTGTAAAAAGAAAAGATTTAAAAATCACAAAAACCATTATTTTTCATCACAACTTTCTTAACTGGCTATCTTTATAAGGGCAGTTTTTGTAAAATATTTCATCTGGATTTAAAAAAAAAAAACACATCAAGACATAAAACATGCATACATATACTTCATCAAACATCAAAAGCATAAAATAATAAATACCTTTTCTTAACAATATTCACAGCAGCACTTAAAATATTTCATATACAAAAAATCTAAAAATAAACATTCTAAAAATAAATATCTAGCAAACAAATATAGTCTCTTCAACAACTGGACGGATATCTACTTCATTAACTATTCATTTATTTCTTTTTGAATAACATCTGTAAGTTAATTTTTTTTCATTTTTCTCTATAAGTCAAAATTATTCCTTTTTATATAGCATTCTTGTGAAAATAGCATTGCAGAAGTGTTAAAGCAATGACCCAGCTTAAAAATAAGAATATTTCTTATGCTTAACCAAAACAATACTGACATTGATAAGTTTTAAAAGAATTTGATAAAATAATTATAGTCCTTTCACAAGTGTCAAGTTAAACTTGTCAAATCTTTTTCAATTCTGTTTTAAAATCTAAGAATCCTTCAGAATAGAACTAGAAAATAATTGAAAAGGTAGATGCAAGGTACTACTAATTAATCAAGAATTTTGAACAATTATTCAATTTTAACCATTTTTCCATCATTTTATTATGTTTGACCAAAAATTGCTACATTCAATTGAGTTTACACAAACTAAAAACATTATATTCCATAATACACTTTAAAACAAGAACAGTTACATAACAGTTCAACTTTACCAACAATTTGGATAGATATCACATTTCATAATAAATGCAGTCCATACAATTTTATTATTTGGCAAAGGTAGATAACTCTCTATTTCAAAGGAGAGACAACTTCTAGCACTTGAGGTCGTATTGAAGATGCTGATAATCCTTGGATTTCTGAAAAATTAAATGAGAGGTTTAAAAGTTATGATATATAAAACTGTCAAATACATAATACTTATAAAGCCAAATCATATGTTTTTTTCCTGAACAAATCCATTGGCCAATGGTCAATACTGATACTCTAGCATCCCACTGTTTCATGAAGGGTCACAATATAAACCAAATCAGCAAAAAGGAAACTGAAAGTCATATCCTACTATATTTGACACATACATAAGATTCATGGCAAAACATCTAGTAAATCTGACAAGTGTCTTGAGAGAAAACTGTTCATATAATTTGAAAAAAAAAATGATGGAAAGCAGTATACTATATTTGAGTAAAAACAAGACCATGGAAAATAATGGATATTAAATTCCTACCTTCAGGGGATTGTCTGCCCTTGCCAGATATAGGTGGCAGTGGTGGAGTACTGTTTAAAACACGACTAACATCACCCTCAGACATGCGTACTCGTTTCTGGATGGACGGAGACGGTGAGTACTGATTAGTTGTGGTCGGAGAAGATGGTGGTACACTCTCCTTCATACCTATAAATAGAACAAAATTTCTTAAATACTGCTTACCTCAGACTCAACATGAGGTTCTCAAGAGCATCAATAGCTCACATGGACACTTCAAAATCATGTGGTCATATCAATTGATAATTTAAACAAAAGGTTTAGAGAGTTTCCTATACTAACATCATTCCTGCCATCCATTGAACCAAATATAGAAGCCAAAATGTGTTTCCTCACAGGGGGGTTTCAATGGCAACTTTTGAGTTGTGTATTTTTGAATAATTTTTTACATCTTAAAAGCAAAGTTTTGTCAGTACATATGGTGACTAACAATTCCACAAAACTTGAAAGAAACCTGTAAAGCATTTTCCAAGGAGTTCTGTCCACTAAGTGTTCCTATAGTGTAGCATGTATAAGTTCATCAATTTATCCTGCAAAATTTGTTTTATTTAAATGGTGGCAAAATATGATCAAGTAAATATGGTGAATAACAATCCTACAAAATTTGAACGAAATCTGTAGAGTAGTTTGTGAAGAGTTTGTCAACAAAGTCAAGTGTGACTGACAGAGGGATGGATGGGCAGACACAAAGACCCTGGTATTTCTATGTCCCCGCCCACAATGTTGGAGGAGATAACAATGAAATCACATAAAGGTTTAATAAAATCAGGTCTGGACTTACTAGAATATGTAGTTGGTCTGGCCTGTCCAGGAGCTGGGGCAGGTCTGTTCACAGTAAAGTAACTACGGAGATTATTCTGTGAAGCATTGGCCAATCTGTCCTCTGTCATACCAGGTGACATGATTGAGGTACTAAAAAGAAAAAAACGAAGACATATAACTAAAACAAAATTGCTGACAAAAGCAAAACAAATAGTTATGTAAGGAGGTAGACGTAGGGTAAGGGAAATAACTCTTGAAATTAGTGATATGTTTGTATAATATTCAATTTTACCTAAGTCTTACAAGCTTAAATTTGAAACAGAATAAAATAATTTTAATCATGAGATTCTTCATGCTTATAACCGTTTTTGATTGGCCAAGAATGTCGTTGCCTGAAAGTTCATACATGCATGAACGCCAGTCAACTTGAAACCAATATGGCGGTTGTGTAGTTCAAAAGAGTGTGGCAACGAACTGAAAGGCATAATATAGCCATAAGAATTGTTTATTACATGCACATTGATTTTACCGCTCATGTTTGTTTACAGAAAGTAATTTTCAGCTCGGGAAAGAAACTTATAACTGAGTCTGACTGGTCTGAGAGGCTAAAATTTAATACAAGATTCAATGAGAACGTTATAAAATAAATTTTACAAAAGAGAGCAGATTGATTTAAGGCTACTGGAAATTTGCCAAATGTTTGAAAAAAAAATAAAGGCTATTAAAGCTCCAAGAAACAAGTTCCAGATTAAACCATGGTCTGTTCACTCCAAGAAACAAGTCCCAGATTAAACCATGGTCTGTTCAATCACAATTTTAATTTTAATTATTTCTACATTCAGATTTTAAAATCTCCTTTACATATAATACAAAACTGAAAAATACAAGAAACTACAGCAGCCCCAAAAGTACATCACCAAAACTAATCCATCTTTTTGATATATCTAAGCCACACACACCTGATATTATTCTGACCAATCATCATCCTGTTTATATCCAGCTCTAAGATTCTGGGATTGTTTGTCATGTTAGGCACTCTCATATCATCTCCCTGTCTGACTTGGGATGAACCAATCTAAAAATAGTTAACAATTTAAAGATAGATATTACTCTAAAAATAGATAACAATATAAAAATAGTTTATAAATACTGTGAGCAAGCTCACAAAGAAAATACCCCCTACTTAAAATGGACTTGAATGTAAAATGCTTGTTGGATTATCTCCTTTTGGCATCATCCAACAAGAATTATATTTCTTCATTTACATCTACATAACACCCAACCTTCCAATAAAATCATATCATAATCCCTAAGTAAAACCCTTAATTTGGATTATCTCCCTTTGGAGTCATCCAACAGTAATTATTTTCCTTCATGCACATCTGCATATAATACTAAGCCTTCCTATAAAATTTCCTGAAAATCCATCCAATGGTTTAGGAGTTGTGCTTACAAGAAATGAGGACAGACAGACTGGGTGATTCCTATATACCCCCCCAAAACTTTGTTTGCGGGGGTATATTAACAATCTAAACATTGATCTTTGTTTTTATTTTAATTTTTTGTCAAAATATAGCTCTTGAATCTTAAGTTACATGACCAACATAACTGCTTCTAAATTTTATATACAAGCCCTACCTCATCATTAAATTTTGTAATTTTAATTAGAAGATCACCGCGTCCAGAGCACTAAATGGTTACACTCTTACCTCAAAGGTATTGCTTCTTGAAAGTAACATCATTGTTAAGATTTTAGTCCATAAATAATTGCACAGAAAATGTCTATGACAGATTTTTCTGCATAAACACAAGCTGAGAACAGGAATTTTAAACCCTTAATCCATGTTCTATGGCACTGTATCAAGTTAAGTAGAACTCCACATAAGAACCATGCAAAATGTGATTCATGGATGGAAAGCCTATACCAGTATATTTTTATTTTTGATATTTTGTTTTAAATGTCATAGTAAACAGAAAGTAACATGTAACCCTTGTTCACAGGAGATTAAAGTTGTAGAATTCAAAATTAAGGGAAATAACTCTGTAACCAACATTAAAATACAATAAAAACTATTGGATTTTTCATGTGGATTATCTCATAAGAGCAGATAGATTGGAATAATTACACATTTCATTATGTAGACCTATAAAACAACTTAATAACAAAAATAAAAATATGTAGCCTTTTTGGGGATATATCACTTTTTACAGAATTTGCATGATTCTTACAAAGACTGCTACTTAAAAAAATAATTGCAAACAGTGAACTTTGTAGAGGGTCTGACATCAGCATATCCTTAAATAAGGAGGATTGGCTTTCAATTTCAACTTTAAGTAAGTTTACAGAGTGGTACCATAACTCAGTAACATATAAAACCCTCAAGTTAGATTAACTTACTTCATCAAGAAACTTTAACTTCAAATAAAATTTCATTAAATTCTACTGAAGTTTAAAAGACATATAGTTTACAGACAGACAATGAATGGATGTTGTGGTTTTTTATTCTTATATTGCCCTCATACCGGTACTTTTTTTGCAGGACTTGGTAAGACAAATTTTTGATGTAAGAGTAATCAAGGGAACCAAGATTATAGCCGTAATCAAAAGAATGTAATCCAGGGACAAAGACCAGACATGGAAAAGAGACATACACAACAAAGAACAGAAAGTAACAAAAATCATACATACAAAGTAACAAAAGCAAATGAGCAACTTGATGTAAAAATGATGTAAAAATTTAATTCTTTAGTACTAGAAAATATAGCATTTTTAAGGAAAAGCATCCAAAAATCTTACATTTTTACAAATGCTATTCTAAATTTTCCATCGATATTGTTAAAGTGGGAGAGTCAGTCAGGTATGCTTAAAAGCAGAATTGTTAAAAAAGCCCCAATCACCAAAAAAGTCAATTTTGCAATATACAAATTTTCAAATTACCTATTATTTCAATTTTTCTCTCAACGGACATGAAAATTAACACATTTTTCAAAACCTTATAACTAATGTGCATACAGTAAACAGTACATTTGTACTTACATTCCATGTGTCACGAGGTACAGCACCGACCCAAACCATGCCCGCACCTGAAATTCCTGTCTGATCTCCCTCCATAGGCCGTAATGGTTCTTGGCGTACTTCTTCCTCTGGATGCTAAAAATGAAACATATATCAGATGTAACAGAATAGCTAAAAAATACAGAAGCTGATATAATTATGCAATAGTTAATTATTTAGAGGGTATCATCAATAAACTGACAGCCCAAAGGACAGTGATATTGCCTGAAACACTGATGATGCGTTGAAGTGCAGGCGAGAGCAACATCAATACTGAAAGGCAACCAATTTTCATTTTTCCAAAACTATGTGTTAATAATTGCTTGAAGTATCTTCAAATTTGCCTCAAACATGCTAAAGTGCCCTTTTTTGACTTGAAGTACCATGCTTTTCAAAAGATACAGAGAACACTAAGGAAATCACATAAAAAATTAAGGAGAAAGATCCTTTGTTTGGTATAGACAGGTTTTCAGTCAACACAGGTTCAATGTACATTGAAATGCCAGTTTTTGGTTAAATATATGTATAATCATAACTACCACATAAGCCACATACTTTATGTGTCTGTCCCAAACCAGGAACCTATAGTCCAGTGGTTGTTGTTTTTTTTTTTATTTTCATTGTTATATGTTTTTACGTTTTTTCTATAGGTTGATTTACGTCTTTTATGTATAGTTTATCATCATTCCTTTTGGGGACTTTTACAGCTTGCTTTATGGTATGGTTTTTGCCCATCACTGTACGGTGACCTGTAGAAGTATAACTGTTTGTTGCTTGGCATTTGGTGGATGATTGTCTCATTGACAATCATACCAAATCTCCTAATTTTATACCAAACATTGCTCCAAATATTTTGGTTCCCTTCAGAGCACCTCTTTCATATTTTTCCCATCTCCAAAAAACCTCTAGCATGGCCCCTTAGTTTCTAAACATACCTGCAGTAAGCCATTACTAATATACCCCCTCATGAGACCTCTTAGTTTAAAACATACCTGCATTAATCCATAACTAATGCCCCTTGTGAGGCCTCTTAGATTTTTTACATATCTGCATCAAGCCATAACTTATATGCCCCTTCATGAGGCCCTACAGTTTTTATACATACCAGCATCAAGCTAGAACTAATATGCCCCCTTGTGAGGCCTCTTAGTTTAAAACATACCTGCATCAAGCTAGAACTGATGTGCCCCCTGGTAAGGCCTCTAATGTTGGAAGCTGGGGTTGGTGCTGGTGCAAAAGAGCTAATCTCCCGAGAAGGGGAAATATTTCTCTGAGGTCTCATTGGGCGGGCTAATTTACCAGCATACCTCTCTTTTATATCTCTGTAATGTAAAATATATTGTAATGATTAAAAAATCAAAGAAATGAACTCCTGAGTCAATTAGGATGGGATATGCCAGGAAAAAGACACAACTGAAACTTAATATAGTAAACAAAAGTATATTCTAGTTAGAAAATATTGCTTTCTGGAACCATAATTCATCATAAAAATTGAGGATTATCAGGATAGCTTTGTGGACAATGAATGACCATATTTTATGAAAATGTCCAATGAAGCCCTGAATTTTGTAGATATTTACAATTCTTAGAGTATAGTTTGCAGTCAAAACTGATAAAAAGTACTGAGAATTCGTAAATTCAAACACTTTTGCCACCATGACAACTAGATTTTGCAGCGGAGGGTTCATTCACCCCCTGACCTTTGAACTCTGGGGGTACAGTTTTTTTTCTCAAGGATACAAATGATCTACTACATGTATAACTTAATCAGACTAATATTTCATTTTTGTTTTTTTTTTGTACTAGTATGAACGTTTTGACTTGCAAAATTGCCCATAAACAATTTTTACTGCAATAATGTATGATTTAGTAAAAGAAAATAACATTCAAATTGCATGAGATTAAGACTGTGGGGAAAACTAACATTAAGTGAAGTTAATGAAAACGAGACTGTGCCACTTTCAACATTTGTGAGTTGATAAAAGAATTAAAACTGCTTTCTGAGGAAATGAACATTGCAAAATATGGATATTACTTAAGGAATTTCTTGGTAAATAAAGAAATTACATTGTACGAGCACTGTTATTTGTGGGTATCAAAAGTTGTTGTTAGTAGAAATTTGGTGAATTTGCAGTGATTTAAATCTTAAGCCTCTAAAATTTTCAATGATGACTTATTCATTATGTTGTAAACTTGAAATGCTCATAAAATCATTGAAAATGGTACCCAACAATATTATGAATGGAATGTTATATTCATGGGTGAGTTACCATGGTAACTGAAAAGGTGTCATAAACAAACGACTGAAATGTGAACATGGTGAAGGAACAGTGTCATTATTTATGATATCTGACAGTCTGTTACCTTAAATAATCGGGCATGTTTAATACTTGAGATTGTTCTTTACTGAAATAAAAATTAAATATCTTTCTACAAATATGACATCATTTGGGTACAGTTATATCATAGCTAGACTCAACAATATTCATCCAGTCAATAAAGTTTGGAACAAAGGGTGTATCTATCAGATTGACTGATTGATTGATTGATTGATTGATTGATTGATTGATTGATTGATTGATTGTGGTTTTAAAATGTACCTCCTTGTCCCATCCCCATTTAGAAATTTGCAAATTATTTTGACTTACCTCCCTTTAAATGAGTACATAGGTTTAATTAAGAATATTCCTGACTGCTGTTCGATGTCCTCTAGAGTTTCCATAAGAATGTTAGCAAATCTGAGTCTGTCATTACCCATATTGTCCATGCCTTCTCCCCACTTCTTGGCTCTCTGTAAAATTGACAAAAGGATAAGGTACAGCTTAGGAAAAAAAAACTTGTAAAGAATAGGATCAGGTGTATAGCTAAAAGTTTACATGTTCCTGCCCTCAAAATGCATTTGTACCAAAACGACTAAAGGATTAAACCATGGTCTGTTTTTGCTCCTGAAGACCTAAAAGACAAAAGGATTAGGTACGTCTTAGGACCTATCATTGCCATTCAAAATTTATTTACAAAAGATTAAGGTGTGCCATCAATTTCTGCAGTTTGGTTTCAACAGTTTTCACTGTACATAAAAAATGATACAAAAATAATATTTTCATACCTCTACAACATTGGAGGGAGACTCCCATAAAATCAATGAAATATTCAGAATCTCCCTTGTAAAAATATAAAGTTTTTGGAAGTTTTTCGGCCAAAGGTATTACATTTCCTGACAAAATATACTTAATAATAGAATGGAATTTTTTACACCATAATTTGCTTTTACATAAAAATCTCCTATATAACAAAACCGTCATTGATAATGGGGGAGAATCTCCCACTAACAGTGCCAATGGTGGAGAACCTCCCACTAACAGTGCCAATGAGGGAGAATCTCCCATAAACAGTGCCAGTGGGGGAGAATCTCAAACTAACAGTGCCAGTGAGGGAGAATCTCTCATATGAGACAATACCCATGGGAGAGAAACTCCCGCATCATAAAACTGTCATTGTCAACGAGGAAGAATCTCCAACATACAGTGCCAATGGGGGAGAATCTCCCACATGAGTTGTTCCAATGGTTAACCGATTTGTTCTTCCATCCTACCTTGTTTTGGAAGCTTTCCATCTTTTCTAGCACATCAAATACATTCTCATCTAAACTCTTACTCTTCTTTACATTTTCTGTCAAATAAATATAATGAATAAATAATTGGAACATTAACAATTTGAAAAATGACCTCATATTAATTCTATTATTTAAAATCTTCCACCCTATACTTATAATACAAAAACATATTTTCTGACAAATATATTTCCCCCAGTTATCATCTTCAATAATTACAGACCTATTTATGCCACTTTAAGAAAAAGCATAGTTTTAGTCATACTTTAAGGCAATGAGTCGTAAAATCTTGAACTTTGTGTCATTTTAACATGGGTATTCCGGAGAGTTTCAACATATGTACAGCGGTAATTTGCAGTCAAATTTTGTAGAAACTACACTGAAATCGTAAGGGTAATCAGGTCTGTAATAACTTTTCTACAATTCTTGTTATTCATTTTTACAAAAAGTGTCAGTCTTAGAAATGTGTCCAAAAGAACACAAGTTTCAATTTCTTTCCATCTACAAACAGATAATTTCTAAATATATTATTCAGCCAGTAAAAGCTTGCTTTAGGATCACTGAACTCCAATTTTTACAAAAATAAAGGGCAATTTCACTCATAAATGAATTGAAACCTTTCCTATTCCATCATAACTCATGGTATTAGTTCATGAGTTATCTCCCTTTATACATACCTTCAATCTCCTTCATTCTACAATGGTGTACATATTTCCTGACAAGATGAGCCAATCGTTTAGCAGGAATACTGACATAGTCGTCCATCTTGGCCATTGCATCCTGGGAAATAAATAAACAGAATCTGATTCCTAGGATAAAATTTGCTCTGTAGGGATCTTCAATATTTTCATCAATTACAAATAAGTAATTTTAAATGAAAGCCGAAAATTCAACTCAGGATATATTCCTCCGTTAATTGACTAATGTGTATTTGTATTTGGGGCAAATGTATGAAATAAAATTTCAATGTGTTAAGGCTTTAAATGAGGACAAACCAGGCTTATACTTGAATTCCAGAACTCTAGGATTCTTGAAATTCAGAATTCTAGAATCTTGGTTCACTTGATTACTCCTTCCATGCCATATCTGCAATCCTCTCTTTATATCTTTTGGTTGGTTAACTTTTGAAAACAGAATTATACATCACTGATAACATTCTCATTGTTACCTCAGTGTTTTGTGCGTAACCCTTTTGAAATCAAGTATTATTATTGTTACAGTCCCAGATCCGATAGCCACTATTATCTGATGACCACTAACGGATTGATAACTGATGACCAGTCACCAAACTGATCACAGTTTCGTTATGTAAAATGACAGATAATCGGTTCATTAATATTTAAGATTTTCCATTGGAACAAATCCATTATACTACCATATTAAAGTAACCTTTAATTTAAGATATTAAATCCACATATTGTATTTTGTTAAAAATTAGACAAATGTAAAATAAAAGGAAAATAATGTTTAAATGTTTTATGTAAAAATGTGTGAAATTTGACAAAAGAAACAACGGAATCCATAAAATATAATGACTGCTTGCTCTGTGGTCACATGATGCAATCATAGGTTTAACAGATAGATTTGACAGATCGATGACTGATGAGAAACTTATTGGTGATCGATGACTGATGAGAAACTTATTGGTGATCGATGACTAATTGCAATGTTAATTGCACAGATCAGGAGATTGAAGAATTCAAACTTTAATATAAAATTATTATTATTATAATTATTGCTAAACTTAGAAACCGTTTCTTACAAAAATATTTATTCAATTTCTTGTTACCTTATATTGATCTGGATCCAATTTCTGGTCGTTCACAGCACGTTTCATTATTTTAGCATTTCTCTCAGAATCAAGTCTGGTGAACATGACAGCAGATTCTTGTTGCACTTGCTGCAATAAAAATGAAAAGTGGTTTCATGTCATCTGGAAGATATTTACTGTATTTCTGGAGGAACAATTAAACCAACATGACTGTGTATTTTACCAACACACCGAGCTGCGTTTTAACATTTTTAAGTAAACTTGAAGTAAGAAATTATCTCTCTTTTTTTTTTCATTAGTGTAAATATTATAATAAAAATGCACACCTGAGGTGTGGCCATATCAGACCCTTGTCGTATACGACTGGCTGAGCGACCTAGATTTCCGAGTTCTCGTTGTAGCTCATTAATGGTGTCCTGCATTTCCATCATAACTACAGTGTTGTGTCGTATCTGCTCCTCGTGCTTCTTTGATTCATCCTCAAACTGCTTTTGCCTACAAAAATTTAAAAAAACAGTTCGTAAAGCCATTCAGGAAAATCACAGCAATTTTTTAAGTCACATGACCAAGAAGGGACATCTTTGAAAATTTTGTAGGGCAAAAAACTCTCAGACTGTAATGCTAATTGGTATAAATTGTCACTGACATTCTATATTTATCATATATTTATGTAAAGGTAGGCAACTCTGAGAGGGGGCTTGATTGAGATGGCATGCTGGGGCAGATCCAGACATTTGAAAAGGAGGGGTGCCAGCCAGGGTTCCTCAGAAAAAAAGGGGGTTGCTGGGATGTTATTTGCCATTTTTTATCTGTTTTTCACATGAAAATGACAAATTTTCCAATGAAAAAGGAGGTGCCAACCCCCTACACCCCCTCTCTGGATCCACCACTGGCAAGGGGAAAAAAATGGTAAGAGACAACATAGCATTCGGAACTACTTAGATGTTACATTATATTAAAAGAATATGACTGAGTAGTTCTGAAATTGACAACATGAAAATCTCATACATTACAAATGATGTACTGATTATAATCCAGATTTCTAAAGTGCTAAAAACAAACAATTTCCTATTGAAACATGTCAATATTTGATTTTAACGCTTATACAACTAATCCTTTCTATGATTGGGAAATTTTCACTTATCTTTGGGACAAATTTTATGCAATTTTATGGGAATGTTCCTCTAGGGGAAACAGCCGAAATTTGGACGTACAGTAAGACAAACAATATCAATGTCTCTAGATTACCAATGAAACTGTTCAAACACATTTGTGCCATACCAAAAACATACTCTTCTTGCGTTCATTTTCTTGGATCTGCTACATATTGTGGAATAATTTATGACTGGCTAAAGTGTATAAATTCTGGTGTAAAATTTAATTTTCCTGTACTTTTCTTCATTAGAAAGTTTGAATATCTCCATTCATTTGTACTCTTATTGTCCAATACAGTTGTTATGAGGCCTACTGAAGGATTTCCAATCAACAGATTTTTTAGTTTAAGATGTATGTGAATCACTAAGGAATTAAAAGCTTCTGCATGGATTTAAGACGGAGTTCTACTTTTACAAGTACAAATAACACCCTGCTCTATAAGTAAAGACAAAAAACTTACAATTTTTCATAATTGTCTTGTAGTTCACTGATAAGACTCTTATCAATTCCTGGGCTAGTGACTGAAGACACGCGACTCTGTTTCTGTCCACCCCGCATGGATTCTGATGATTTTTCTCTTATCATCGGCTTCGTCCCTTCCCTTGAAATCATCATGGATGAAACTGCAGGTTCCTATCAAATAAAAAATACAAAGTATAATAAACAGCAAAAATATGATTTTTCCACAAATTCATTCTATAGTAAAATAAACCAAGTCAGCGTGTGAGTAAAATGATTTCTACCTGCTGTTGATTTCTGTTATTGCGGCTCTTTGCAAGAAATATGTTTCCCTTTTTGTCAAAGATTTTTCTAACAAAGTCTCCTAGATATTTTGAAGGAAAATTTAAAACAGCAAACAAGACTGCACTTTCAATCAAAGAAAATTATGCTCATCACTACTGAATACATATAAAATAAAGTTGTGTTCATCCTCACAAAAATTAGCATTTATATTTTTGAGGAAATTGTTTTATCCCATGTAAATTAAAATTTTTATTATTTAAAACAACCCAAAGTACTTTGAAAAAAACTACATTTGATTGAGTTGCCTCCCTTAGACTGATTCCATACATGCTCATGGACTCTTGATGAAATTAGTTGGTTTTTATTATCATTTTTGTTTAATATTTATTCTATATTTTAGATTTGTCTGGTCAAAACAGGAAAAAAAGAAAAATCTTTAGATTAATTTTTTGATCACTTGAACCTGTTACCAATAAAAAATTCTTGTAAGTTATGATTCAATCCAAAAAGGAGGAAACACTTTGAAAAAAAATTATAATAAAAGTCTACAAAAAAGGGGTGGCATACTAGTTACCCTTTCTTCTGTGTACAGTATACTGCCAAGAACTGCAATAATTTCCTCAAACACTGAAAAATAAGTCAGTGTATTAAAAAAAATATACCCATCAGATAAGTAATGGTAAAAAAGTAAAAAAGGGTGATAAAATGCAATAAGAGGGTCTGAAAGAGAGTCCCAATGCAGAAATTTATAAAAGGGGTTTTCAGGTTTTCAGGCCAACATTCGCTCACCCCCCCCCCCCCCAACCCACTGTGACTTTGTAGTTTCACCATTAATTTCTTGATTTAAATTATTTCTTGATATCAAAATTTGATCAAAGAAGAAAAATTGGTATAAAATGAAGTGAAAATGGCTTCCTGAAATTTAATCACGGATCATTATGTAAAGATCAAGTTCATAAAAATTTAAAAGTTTGATTAGTAGATAAATTAAACCTTACGATAGTATGCATTCTGGGTCATTCTCTCAACTTGTGGCACCATCTTGTCCTCACGGTCAAAACGTGACGTCTCTAAATCAGTCAGGATCTGACTGGCTTGTAACATTTCTATAGATAAAAGGAATGAATGTATGGTCAAATTTTTCAACTTAATTTTTTTTTTTATTTTGTGAAGTCGTCCACTAGCTGCATTAGTTGTCATTTTCATATTTTTTTTTATTCTGTTGAAATGTACCTTAACTTTGAATCATTTCTACTAAATTGTACTTTTCCTGTATAATTTTATGTGATATCCAAAAATAAAATGCATTAAATACATGAAATAGGTGTCTATAAATTTTTTGTCCAGCAAGACAAAAAATCGACCTAGATTAATTTGTATGCATGTGACTTCTGGTGACCTTAATCTGTGCATGTGCTGTAAGGGTCCCTTCTTTAATAACATATCTGATTGCAAAGCGAAAGTGGTTATTCAACAGCAAGGAAGACCGTCAGACTCTAGCCATAAAAGAAAAAAGTTTGAATATCCTGTCGGCAATCTTCGGAAGTAATGGCAAAAAATAATTAGATCAGAGCTATCGACCTTCTCTGATTAAAAAAGCATAGTTTTCACAATATTCTGTAGGTTTTATTGACATTTGTTGCTTCAATTGCATTACTACAAACTTATTTCATTGAATCAGCAAAATTCAGTAGAATCAAAACTTAACAAATTTGACAGCTAATGCAGGTTTAAAAAATAACAATGTTGAGTACTCCAGTCGTCAAAATCACAAAGACTGAAAAATTATCTAGCTTTAAAGTTCATAACCCACAAAATCTATTGCATCTTTCAAAACATTATAACTTCATTCAGCATGTTTTGGCAATTCCCATGCTCCTCTTCCAAAAAAATCTGATATCTTATTAAAGTGCTGTGAAAAAAAAAATTTGAAATGCAAAACAAAAAAATGGTATATCTTGATGGGCAAAAATGAAGTTTCTTTCACAAATGGCATAACTTCAAAACTGTGGTTACATCAAACAAATAAGATGCTTTTTTTACTGAATTTATACCTTTATGGACATATCCTCACTCACTCAGACCCTATATAGCCTGGGATCATTCCATACAACTTTTTTTAGAGCGGGAATTTCCAATTCATGTGACCTCTATTATCATTGACATCATAAAAGTGGGTGTTTCCTTCTCAAATCATTAAAACAAAAGATTAAAGGGACTGACACAAATCTATCACTTCATGTCAAAAAGGGAAACAACTCATTTGATTTTTTACCTCTGTCCATCAATATTTTACTCAGAGCATCTCTAAAGCTTAAAATACTGTCATAAGTCTTCAGATATTCCTGAACCAAGGGATCTTCTGGTCTTGTTGACATTCTGAAGTGAAACAAAGAGGCTCTAAATTCATATCTTTTGAAAGTATGACAATTATTTTGAGATTTTCATAACCAATAAAAAATCCTGAATGTGGCAAAATGTACGATATTAGTGTATCCTTTATACTGTAATATGAAATAGTGTTTGGTGAGGACAACTATTTATTAAATAGTAACTTATAGTTTCATTATCAAATACCTTTGATGGAACTAAAATTTTATCAAAATATTATGATACAAATTTGGTGCTAGCACAATCACCCTCTCCCTTGTTTCAACTAAAAAATATCAATTGGTTATCATTGCATTTGTTTCCAACTTTCTGCTTTTTTGCTGTGATACAAGTTTGATCCTAGCCAAAACACCCTCCCCCTTTTTCACTTAGAAATAATCAATTGGTTACTATTGCAGTTATTTCCAACTTCCTTCTTTTAACCATTTTCTTCAGTTTGCCTATCAGTACAGTGTTATTTGTTCTACCCTTTATTCATATCATCAGTTTGTATAACCAGTTGATATTATTGACATTTTGGTAAAAGTAGTAGATCCAAAATGAAACTACATACCTAGCATGGCAGGAATGGATTCACAGGAGCTCAGCGGAACTGTCATACCAACTTACCTGGCAGTTGAAAGACGTTTCTCAGGGGGCGGGGAAGTCCCAACATCCATTGTTGGCTCACGACTCTTCAAGTCTGAAATAAAAACATGTACATGTATGATTAATTAAATTTACGGTAGTGTAAGAGTAATCAAGGGAACCAAGATTCTAGCAGAAATCAAAATAATGAAATTCAGGGACAAAGACCAGACATGGAACACAGACAAACACAACAAAGAACATAAAATAACCAAAATAATACATACAAAGTAACAAATATAAATGAGCAACTCAAACTCCACTAAAAACAGGGAACATGGACCAGGTGCACTGGTAGGGTAAGCATCCTCTGCTTTTCTCGGAACACCAGAAGAGTTACTTATAATTAAGGAATTCTAGCTTAATAAAGCTAAAAAGTCTCAAAATGCATGCCCTGAGCTCATACTCACAAGATGGACACCACTGTGGGTCCCAGCCCCATATGCAATAAGATTTCCAGGCACCTACCCTAGCTGGGGGGAGGAGATTCACTGCTTTTCCAGTCTAGAAAATTGAGCTTTCCTTCCATATTAGCCTAACAATCATGCAAGATACTAAAAAGTAGCAACATGGTTGAAAATCTCAGCATCCATTAAATATAATTTATCTTTAACTTTACATGAATTAGAGCTTTGCAATAAAATAACCATTCCACGATAATTAGACCAGAAACTGAAAATTCATTCCATAGAAAATTATTCATTGATATAATCTACATGTACGTTCTTTATTTCCTCCATCATAGAGATACATGCATGCAATTACAAATTTGAGTAAAACATTTTTACTAACAAATCCACTGCATTCCAGTTAAATTTTCAACTATAGAACTGTTTGGCATGAGTACATGTATGTGGTGAAAATGAAAAAAATAGTTCTTGGTTTTTTTTTTTTAATTTCTTAACATAACTACAAAAACAATTTGATGTTGCCCATGTTATAAGAAAAAATGTCTGATTTACAAAATAAGTGTTTAATACTAAATCATAAAGCATTAATCGCAAGTTTCTTCGGGGAGGGGACTCTACTAAATCTACTCCCTTTCAGAATTTAGAATAATCGTGTGTGTCAATTAAAATATTGCAAATTACAAAGGGCATATGTTATTTGTCAACAATTAACAGAGCTTGGACATTTCCTGAGGAAGGCGTCCGTTTTTCTGTCAATAATGCAATTATACCAAATTGCAAAATTGACATGTTCAATGCAATCAACTATTATGAAACAAATAATACGATTGGTCCCATTCAAAGTCAGGTCAAACCTTCAGCTATCAATTTGACCAATCAAAACGAACAAAATGGATTGATCCAAATAGTGGAATAGTCGGAATACGCCTGAACATTGTGACATAATTACTGGACACTACACAGTTTGAGTGGACACAGGTGAATACACTACACACGAAAAAAAATGGCTGGAGGTAAAGCTGGCAAAGACTCAGGAAAAGCAAAGGCTAAGGCCATTTCCAGATCTCAAAGAGCAGGTATGCATAAATACACGCTTTCATTTTGTTTTCATTCATAATTCGAACAAAAGATATGATTTCCGTATGCAGTGAATACGCGATATTTAGATGATTGTTTGGACTGAAATTTTCCCTCCAAAATTGTTTGTTTGTAAACAAAGAAATTAACAAAAGAAAATGCAAAAATGCAATGTTTAGACATCGTTAGCTATTTCTTAATTATTCACAACTATTTCATTTGACATTGTTCACTCAATTAACATCGACTATTTGCTGATTTTACAGTTTTGACTATTCACACGTGCACCAACTCGATAAGCATTCTGGTTGGCCGAAGTTATCATATAAATTTTCAATGCAAGTCGGAATTGTTTTAAATTGCTGAATTCACCGTGCAGTTGTTAAAATAGTATATAAATAACTTTGAATTCATGTCCTACGAACAAATACATAAAAAGGGGGGAGGGTTGGTGATTGTCTTCAATATCCACCAGAATCATTTATTTCAACGAGTTTTCTGAATAAATTTCCACATGATTTTAATGATCTTAAATCCTTTATGTGTAAGTTTTGCTTGATGACCCAAATAGTTTGAAAAATATCTGTATAAATTGTTCTTGAAATTAAAACTTTATACTAAATTTAAACACCTTAAATTCAATAGTCTCTAAATTAGATAATTTTATTTTCAAGGAGTGTTAAAACACACAGGCATTTAATATAATCTGTCTCCTACATTTAGTCTTAACTGGAGAGATCTAATCACAAAGCCTGCTGTAATCCCAAATTATAAATTAAACAATTGCTGAATTCATAACTCAATCAATGTTTTCCTATTACAGGGCTTCAGTTCCCTGTAGGACGTATCCACAGACATCTGAAACACAGAACAACCAGCCATGGCCGTGTTGGCGCCACAGCAGCTGTGTACAGTGCCGCAATCTTGGAATACCTCACTGCTGAAGTCCTCGAGTTGGCAGGGAATGCCAGTAAAGACTTGAAGGTAAAGAGAATCACCCCACGTCACTTGCAACTCGCCATTCGTGGAGACGAGGAATTGGACTCTCTCATCAAAGCTACAATTGCTGGTGGTGGTGTCATTCCACATATTCACAAATCACTCATTGGAAAGAAGGGACCTCAAGGAAAAGCATAAATCATCCAAGTGTTCGAAAACGACTTTGGAAAGGCAGCTTTTACAAACATTTCATTGAAAAAAGAACTCTATGTTTTTATCATTTTATTGTTTTAACAAGAACAAGTAGCTTTGGGCTAATTTAATTGAGTAAAATGTTAGTTCTACATGGGATCAATTTCATCGTCGTTTTCTCCTTCTCAATTTTCATTTATCATTTTATTACATGTATTCAATAAGTTTTTACTATGTACATTCTTAATGAGAAAGTTCAGGTATATATGTTGTACAATTTTTTTTTAAAGCAAATAAAATTTTAGAAATTCTAATTGCTTTTTTTATAAATTAAATCAACATGGACCATAGGTAGAATTCTTAATTGTAGAGGTAGAAACGGAGTCTTAGTCAGTGTTGTCTCCGGAACACCTGGTTAAGATTTGTGAATTCATCCATCATATACCACTTTCCGTTTCTTCTGAGACCAAGAAAAAAAAAACGTCTGTTTAAGGTTAAGTTAAAAAACCCTCTGATCAGTGTGAATATAAAATTATTAATAAATAAATTGAATTTACCCATCTGCATTTGTACCTTCCTAATTTTTTCATCCATTGTAAGTAACCTTAAACAGATTTTTTTCTTGGTCTCAAGCAAATAGAGAACTGTTGGAGTGGCCAAAAAATAAAACTTGATGGCTTACTGTTGTGTTCATAGTAACTTAATACAAAATTTAACAAAATCACAATTAAAAATTGCACAGATGAACATAAATGCAACCATTATTGGATAAGATTGAAGTCTTGAGCTGTAATTATAATTAATATGAGGACACATGTAGGATACATTTGTAAAATAAAAGCCTGAAAAATCAGCCTTATTTGTTTAATCATAGTTAATTAGAAGTTCATTTCAAAAACTCGTGTAGCCCTATTTCAAAGCTGACGGGTGTACAACTCATGAAATTCAGTGGAGCAAATATTCTTGGTACATGTTAAATGCTCAAGTCAATATTATGGCCTACCAACAAAATGCCATGAAATTTTATGCTTGCATTTTTTGTGGAAGGGAGACCTAATAAAAACAGATCCCCAGCACCAAGGAGGAAACAAAATACATGTACATAATTCAGTAAGGATTCAAATTTTCTATGGTACTCCTATCAAATTAAGGGACTTGATGAAATCCTAAGCTCTTGAGATTTCTCAAATATTATTTTCTGAGTTTAATTAAACTAGTGTCACACTGGTAATGAATTGAATACAGAATTTTATATTTGAAAATGCCACTTTCCAAAATGTTGAGTACTAGCTCCTTATAATTATACATCTGTCCAAACTGGTCCATCAAACATGATGCACATCTTCAATATATATAACAGGAGTGAATATGTCGAAGAGACCACAACCCCACCAAGATTAAAAATGCCTGCTCAAGGCCACTCATGGTCTTCAATGAACAACGAGTAAACATACACAGGTTCATACACATGCCCCTAAAAATTCCTGGTTCAACAACTGAGAGTGAAAACAAGACATACAGAGGCCAGAAATTCCTGATGGGATGGGTTAAAGTATGTTGGTGAGATCACATCCCTCTCCCTTTTTAAATCTGAACACTGGAAAAAAAAATGCAATTACACACTTCTAAAAATCAGCTAAAAAAGGTTGGAGATATTTGTTACAACAGCAATAAAGAAACTGATTATATCTTTACAAACATGCCAAAACAAAGAACTACTGAAGAGTAATGTGTGCCAAGTTCGAATATCATTTTGAGGTTAAGTTCACTAATTTAGTACATCCACAGGGGACAGATTGATAGATTCAAGCTACTTTTTCATCTGTTGATGACAAAGACAGGAAGTTGTAAGTCAAGAGCAAGTACTAATAAAAGGGGGTGGGCAATTCTCACAGAACTATAGAGAATGGGAAAAAAATGGGGGTAATTTCATACATGTAGTAAATTTATAAACAAGTGTTATGACTTAAATGGCGCCTTTAACTGTAAGATGACATGTCAAAAAACATTCCAACTCTCCATTATCCATTTGGTCTAAGAGGTTTGTTGAGTAACTAGAACTTAAAACAAAATCATTAAAAAAAAACCTAAAGAAAACAAACCTTTGAGATTCTCGGGGAGTGCAACATCATCATCCTCATCTTCAATCAACTGATCCTCTTCAAGTGATCTTTGGGATGGAATAGAAATAGCTGGAGACTTAGATCGTCTCTCCTCGACTGCTTGGCGAGTCTCTTCTAGTTTAGCCTTGTACTGATTACGCAGTGAGGCACGGCTTTGAGCAGAAGATTCCCGACCAGATTGTGGCGAGTCTGCTTTTGGTTGAGGCGGTTGTGGCAAGGGTGAAGTCTGGGTCTAAAATGAATATCAATAAGATGTTTAAATTCATGAAATAATTTGATAGAAATTAAAGTATGAACAATGACCACAATGCCTAAATTTAATACAAAAAATATTTGATGTATAAATCAAAATGTTTTTATGTAAATTTGCTTAGTCTTATTTTCTCAATACCAACGAAAATCAGTGCATGTAACAATTTAAGGAGATAGACTAAATTAGCTGTATATTTACCATGTCTAACAAGGAACCTTAATAATTCTACAGATTTTTAAAAATGGGTTAAAGAAAAATAAATACAATATTCAAATTAGAAATTTATGTAATGACTGTTTTACCACAACATAAATTTTTAATAGGAATTTATTTTGTATACAATGTGTAATTTAGAACTTATTTTTAAAAATTTGTTTAATTTAAGATAGAAAAACATTTACTTAAAGAATTAAATTATTCAGTAAGACTTAAAATAGATTTAAGATTTCAGTATTGTCATTTCTTGTAAAAATAATATCTCTGCAATTATTGTTTTAATGAAATTAATTAGAGTTACTCCCCTTTGACCATAAATGCTTTCAATGGTAATGTTTAAGAACATTATTATTCCTGGAAGTTCTGTTTTTCTGATGCTTATCCATGGCATTGTAATGGATTAATCTTACAACCTCACATTTCATTGTATAAAGTGATGGCAACTGTGAAATTGAAGGCTCTATTGGTTTTTTTTTGTCCAGAATATTTTCAATCAAAACGGTCTTTGAATTTCATACATTGGATAATTGTAAATATTTTACTTGATGAACCAATTAAGTCATTTATTGAAATACAAAACAAAGTACAGTGATCACAAGTTTACCATATAAAATCTAACATGAAGAATCTCTTAATAAGCTGGTTTAGATTTTACTTGGTATTAAGGCTAGAATAAAGAGGTTTCAATTACAGTAAATATATCTGTAATCTAAACATACCTGGGAACTCATGATTTTTAAATTATTAAAATAGTATCATTATCTAATGCATTATCCAATTTAATATTTTAACAAATAGACTGACAAAGCAAAAAAATGTGTTGGCTATCTCTTTTAAAGAAAGTAGTTGGTAAAACACAGTGTTAGAAACAATCACACAATCAAAGTCAGTTAGAAAATTCAAACATGATTTCATAAAACTGAAGTGAAACACAAAATTCAGTGCTGAAAAGCTGAAAAAGACATAATTGTTAAAGCTATACAGATATTATTTCATTATAAGGTAAATGTGAGGATTCAACGTCATTCAACCATGTAAAGGTCATGATGAACTCATCCATAAACAAATGTCATTTCATTCAACAATAAATGTGAAGGTTCAAGTTCATTCAACAAGGTGAAGGTTATGATGAACTCATCCATATACCTCAATATCTACATAATCATGTGTCTGAACATCAACACCTCGTGACCGAAGAATCTTTGTCTGGGCCCGAGATCCAGCCTTCTTGGGATAAAATGATGTGACAGTATTAGCATTGGATGACCCCATTGTAGCATCAGTGTCAAAGGTTATGTCCCTGTCCTCCATAAAGGACACAAGTCTCTGTTGAGGTGCAGATGGGGGTTTGTACTTTCCTACAGATGATCCTGTCTTTTCTCGGGTGAAAGGTCGCTGAGATTGAGAGGAAGTCAGATATCCACCAAGGGGAGGTAATGACTTCAAGCTATGTTGGGTTAACTCTTGCAGGAATGTAGTCATATGCTGAAGAAATGCAGGGGTAAGGGTTTTCAATTGTGTGCTATGATATCATTAATCTAGATAGAATAGTAAATAATTTACACAGCTTAAATTTTTTTGTAAAAGTTTTAACAAGTGGTAGTTCATATGAAATTTAAAAATGAGAGATCTCTTTTTCTTCTAAATACTTTCTTGAAGAAGAAAAATTAAATAATATTAAGTTAAATAAAATATACTGGGAAACACAAGTGTCATAATGTGTAGAATAAGAAAGAAACACCCCCCTTTTCCTTGCATGATTAGAGTTAGTGCTGATAAACTGTGGGAGTGATGTTATGTATTGGTTTCCATGGTAACACATGTCAACAAACCTCATCTCTAATAGACATCTTTGTTATTGGTCGTAGGAATTCTGCAGTGGTTCCAAAAGATGATAGGTTGTCATCAAAACTATAATCATCCTCACCATGAGTCATTTCTGACATGGCACGGGAATTCAGGACAGCAAAAGTCTCAAATATACTATCAGGAAAAACCCCTAATTGAATGGACTCTTCTGTCAGCTGACTAGCCAATGAAATGACAGTAAGTGTTCTCTCTAGTTGTTTATCAGTTAGATTTTCCTGCTGTTCATTTACCTGTTGTAGAGCCTGTCTGATTGATTCAAGGGTTCTAGATTGGAATGAAGAGAGTTTTTCTTTACCAATCATTTCTCTAATACTATCCAGAGCTTCCAGTTGGGTTTGACTCAAAGCATCCTCCTCAGTTGCTTCTGGAGTGAGGTGTTGAGATTTGGAAACTCTTGATTCTGGTTTCAATGTTGATTTCGATGTTTGTCGAGAGGCAGATCCAGGTGGAGACATTTTGCCAGATCTACTTCTACCTGATGTTGTTTGTTGAGCTGAAGAAGGCTTTTCTATCCTAGGTGTTTGCCAAGCTGTTCTAGAATCCATATGTTCTGGACTAAGCTTTGATGACTTTGACATAGGCTTTGACTGAGATTGTGACCTTGCACTTTGACCTCTCTCTGAAGGACTTGATCTAGTACTTGTGCTATGACCCTCAGAAATCTCCTCGATAGCAAATGACGAACCAACTGGATGCAATGTTTGCACACTGTCTCCTTTAGAGAAACTGTCTGGCCTTGGTGACCTTGACCTTGAAATTCCATCTGACCTTGATTTTAAAGTTCTCTGAATGTCATAAAAATTAAAAGAAATAAGGGTTACTTTTTAATGCTGTCATGAATGGACGTATGAATGACAATACAATGCTCCCTGGGATGCAGCTGGATACACTTTACCTGAAGAATCTGAGGAAGGGGCAAGTATGGGCATAAATTGTTTTTACAACCATAACAAATGTCTTTTTCCTCTGGAATTGTACATAATGAGATCAAAGCCACACTTATACACACATGATCATCAGACATTAGCCTATAAAGCTAAATTAATTTCTTAAGTATAGGTTCATGTAAGAATCATGCAAATAAAGAGATCATGAGAAAAATTCTGAAAAAAAAACCTCTATTATTAACTAAAAATCTCTCAGAAGTCACATTTGTGATAAAAAAAAAACAAACAAAAAAACATAAGAATATTTTATCTTGGGTTGGAAAAGTAATGCAAAGTATGAAATTAGTCAGAATAGTTGAGTAGAATATACTGAAAAATATTTGCTACTGTTTTTTGTTTTGTTTTGTTTTTTTTTTTTTAATTTCAGTACAGATCACAATATCATCTGTCAATTTTGATCCCTACTTTTTTCAAACTTCAAAACTTTCATTGATTCTCAAATCACTTATAGAACATATGATTGACACATTTACATTTATAGAAAGAAAGTTTACAAAAGTATGAATTTAATGAGTATTTTAATTTGATTTTAAGGGGGCAAGGATAAACAAAATACATTAAAAGGCATTGATGTACAGTAAAAAAAGTCCTGGATGAACAATTGGTTATTTCTGGAAAGGCTAGGGTAAAAAAATAAAAAAGTTGGGTCAGAAATTTTATCTGGAAAAAAATCCAGACATAGAATTTGATCTTAGCCCCTCCCTACCCCCTAATCAAATGGTTGTTTCCCACACCCTATGTTTGCATGATTCTTAGGTCGCCTGTACTTAAAATAAAGAAAACAGCATAGAGGCTTCTTATTCAATCACCAAGTGGCACTAAACATTTAATTAGGAGTCGTTGCTAGGAGGTTTATGGTGATATCTTACTCAAATTTATAGCACCACCTGGTAGATGGAACTGCAAGTCAGTACACCCCACCCCTCAAAAAAGAAATTCCTCTTTCTAAATATCTTGGAGTTACTTAAATTAAAAAAAATTCTCAAAATAATTAATGCTGGTAGATAGCCTGAATTTTATACCCATGTTTGAATTTATTATCTATCAGTCCTGCCATACTGTACTCATAAATTCAAGTTATACTCTGCACAAAAGCGAATCTGATCATTTAATAATTAAGCAAGGTAGAAACACAATAGTAAAAATCTCTCAAAAATGGCACTCTAAACCAACAAAGCAAGGGGAGGTAACTACCTGTCTGTTTAAAGCATTCTGTAAATATGAAACAAACAAAAGATCTTCTATAAAGAGAAATAAAAATAGCAAAAAGAAAACAAATATTAAATAGATAAAAATAAAACGTAAAATGTATTGAATTCTACAGTTAAAAAAGTTTGTACATTGTAAAATTATAATAAAAAATACTTCTAATATAAATATAATACATTTCAGAATATCATTTTCATCCTGTTGTTTTTTTTATGCTTTTAATGTGAACAAAACCTCGGTACTCCCAGTGTTGTCATGTTAGTAATAAGTTCAGTTCACCTGAATCCAGTCAAACATCATGAAGTGTCAAAGAAGAACATTTTGAAATTCCCAAAGATAACAAAATATTGTGAAGAAACTCTCTTTCAAATGATATAAAAAATTGTCCCATGTCAACACTTCCTAGCTCTGTATTTCTGAACACCTAGATTTCACTATTGCTAGCTTCAATGAATTTTCATTTTTAGCTTCATTACAAATCCATGAAAACATGACGCTTTACAAAATCACGAACTCCAACAGCATCATAATAAAAACCATGTTTGAAATCTTCCCCCATGTTAAAACACATACTTTGAAATCTTCCCTCTGATAAAAAAAAATATTCTGAAATGCTCATCACCATGCACACGAAAAATATAGTTTGAAACATTCCCTATAAACACAACACCCTAAGGCAAATCCCAAACTGTCACAACAAATCCTATACCTCTTGATTTGTAACTTCTACATGTACATGAGTTGGCTAAAACATGAATTAAAACAGACATATATTTTCTATTCTTAGCTTTATCTGATCCTAAGAATCCAATTTAATAGTTATTGTATTTTGCTTTTTTACCTTTCCAAAAAAAAAAAAATAGAAAATAACATTTAAGTACTGTAATTGATCTTACTTTGTAAACCTGTTCAAAGAGAGATAACTCTTACTTAGTACTCTTTTCCGTTTTTTTCTATAAATGCGGATGTTACGTCCTTTATATATGCCCCAGCATTTCTGGAAAAAGCTTGTTTCTTTTTAAAAAAAAAAAAAAACTTTTAACTGGTTTTCAGACACATCCAAACACATCAAATATGCAAATATCCGGTCAAGCAGAAATAACAAAGATGGTGAAATAACCTATTGAGTAGTTGAAAAAAATCTAAAAAAAACGAAATTGCTGATTACTCCCTTATAAGACTAAATTGTAAAAATCGCTAAGTTTCCCTTTAACCAATAAGGATTTAGTAAAAACAGTTCTAAAGGACATTTATACATATTTAATTCCACCAAATACCAAAAACTATTTTAATTTTTCTGATACTCTTTTTTTGCTTAGGTTTTCCATTCAATTATGCAGCTATTTACTTTTCTGAACACTCTCTAGCTCTTACATTAATACCAGTGTAAAAGGAACTTATTCACAGCAATTTATGTATAAATGGAACAATAACTGGAGGTTTCTAGCCACATCTTGTTTATATTTAAATTCCATATCATTACACTCCCCTCCCCTAATTTGGAGAGGGGAGGGGGGTGTAATATCAGCCTTTCAGCATTACATCAAAGAAAAGCCTTGTATAAATCTGTCTGAAATTTGATCATTGCAAGTCTACAAGTAATGTTTGACTGGTTTAAATCTCGGAGAGTTACTGTTCTTTAGTTCAAGTGACTACTTGCTCAATTTATTAGCACCACCTGGAGGATTGAACTAATTTGGTAAAATATATTGAAGACCGTGAAAATTTTGCAGCAGTTTATTTTTGCTTTTTTTGTGCATATTACAAATATCAAACTGGTGAGAATATTTTCTTTGAAGAACCATATAATACCATTTGAGGAATGATCGCCAATTCAACCCTCTACAAAGCAGATTTATTGTGGAAATTTAGAAAAAAAGATGGTGCAAGAAATTGCTGGATCACAATATACAGTTCCATCTATTAATTCAATAAACAATTATTCTTATTTCCACAGTAATTTTTCAGTGTTTCAGAAATGGCTGATTAGTTCTGATTATTCACTACCTCCCTTACATGAGATTAATTACTCACCTTATCAGTAACTTCAACACCATCTTCAACAGCAGGTGGCGCTGACATAGCTCCAGTAATTCTGTTCATTTCCTGAACCTAAATATAGAGTATAAATAATAAAATTAGCAGTCATGATTTAGAAATGTGTTCATAAATGTAAATCAGGAAAAAATATATACACCATAAAATTCATCTTTTTACCACAGTTTAAGTACTTCTCCATCTAAAAATCAGACAATAAGGTATAAGGTGTGGCACATAAAAAAAAACACAGAGATTTTATTGTATTAACCAAGTATTTATACCTGATCACCTCCAGAAATAAACATAAAAGTGTTTGTAAAATTTGCCTTTTTAAGATATTGATAGGTCAAATTTAATTGAAATGCACTATGAAAAAATGGCATAAAATATTTTCCTCCACATTTTCCTTACATAAACACTGAAAAAATATCTACGTCACAGATGCTTCAGGATAAATTGAAATAGTTCTTTCTATTGTTTTCTAGATGTATTGAATATACAAAGACAAAAAATACCAAAAAGAGAAATGATATGCCACCAATTGCCTGATTCTTACACAGAATGGTACTTAAAGCATCAGAAAAATATTTACACACACCATTGTTGTATCAGACATTTTTGTATGATCTTTTTTCATAAATGAGAATAAAAGATATTTAGCCAACCATGAGATCGAATTCATTGGAATATGTATATACACAACCAAACAAGTCCTTTTCAAAAGAAAAAAAATCTTTAGAAGGTTTTTATCAACTGATCATCTGGAATATTTGTCTGCATCATACAACATATGTATTTTAAAATGAAGTACTATTCAAATGCTTTTAAATTAGTTAATTTGCAAAAGTTTACAGGAATGCAACTGGAGTTGTCTCTCTTCATCACAAGAAAGGCGTTATAATAAAGTCATTTAAAGTAGAAGAAGAAGCAAGAGTTATCTTCATTTGTGTCTAAGAACAATGCTGAAAAAAAAACATAAATTATCATGCATTCTTTGTGCATTTTAGAATGGTAAAATACAGTTATCTTCATTAAAAAACCAATACTGCAAAAATTCATGAGTTATCTTTCCTTGTGATTTTTATAATGGAAAGAGTTATCTTCCTTGGTGTATGAGAAACCTGCAAAATCACACATCAAATTTATTGTGTGATAAGAAGTATTATTGTATTATAGTCCTGAAAAATAAGAAATATTAGTAAAAGTTACAATAGACAAAAATTAAAAGGAAATTAACATCGTTACATCATTATAAAGTGGAGTTCAAAATCTCACATCATCTGTGAATTAGAGTCAAACAATTGTGATGAGTCTTGGAAGTGAGTTATGTGGTTCTGTGCCATTATCCAGTCAAGACCAATTCAAACCTGTTTGTTTCCTGATGGTGCTGTTTGACGTCCTCCAATTTCATCTGACCTCCGTTGTTTAAAGATTTGAGATTTTCCACGGCTTTGAACTTTTCTCTGGAAGTCATTTTCAATATCCTCTTCAGATCCTTCATGAAATTCCTCACTCAATGTTGAAGCTTTTGAAATGACAGATGAACGTCTCGATTCTTTCAACTGGTTCCTCTCGACATCCTCCATCTTACGGGAACTCTGTCTAGAATTTTTCATATCAACATTGTCTTGGCTTTGATGAGAACTTCTGCGAGACTTCAATCTTTCAATTTCATCATCAGGATTTTGAGAACTACGACGTGACCTTGACCTTTCATCATCAAGATTCTGTGAACTACGACGTGATTTTGACCTTTCATCGCCATGGAAAACATGACTCTGATGTGACTTTACCCTCTCATCATAAGCTGGATCTATTGAACTTTTCCTTGAAATCTCCTGCTGATCAGAGGAATCTTGTTGAGATTCTCCAGTCTCAAAATCATCTTCATATACTGATTCTCTTCTTGTGCTGTGTATTTCTTTATCATGCAAGGATTCTTTATGTGAATCTCGTCGAGAGCTTCTTCGACTACCTTGGGTGTTAGCATGTAATGAACTTCTTCTAGAAGGTTCATATTCACTATAGCCGTCAGAATTCTGATGTGACCTTGACCTTGATCTTGATCTTGATTGTGAGCCCTCTTGGCGATGTGAACCTGCATGTGAAGTGCTGCCACCTGGTGCAAGTTCCTGTTGCTGAGAACTTTTACGAGACTTAGAACCTCTATCTGAATAATGAGTAGATGACCTACTTTTGTTTTCTGACATCATCCTGGTCAATTCAGTACCCTCCTTGTCTATGTGTGATTCTCCTGTTGTTAAACTTTTACGTGACAGGGATGATCTATTTCTAGTATTCCTTGATCTCAAGCTTTTTTGAGAAACTGATCTATTTTCTTGTGAAGATTTCACATCATCAGTGTAAAATTCAGCAGCTGCTTCAAGATCTTCATCAAAACCAAGTTCCTCTGCTTCATCAAAATTGATGGACTCAAGACCCTGTCGACGGATAGCATCTTTCATCTTTTCTTTGCCTTCGGCTAAAATCTGATCATAGAAGAGAACTTCACTTTCTCGTCGATCAGTAACAACCTGTTTCAAATTCTTGTCATCACTCTCCTGGCTAATTTCCGATGGTCTCCTCCCAGCATCCCCACCATGTCTACTGTGAGATCGTGACCTGTCTGAATTCAACCTTTCTGACCTTGATCTTTGTCCTTCCAATGATTCATGTTGTGACTGATGACTTTGTCTTGATCTTTGACCTTCAAATACTTCAGAATTTCTAGTATCAGCACCACCAAATTTTAACCATGGAGCTATGTCAGATTCGATATCGCTTGGAGATTTTGATTCTGATGTGTTCCGGTTTCCACTCACCCTTGAAGAACTTCTGGACTGTCGACGAGACTTAAAAAGAGTTCAAGACAAATATGGTAAAGTTCAAGGTCACTACCACTTACTTATTACCAAAATATTATTACACCTGTCATTAAGTGCTGGAATCTATAAGAACTGGCAAAACTGAAAAATAATGAATCATATTTGGAAACAAGAGGCACCCAGGACCTTGAATCTCTCACTTGGTTAATTTTTTGTCTTTCAAGGGCAATAACTCTAACAAGGAGCTGTCCGATGACAATTTTGACTCAATGAAGACTTTGGTAGGACTTATCATAAGGATCATTTCATCAAATGTTATCTATCATAGTTTTCTAGAGAACTGATAAAAACATAATTTTTTGTCTTTCAAGGGCAATAACTCTAACAAGGAGTCGTCTGACAAGTTTGATCCCCACAAACTTTCGGTCTCAGTATTGTTTTAATTTTCCCATAGACTTCTATAGTGAAGTGTATATTTTTAGGATTTTTTGAAAATATGTAAATTGATTCAATAAAACTTTCACTTATGTAGCATTTCTAAGGACATGTGAACAAATAATTTCCCGCAAAGAAAATAGGGTGAGTCCACGAAGATCGGACAGAAAAGTAGTCTTGAACTATAAATAGCCATTTTCCCTACTTTCACTTTTGTTTTGCACTCATCAAACCAACCCTTTCAGTGGAACATTTTTATGTTATTATGTTATATTTTCTTTTAAAAAAGTCCTTCATCTTACAGTGTGATGTTTGCTCTACTTCATAAGTAATTGTTCATATCTTTTGACAAAACATTAGTTTGTAAAGAGGCAAATAGAAAATGCACTATATTTTCATAGCATCCATGTTTTGACGTACACCCGCTCAGTGATATGCAATACGATACTGATACCTTTCATAGGCCTTATCTATAAGAGTCAGGTAAAACTGAAAAATTATGAATCATACTAAGAAAAAAACATGAATTTGACAATTGTGAGTACATTATGGTCTTATGAAGACAAATCAACAGTTAGTTTGTTTTAGAAGTACCAGAGGATGCAGAAAAACAAATTAAAAGTTACAATAGAATAAAAGTGGTTAAATGAGTTACCTCCCTTTGAAGAAGAAATTGCAATGCATTTCATATACTTTATATCTTGAATAACTTACACTTAACAAGAAATGAAGCCATTTCTACATTTAAGATATTATTTTGAAAAAGATTTCATGAAATTTTTTTTTTCATCAATAATCACCCACTGTCTGATTAGTACAGAGAACAGCACTTTTTTACAATAAAACTTGTATAATCAGATTTATTGATTGATTGAATAATTGATCATGGAAAAATGTCTTATATGCATGTCAGAACGAAAACTTCATACTAATAAAACAAACCATACTAAATATGAATCATATTCTTATGGAGCAAACACAACCATTTGATTTTTTTTTTGGAAAGGTGGGGGGGATGGAGGGCTAGGATCAAATTTTCTATCCTGCCTTTTTATATTGAGAAAATAAAGATCCTGCCTTTTTTTTCCCCATAAAGCACTGAAATATTTTTATTAATATAAACAAAAAAAATATTAGAATTTTTTATGGGCTGTTTCTTGGACTCAGACACAATATCATGATTCTGACTCTGAGCCACACAGTCCTCACTATAATTGCTTCTACAATCTTAAGTTTAGGCAGGTGATTGCATTACACAAGTTCTATATAATACTAATAGAAAATTATGGGACTTTAATAGATGTCTGGTATTGACAGGTTCTCCATTTATTCAAAGTTCAGTTTAGACTGGTTTCTGATTTATTCAAAGTTCAATTAAGACTGGTTCCCAATTTTTTTATGGTTCAGTTTACAAAGCTTTAACTGTATAAAAGACAGTACAAAATGTTATAAATAGATTTTATATTGATAGCAATTTTTTTTAATTGTTTAAAAAATTCTTATTAAAAATGAATGATGAACAAAAATCTAGGCCGATCGCAGTAGCTTTTATGGTCAAATTGGGATTTGATAACTGTAGGTGATTTTAATCATTTTAATCATGTATGAAGCTATCACTATAAGAACATGGTAAATACCAGATTTACAAACTACCACTTCAGAGGGTACCTAAAATCTTTAAAATTAATTTGGCTTGTTTAAATTTCTTGAAATTTTTATCAGTGGTTAACTTTGATAAAAGAAGCAAAATATATAAATTTCTATAAATTTTTACCACATTTCATGGGAATTATTTCAATGAACATATAGTATACTCCTTCAGATGTTTAAGTTTCCAGCATGCATAACACCTAAATGCTCACCAACTGTAGATAAATGAATGCTTCTATCATGCATTTAAACAAACCCACGAATAGCATGCATTTAAACGATAAATGAACAAATACCCACGAATAGCATGCATTTAAACAATAGATGAACAAACGAAAATTAATAATATTAACAAATTATGAAGAAAGAAAAAAAGAAAATAGAATTAATGCTAAAACAAAAAAATAATAATAGCAAAAAATATGAAAGTAAGATTTGAATAAAAGAAATAATGAATAAACCAAAATAAATGAACAATTCTACCGTGCATTTAAACAAACGTTTGTATCGTGCCTTTAACACACCTAACCCTAAAATTACTTCTAAATACTAGCATAGAACATGTAATGAATTGTCACGTACTATAAAAGTACTTATATTTGTGGGTATAAATTTTCGTGGTTAAGGGAAAAAGTACAAGTTTGTGAATTCTTGAATTTGTGGTTCTGATGATCCTGTCATACGATTTATAGTAAATAATCCTGTTTGTTGGGAATCAAATTCGTGGTTTACCTTATCCACAAAATCCACGAAAATTGGTACCAATGAACAATAATACTTTTGCAGTATGTACTTTATAAAAGGGATTGAAACCATTTTTTTCATTAGAAAAGAAAAATAGCAGTAATTTTAAGTTTTGGGCTTAAATTTTACAATTAAAACTACATAGTTATGCAGCCAAAATACAGATAATACTTACACCTACCAAGAGTCAAGAGTTTCAACAAAAATCCTTGGAACAAATCTGTTCTCATATCAGTGATGGCTAGATCATTACAATCAAAAATTAAAAGCAATGTATAACCTAATATAACAAAAAATAAGAAAGGTTTTATTTTCAAAAATACCTCACAAATACAGCAAAAAATTAAAACCATGCAACAATGAGACTGTCATACTTCTCAGAAACTATTTTATACATTTTGTTTCATTTCCATCTCTACAAAACCATTGTTTCCATGATAACCCTGTTGTCATAAAAACAAGGCTGTTGCTATGGTAATATGGTAGTTACCTTTGCATCATCTGTCTGCTGCATTAGCCTTGACAGTTCTGGTTCTGTGTTCTCCTCTGTTGGTCTCTCCACTGGTTTTTCTTCAGGCTCTTTAGGCGTCTGTGTATCTGACGAAACAGATTTTCTCTCCCCGCCTTCCTCCAGTGCGACCTGTTGTGGCGGTGGCCTTGTAACAACCTTGACAATATCTGTACGCTTGCCATCTTCTTCATCCTCCTAAAAATACAAAGAAAAACAACTGATAAGTGTTTGAGAAAAAGGTAAAAGTAGATGATAACATGCAGAAGCTGAGTTTGAAGAAAGGATGAAGAAAAGACTAAATGATAATATACATATAATTTGAATCATCATACTGGTAACTGATAAGTCGATAATAATAGATGTCATTGAAATGGAATTGAATCCATTTCTGTGGGTCCTTCCGTGGTAAAGATCCTGAACATCAGCCATACACAACATATAAAATTTATCACACAAAACTCATCACAGCCGAGACACAAAACAGTTACACAAAAACCTTGAGGTTTAAGTTCAAGGTTGAAGGTCATCATCCATGGAGCACTTCATCTTGAGCTGATCTACCCTCATGCTAAATAACAAAAGCCTATACCAAAACATAATAAAGTTACAGCAAGACACCCTTTGTGACAGACAGATGAAAGCGCAGACACACTATTTTAAGGCATCCACCACAAAGTGTAGAGGCCCTAATAAGACAATATTCTATACAGCAAGTTCCAGTCAATAAGGACCCCAGATCTTTTTCCTCAAATCTGGAACATTCTGTATGTTATGACAGTTTTCTGACAATTCTAGACTGTCAGAGTGATATGATTTAGTATTGTGAACATGATTTTTTTTGGGTATTGATAGTATTCCCTGAAGCTTTGATGAGGTCAGGGTAATACAGATGAAAAAAGGAGCACTATAGCAAAGGTTTCATTAAGAACCAGCTAAAGTCAAAATGTAGACAGTTCAAAACGTGGATATGGACAGTTCAAAATCACAATAGGCCCAATTCTCCCTTTGATACATTTCGAAGGTGTAGATGGTCCATTTTCTCTAATAAGCGTGCTCACTGAAAAGATAATGAAATCCCTGCTACAGCATATTAGAGGCAAATTTATTAGACTGGATGAAGAGGACAGGACACCAGCCCAACCAAAATGCATGCTGGGTACATTTTTGAAAAAACAAAACAAGGTTTGTACATTATATCATCAAGTACCTAAGATGATCTGGAACTTTATGACCCTCCACATTTTGGAGGTTTTTATCCAGAATTTCAATCCATAACAGGAAACCTATGGTATCTTAGAAGTATTGAGTGTAAGTGTTTGTAAGAATCAGGTAAAATCAGAAAAATCAGAAACATGCATGTCAAAACCCCAACGATATGACAATAAAATATCACTCAACGATGCTTTCTCTATTTGAAAAAAGACCATTATTTGATCTCTGCATCATTGTTCAATAGAATGTTAGAAAAATGAGATTTTATGATATGGAAAATCTGTCTGTTTTCCTTGATTCTGATGGTACAAATAGTCAAATTACAATATCAAAATGATGTTTTTTTTTCATACCATGTTTCACCTACTGCCCGATTCTTACAGGGACTGACACTTAAGACAAATTAAGACAAATTTGAGGTTTTCTGATCATCCCTTGCCATTTTGAATGCCTCCTCATTTTCCATTTTTATCCTAATATAATTAAAAACAACTAACAGACCCCCCCTCTCCTTTCACATTTTTCTTGGCTATGAACAATGTAAAACAACATTCCATTTTTTATTGAAAATGAAAATGATCCTTAAAATTCTTAATTTTGTGTTTTTCCGACCCAGTCGGTATATTTTCTCTTTTTACCCTTTGACTTTAAAGACATTCTTCCATGGAAACTCAAGTCGCCTGATCACAATACTGTTTCCCAATTGGCCAAATTCTGATAACATAGTGGCATTCAAAAAAACTGTATGGAAATTGCACATGCATGCCATTTGTTATTTCCTGAATGAAATGCAGAAAATTAAAAGTAGAAAGAACAAAATTTTACAGCGTCTGCTATCTTTTTTTAAAAGATATTACTTGTTAAACATACAGTATATACCATGGCAAAGTTAAACAAAAAGGAGAGAGTAATTTGCCGTTCATACAAACTTTAGAGACATGCAACGGTAAACACCTCTTCATTAAAAAGTAAACCCCCCCTACTGTTAAATGGATTTAAATGAAAATTGACCAAAGATTTAAGTGCCATTCTGTGTAAGAATTAGGCAATGGGTGGCACATCAAAGTTCTCAATTTTGTCTTTTTTGCCTCAATTACATTTAATACATCTAGAAAACAATTTAAAAGCTATTTATGACATAGATATTTTTTTACCCCTTATATTGAGAAAATGTGCAGGAAAATTCTCCTGCCATTTTCCAGTGCATTTCAACTAAATTTTACCTATCAATATCTTAAAAAAGGCTAATTTTAAAAACACTTTGATGGTTACTTTTGGTGGTTATCAGGTATAAATACTTGGTTAATGCAATAAAATCTCTGTGTGTTTCTTCCTTCATGTGCTACACCTTATACATATTTTGCCTGAATCTTAGATGGAGAAGTAGTAAAAAATTAACTATGAAAGCCCTTACCTTGTATATTTTTTGTCCTTTCAATAGAAATTTAGAATTCCGAATGGCTGGATACATTCCGAATGTTCGAAAAGTAAATCAACAATAATACAAGTACCAGCAAAACACATTCAACATAGGTCATAGGTCATCAAATATTGTTCCTCAGTGCTTATTATTTCAACCCATTATCAAATGAGAAAGTCAGGTAGTAGAAAAAATTCAAAGCACAGACAAATTCTATAAACTCCACCAACAGGTCAGAGAGGCAGAGTTGACTTACTAAATGATCGCTAAAGAAAAAGTGAAAACAGGAAAAATTAATCCATCATACAAAGTGAAATTCCTTGTGAATGAGAATGGTTGGAAATGATTTACTTCTTTTTGAAAAGTTAAAGAAAATTGATGAATCACAATCAATAATTCCAAGAAAATTAGAAGCCAAAAAGTTCCAAAAGTATATATCCAAGTTTGGTACTTCTAATTTGTTAAATGGTTGAAAAATAATTTTGGTCTCCACATAAAAAGGTGGACAATTGAATTAATTTGTTATGTCCAATGTTAAATTGTTTTACTCTAAGTCAACTTAAACAATCAAAAAATGAATCTTTTCATTTTTGCTTGGAGCTTTGTTTTCCATGTTGTTTTCCTATTCTTTATTCAAAGGCAATCATCATAAATCCTGTCTAAACCAAATTCAATATATATACAATATAACCTGTGTAAACTGAACCCCATTGGATTAGTTATGGAGGTAGACCTAAGGTTAGGAACACAGCTCTTATAAATCATTGGAATGTTTGTATTCAGCGTTTTACTTCAATCTCATGTAAGCATCAAAGTAACTTGGATTGATTTCATTCCGTTTCAAATGAAAGCTTAATACGCTTTGTTGAAATTGAATATGATACAAACATATCACTGATTTCAAGAATTATGTCCCTTACCCTGGTTTGATTGTATAATATAATAGATCCCATAGTTTTGTCTCCACGGCAGGGTAAAGTCACTGAGCAAGCATTTCATTTACTCCCACCAGAAAAAGCATGGAGTAGAACAAGTGTTTGGTTAATACAGATTTAAAATACTTTTAACTCAATTGTAAAAAGATTAAAAAAAAAGGGTTTGGTTCTGACAGATTTTCAACTTATTAAGGATTCATAATGCACAGTACTGAGCAGATAAATATTTAATTTTTTAAGGTAAGTTTTAACCTAGTGTAATTGATCAAATCATTGTAAAATTTGGTCTGTTGATCACAATATTGTTAATATTATATTAAATTACCCAACCAACTGTTAAACTGTTAAAGTATAAATCTGTTGTCTGGTTTTAATCAGTTATATACAGTAGTCATTTAACAGATGCCAAGGCCAAACAAAATGAAAAAAAAATTGGTTCTCTGGTCAATTCTGTATAAAAAAACATAACTAATATACATGTAAATATTGCAAGTTTTGTTTCTGGTACATATTATTTATCTGCCTTTTTTTCTACTAAAATGAATATTCAAATAAAAAATTGGTCCCTGTGTTTTTTAAATTGCTAATTTTCATTTTAACCAGAGTTTTTACACACTCAACTAAATATCATATATTGATCGTTTTGACTTTTTTAACTCATTAAAATAGACAATTCCATTTTTGTTTTAATAACACCCCCCTCCCCTTAGAAAAATTATAACTATATAAAAATAGGACATGTGGTATGAGACAAACAAAAAGCTGAGCAATAAACACTTAACCTTCTACCAGTCACCAAACAGTTTTCAATGATGGGTAAAACCCATACCATAAAGCAAGCTGTCAAAGGCCCCAAAATAAACAATGTGAAATTATTCATAAAGATGGAAATCAAAATCATTTTCTCAGCTTAAGACAATATTTCACAAATGATATCAAAAGTGCTAAAAAATATAAATAATTATAAAAGATTTGATAAAACTATAAAACTTAAATGGATACCCTTTCTAAATTTATTAGGAAACTTTGTCAGAATGTACAGACAGACAGACATCTCCCCTTAAGATAAGAATCAAAATTAAATACATAAAGTATGTTCATTTACTAAGGGAATGGAAGTTTATCATAGCCTGGCCTAATCCAATGTTTTTAATTAAAATAACATTTGATGGGCAATTTTACATGTGATAATTTGGTGTGTATTTATCGTCAACAATTAAATTAAACTAAATGATTTATTTAGGTTTTCTCACACAAATTTATTTTTGGCTTATCCTAGACAATCAAATATTTTTTTACTGAATATTAGAAGAACAGGTATGGTGTATTTGTCAAAGAGACAACAACGGGATGAAAATGTCAGCCCAAGACACCCATTGGTCTTCCATGAATGACGAGGAAATCCTCACACCACAGGGCAGGCCGCAGCTGGCCCCAAAACATCATTACATAAAGGTACAGCGAAAGAGTTGACCTTATATACTCAAGTAACATAAAAGTAAACTGAAAGTGAAAACTAAATTAAAATATCTTTTTGACTTTCACAGTATACCCCAGGCAAGCAAGCAGGAAGGTAATAAAGACAGCCTCCTAGAAAAACTATAAAAAAAAACAGTGAGCAATACTCCCCCTCACTTATAAATACCCCCCACACCCCACACCCCCATTTAATAATATGCAACATTTGACCTCCATATTGATTTGAATCAAAATCTAAAACAGAAACTCTGTTCTATTAATAGAGATTCTGAAAGAGCTCCGTTATATTCCATTCAGTGAAGTAGGAGAAGTAATGGATAAGAAATGGGTATCCCTCTGCCTAATGGAAAGAAGGAAGGATTGACATGCCTATCACTATATACCCACACTTTCTAAATTGGGGGTAAAAAAAGGGAGGAAAACAACTCAATAACAATGAAACAAGACAGTTATTGTGGGTCATAGGTCATAAGAAAATACTCAATTTTTTTCAGTTTCAATGCCCTTGAATAGACAACAATGGAAGAAAAATGAAAACACAACCAGGCAAACTGGAAAAGGGGAAATTTATCTCTAATCTTTCAAATTAAAGGGAAATAACTAACTTGACATTCATATTCACAGAAACTCCATTTTATCATTGTTTTACCACATGCTAGCCATTTATATGGCATTGTTTTACCCCAAGCAATAGCGAGGTTTTAAGTAACGATATAAATGGTCAGCGGCCATCAGCCTGAGGTAAAACAATGATAAAATGGAGTTCCTGTGATTTATTTCAATTCTAATACCATTAGTTCTTTACATCTTTTAATAGATGCAGCCTTTGTGTTGCAGGAAATGTTTATCACTTTTTTACCATGGATGTAGTTTAAAGAGTTTTGAAACATGACATATTAGAATGGTGAATAACCCAAATTTTCATCCATGGTCTATTTTCTGTTTTAATGTTTTGGCCATGCTCTTGTTTGTCCTTCTATTATGATGCTGTGGTGTTCTTGTTGATACCGTTGAGAAATATAACTCATATATCTTTCATAAATAGGTGAAATTACACTTATTTCTTATCCTTTTTTATGCGAAACTTGCTAATTATTCATATTCTTGAGATTTTACTTCTTTGTTTTTCACATTCAGGGGGAAATAACTTCATACTCTATCATATTCTTGGGAAAATAACACCATTAATTATCAAATTCAAAGTAAATAACTCCATTATTTTTCATCTTCAGAGGAACTAACTCTATTACTTTTTAGGTCTCACTAACCACTTCCGGGTCAAATGGCCACCCCTATTTAGTACCAAAAACACACTGAACCAAGAAATATGCATTGTAAGTGCATTATTGGTGTGTATTCTGATTAAAAGTAGTCTAAGTAAAGCTGAGAATGTGTACTTTATAATCATATTTGTAATTTACTACAAAAGTGTATGAATATTGTTTACATGTGTGAGTAATTTGCCTCCATGCTGTCAGTTAGCAGAAAAGGTAAAAATGTTGATTTTAAGTATTTTTTATTCAAGTAAATTTTGTGAAGAATTTCTACAGTCATCGTACCATTAGAGTAATGATTTTGAAAGCCTTATTTTCTAAGCTTTGCAATGGTATGCAACTTTAAGGTGTTATTTGTCCTGGGAATTCACAGTGAAATACTGAAAATTACTTGTTTAACATGTAAAGTAATGGAAATGTTGGAAGTGGTTAGTCAGACCTTATATTCAGAGTAAATAACTCCATTATTTTTTCATATTCAGGTAAAATAATTCCATTAATAATTAAATTCTGGGGAAATTTTTTTTATATTTAGCGGGAAATACCTCCTTTATTTTTGTCAAATTCAAGGGAAATAACTCACCAGTCTCTCCTGCTCATTAATGAATTCCTCTAGCTGTGTCATGGCTGTATCAGCCTCCTTCTCTGCCTCGGTCTGTAACTTTTGAGCCTGTTCTACCTGTTCTATTAATATTTTTCTCTCCTAAAAATAGATAAGTTAAGACAATTACTGATAAATACAAATCCAAATTTAAAAAAAGGGGGGGGGCAAAAATATGTGGAACATAGAAACCCAAACCTCTACATTTGTCTATGGTTCTGTATTTCATTCTTGGATTAATGAAATCTCCTCAAATCTTTCCTCAACTTTGAAAGGAATTTATCAACAGACATTCTAGTCAAACATCCAATCTCCCTAATAGCAATTTTATGATGTGTTACTTTATCATACATAACAATTTACCAAAACATTCAAAATGCCCTCTGCTACTTACGTTCACCATTTCTTTATTATTTTTATTTTGTGTTTTTGAGTTTCCAGATTTCAAAATATTTGTGTTTTGAGACTTACTGACTCCCATTTCTGCTTTTGTTCCTGGAACTGCAAATATATGTGTTTTGAGACTTACCGACCAATTTCTGTTTATGTTCCTGGAACTGCAAATATTTGTGTTTTGAGACTTACTGACTCCCATTTCTGCTTATGTTCCTGGAATTGTATGTATATGTGTTTTCAGACTTACCGACTCCCATTTCTGTTTATGTTCCTGGAACTGAGATTTTAAGTTGTTGACTTTTCTCTGTGTCTTAGCAACTGTCACCTCAAGCTGTTCTTCAAGCTCACCAAGGCGCTCTCTTGTCTAGAAGGTTAAAAAAGGTTTATAATAATTTCATGAAAAGTAACTATGCACAGATTTTCAGTACAGCATGAAGTTGCATGCATAGTTGTGCTCAGTATAAAACCATGTATACAGGAAGTTGATATCAGACAGCAACCAATATCACTTACAATGAAAGCAAAGCTGTTAACCTTCAAAAACTCAAATGGTAGGAGATTTCCTTCTCACAATTTTCTCAAAGCAGAAGATTTGCCAAGTTGTTAAATTTGCAACATAAATTCAAACAAGACAGGAGAAATTACCACCAATGTAGCTAGATCTCCTTTTACAGTAGCAGGTGATTATGTTTTTTTTTTTTTAATTATTAGAAGAGTTACCACCATGTTTGTCCCATCAGTGTTACAACTACTTACAAACCAAAATATCAAATCGTCCATCCATTGTAAAGTCCAGATTATTGTTTCAAAATTTAGACAGGCCAAATGACAGATAGATGGACTGACAAATTAGGTGATTCCAATGTACTCACTTTTTTTGAGTGGGTTTATTTTCTGGCATTTACAACTTACTGAGGGCAAAACAAGTTTTGCTCCCAAAAAATAATTTCAATTGCAAAAAATACTAATGCCATTCATCGTACATTTACATTAACAAAACATGAAATCTTTTATTCAAAATTGTTCAAAGAAATAGACTATGTTACTAAATATAGAAATTAAATGTAACATATAAAACATATGTCTGTTTCCTGTTTTTAGACAGGCTTGGACTCAAAACCACCGACCAAGAAATATTACGATCAATTTTTTTAAAAAAATGTTTCTAGAAATAATGCCAAAAGTAGCTGGTATCAAAATGGTTACTCCTAGCCATGGATGACGCAAGTATGGAAGCTGGTTACAATATTACCAGCATACATTGAATGTCCAATAACAAATCAAAGATTAAACTTTTTCTAAAAATTAAATTTGACCTTCATTTCATCACATGAAAAAAAAATATATCATAATTTGTAAAAGAATCTACAAAAAACTGTTCTAATTATTGCACAGACAAGGATTGGCAGCTGCCTGCCTGCTCAGTGTACTTCCCTGGTAACTGATTTTTTTCTTTCAAAAAACTTCAACTAACCAACCTGGAACTTTTTTTCCTTGGTAACAGGAAACAAACATATACTCTCTTCTGGCCTAATCATACATTAATATTGGGGAGAAATGGTAGTGGGGGAATGAAACTCACCAGTTTCCTATACTGTACATATCTGCTGTGCATTTGGTCAATGGGTTGTTTTGCCTGAAATAGAAAAATTTAAATCATCACTTGGATTTTACCTCCTTAAGACACATGTACACAACAGATCTGTCTAAACTGAACATCTGTGTACACCAGCCCTGCCTTAATCAGACATATCAACACAAAACCTGTCTAAACCAGACACTCAGGTAAAAAGACTTGTGTTAAGACAGATTTTACTGCATAATTTTCAGGAATTGATAGAACAAAGTAAAAGTGGACATGGTGAATAGAACAAAATAAGACTAGATGAGGTGAATAGAACAAAATAAGTGGATGTGTTGAATAGAACAAAATAAGAGTGGATATGGTGAATAAAATAAAATAAAAGTGGACGTGATAAATAGAATAAAATAAGAGTGGATGTGGTGAATAAAACAAAATAAGGGTGGACGTGTTGAATAGAATAAATAAGGGTGGACGTGGTGAATAGAATAAATAAGGGTGGACGCGTTGAATAGAATAAAGAAGGGTGGACGTGTTGAATAGAATAAATAAGGGTGGACGTGTTGAAAAGAATAAATAAGGGTGGACGTGTTGAATAGAATAAATAAGGGTGGACGTGTTGAATAGAATAAATAAGGGTGGACGTGTTGAAAAGAATAAGTAAGGGTGGACGTGTTGAATAAAACAAAATAAGGGTGGACGTGTTGAATAGAATAAATAAGGGTGGACGTGTTGAATAGAATAAATAAGGGTGGACGTGGTGAATAAAATGACAACAGAATGGATAAGTCAACTAGACAACAACCCTATTGGGTTAAAAAACAAATTCTGCTCAAATGTAAGCTATGAACCGTCAATGAATGACGTGGAAACCCTCAAACCACCGGGCAGGCTGCAGCTGGCCCAAAATCAACATTATAATGAATGACGTGGAAACCCTCAAACCACCGGGCAGGCTGCAGCTGGCCCAAAAACAACATTATAATGAATGACGTGGAAACCCTCAAACCACCGGGCAGGCTGCAGCTGGCCCAAAAACAACATTATAATGAATGACGTGGAAACCCTCAAACCACCGGGCAGGCTGCAGATGGTCCAAAAACAACATTATAATGAATGACGTGGAAACCCTCAAACCACCGGGCAGGCTGCAGCTGGCCCAAAAACAACATTATAATGAATGACGTGGAAACCCTCAAACCACCGGGCAGGCTGCAGCTGGCCCAAAAACAACATTATACACAGGTAAAGTAAAATTGTTGCCCCTACGTACTCCTGCAACATAAAATTTCACTGAAAGTGACAATGAAACAAGACACAAAAAGGCCAGCAGTTCCTGAATTGGGACAGGTGCAAAAGATACAACCCTCTCCCTTTTAAATCTGACCCCTAAGGAAAAAATAATACATGCAATTAAACACACCTAAAAATCAGTTCAAAAGTCTGAAGGTCTGAGTCCTGAAGGTCTGAAGTCCTGAAGGTCTGAGTCCCTTGTTAAAACAGAAATAAAGAAACTGTTAGAGACTACTGGCGGTTAATTCACATGCCAGCCCCAGACCAGTTTGGAATTCAGGAACTGACAGACATACAAACAGACAGACATTTATTTGTACACCATGACATTGCCATCCAAATACTAGCCAAAGCACTGATTCATAGGGCACACTCTGTATATGTGCACCCCTAAAATTGGGAAAAATATTTTTTTTGCATGAAATCTTGATTTTTCATATCTTCTATCCCAAGAAGTTTTTTTCCCCTGGCTTCACCAAGCCTGTAATTTTATTTATGCTCCCCCTAGCCAAAAATTCTAAATCAGCTATAGGCCTTAAGACATTCTCTTCAATTAAGATGAATTCCTGTATCCTACCCTAATAAAAATCCACTTACCCAAGCGTCATCATCTTTCAAATCAAAACTGTCTGTAAATTCTACAATTTCTCCTTCCCTCACTGGTTCAAGGCTCGATTTATTTTTCTTACTCTGTCGTGTCTCAACGTGTGCTGTATTAGGGTCCCCACCTTCATCTTGCATTGAAGTCTCTGCCAAATCTGAATTATACATTTTGTTAGTGTTAACATTGAAGTCTCTGCCAAATCTAAATTATACATTTTGTTAGTGTTAACATTGAAGTCTCCACCAAATCTAAATTATACATTGTGTTAGTGTTAACATTGAAGTCTCTTCCTGCAAACTGCAGTTTTCACACTATTTTTTATGATTTGTCAGATTAAACCTTTCACATGGAAGTAAATATTGTTGTCAGTCATCTTGAATAACATAATCAAGGTGGTAAAAGAAAACCAACATAATATATAAAGAAATAAAAGGAGATGAGCAACGCAGAATCAGAAACGAAAAGCATAAACCAGCTCAACCAGTAAGGTAAGCATCCTCTGCTTTTCTAAAAACACCCACCAAGGTGATCATAAAATGTCATGTCTGGGGTAGAAGAAAGTGAAAAGGAACATGAGGGAATAAGACAACAAATTGGTTTGTAAAGATGATAACCAACCCAACTCCTTCCTAGAAACTGTACAGGACACACCAAACTTCATTCAGCTGGAACTAGAAAAACTGTTGGCAAAGCTCACCTGGTAACCTCTGCTCCCCTCCCCAAAAATAAATAGACGGATGAATGGCATATTCTGTCAAGTGGACATATTTGCAGGTATCAATTTTCGTGGTTTAAAAAAATGATTAGTGTTATACAGTGTTATAAATCAATTTCCTGAGTACAATTTTTTTCACATTTTTCAGACCACCGCGAAAATTAGATCATCATGAAAATTAATACATTAACAGTAATTAGATGACAAAGATAATTGTTGTTTTCAGGTATCAATCAATTATTATGCAGACGATGATTAAAAATTTAATACATAATGGAGATTTCTTTTGCCTTCAAAACATTTGTCTCCCCCCATTCCAAAGTTCAAAGGGGTATACTACCCACAAAATTCAGTGAATTAGTATTATGCACAACTACACATAATGTCCCAACTACCTTCAAAGTTTTTCTAAATATGCTGCAGCAGTTTTATGAGGAGTTGCTCTTTCAAAAAAAGCATCAGACCTAAGATCAAAGTTCAAAGGTAAAGGTCACTAACCATAGAAATCAATACATCCTTTTTGGATGTGCCTATATGTAAAGGTACATTGCCATAGAGTCCCCAAAATTTCTTGCTGAAATTTATGATATTTTAATTGCACCCTTATTCAACACTTGACTCCAAATATGGGATAAACTGAAGACCAGATTAACAAATTTATGCATGATTCGTAGCTTGAGCCTAAGGTCTCACTAACCACTTCTAACGTTTCCATTACTTTACATGTTAAACAAGTAATTTTCAATGTTTCACTGTGAATTCCCAGGACAAACGACACCTTAAAGTTGCATACCATTGCAAAGCTTAGAAAATAAGGCCTTCAAAATCATTACCCTAATGGTACCATGTCCATAGAAATTCTTCACAAAATTTACTTGAATAAAAAATACTGAAAATCAACATTTTTACCTTTTCTGCTAACTGACAGCATGGAGGCAAATTACTCACACATGTAAACAATATTCATACACTTGTGTAGTAAATTACATATATGATTTTAAAGTACACATTCTCAGGTTTATTTTGATTACTTTTAATCAGAATACACACAAACAATGCATAGGTCTGAGTTGGTCATTTACTTTTGTTACTTTGTATGTATTATTTTAGTTATTTTATATTCTTTGTTGTGTGTGTCTCTTTTCCATGTCTGGTTTTTGTCTCTGGATTGCATTCTTTTAATTTTTGCTATAATAATTTTTCTCTTGATTACCCTAGAAACAAATTTCTCATATGTTGACAAATATGGCTTACAATAAAAGAAAGAAAACATCATAACCAATTTTCTGCAGTGTTTGCTTATTTACATGAACAACTATAGCAATTAGGACAACACCCTTCACTAGAAGAATTACGTTTAAAAAATTGCACAGCTTTTAATGGAGTTATGGCCCCTGAAGTAGCAATTTAACATTCTAAGTTTCTGAGTTGACCTTCATCCACAGAAGTAATAGTTCATAGAATTCTTGATTTCCTGGTTCTAACAAATCCAACAGAAATCATGACAAGTATCTCACAAATTAAAAAGAAATCATAAAAAATCATGCACAAAATCTACATGACTCTTACAGTCACTTGTACTTTATTGTTTTGAAGGAAATTATAAGTGAGGAAACATGAGATGGAATAATTGTTTTATACCCTAAAGTGTTATTCTTTGTAAGAATCAGGCAATGGGTGAATCATAATAGATAAAAACACACAAGTCTTTCATTGGCATTCATTTCTTTCCTGAAAGTCAGTATTTAAGAAGTTTGATTATATGAAATGCATTGCAATTTCATCATTAAAGGGAAATAACTGATCATTCTACTTGCTGTTCAGATGATGTCTGATCATTCCAATTTCTGTTCAGATGGACAAAAAAATAAAATTGATTTGACAGACAGACAGACAGACCAAAATGGGAATAACAGAGTGCCCCTTCTTTCAGAGCTATGTATGAAAATTAACTTAAGGAGTCTTCAGGCAGGAGGTGATACATGTAAAAAGAAACCCATAAAATTCACTATTATTTCTGATTCAGAAGCGCCAGAAAACCAATTTTAGTTTTTTCATTTCATTGTTACAAGGTAAATATTATATAGATATGTTATTGTGCAAACTACCCATACATAAAAATATAGTGTATTAAAACAGAAAAAAGCATTGTTTGTTTTATGGGTTTTTTAGCACCTTGTTTCCCTCTACCAATGGCAGTGTCTGAATTTTATTTGTCTTGATCATAACTTACCTTTACCTGTTCTGCCCTGTAAAATAAAAAAAAAAAGACATTGAAATTATTTAAGATAATAATGAAGTAAATATGTGGAAGAGATTGTCATGAAATGGGCAATGAAGGGGCATCATCAATGCAGAGTTAATCTCCCCCTTACACTACCATCAACCTAAATCTTACATTCTCCACTCTTGTCATCTAAACTGTATAGAGTGAAGAAATTAAAATTTATGTTGACAGCAGAGTACATACCACTCCAATACTTTTATAGGCTCTCTGGGGTTGACACTGACTTTTATACAGGAAGTGAAAATATTCACAGGGCATGAGCTTTAAGTACTTCTCCATCTAAGAATCAGGCAAAATGTGTAAAAAGTGTGGCACATGAAGGAAAAAAAACAGGGATTTTATTGCATTAACCAAGTATTTAAAACTGATAACCTTAAAAAATTACCATCAAAGTGTTTGTAAAATTTGCCTTTTTAAGATACTGATAGGTCAAATTTAGTTGAAATGCACAATGGAAAAACAGCAGAAAAACTTTCCTGCACGTTTTCCTTATATAAGAAGTCAAGAAATGTCTACAACACAGATGCTTCAGGGTAAATTTAAGTAACTTTTCATTTTTCTGGATATATTGAATATATATGAGGAAAAAAAAGACCAAACTGAGAAATATTATGTGCCACCCATTGCCTGATTCTTACACAGAATGGTACTTTATTAATATAAGTCTGCAAAGCTGCTGCTGATGTACCAAACTAATTAGCATAAAGGGGCGGGGTTTAACAGTGGCAGAGATGTAAAGCTTTAAGTTAGAAAAAGTAATTCTCAGTGCAGGAGTATGACTTCACAGTAACCAGTCCCTACTCAGCAGGAGTACACTTACTCTACCAGTGTACCTGGTCCATGCTCCCAGATTGTAGTGGAGTCCAAGTTGATCATTTACTTTTCTTACTTTGTAGGTATAATTTTAGTTATTTTGTGTTCTTTGTTGTGTATGCCTGCTTTCCATGACTGGTCTTTGTCCCTGGATTACATTCTTTTGATTTCCACTAGAATCTTGATTCCCTTGATTACTCTTGTATAAAAAAAGTAAATAACGACAGTAACCTTGGAAACCTGTACTGTTGCTAAGGACAACAGGTATGATCATCCCCTTACAAAGGTTCAAAAGGAAAAGGTACTGTGAGAGCACTTTTATTCATGGATACCAATTTTCGTGGATTAGGGTTAAGTTTATGGATTCTTGAATTCATGATTTTGAGGTTGTCAGTATACACATTAATGGAAATCTCAGTTTGGTTGGGAACTAAATTTCATTGTTTAGCCTACCCATGAAATCAATGAAAATTGGTTCCCCACAAATAATAGTACTTTCACAGTACTTCATTAGACAAGATTTGACATTCAGGGTTTTTGTTTTTTGTTTTTTTTTTTTTTTTGGTCAATGGCTGAGTAAAAAAGGTTTGCTAAAATTTGGAATAATTTTAAAAACAAGCTAGACCAATCACTGTCTGGACCTGCTTTGCACTGCAGCTGTGATTTGTAGTTGCTGAGGAAAATGTGATAAAAAAAGTGTTACCGATAGATATATTGAATTACAGTATATAATTCATATAAAAATTAGAGAATTATAATTTCCTGGTAATATGCATAACTACCAGTTCATCTGATATTCTTGCTAAACACCAAGTTTTATGAAATCCTGTTGGGTAGTTGTAGAGGATTTTGATGAAAAGCTGATACATGATGATTTATGGTAAATTTCTAAGTTAAAAGGGACATAACTCTAACAAAACTTAAAGAATCTAAATTTCCTGACAGGCAAACGATATTCATGATATTCTTGCTATGTACCAAGTTTCAGGAATTTCTGTTGAGTAGTGAGGTTTTTTGTTAAATTTACTTTTTTCACAGAAAAATACTAAATAATTTATTTCTTACAAAACCTGCATTTACATAAAAATACTCCACGAGACAGTCAATAGGGTAGAATCTTTGGAATAGTTCATGTGGTAGATTCTCCTCCATATAGGCAATCCAATATAACTTTTTTTCAATTTCTTTTTTTAATTGGAGACTTCACTCAAATGTAACAGGTAACAGACAGACGAGAAGAAAACCAAACACACATGGGCATAAGAAGATATTATCTATATGTGAGAAATGTTGCATGAGAAGATAATATCTACAGAGAGAAATGTCAACTTACATCTCGTTTTGGAGACTTCGTAGGCAATTGTTTCCCTTTGTTTGACTGGCGGCTATTCTTTGTACTTGGTCGACTGTCCTGAAACATAAGATATTGATCATTAATACCCATTATCTACACACAGTAAAACCTGTCCAAACTCAACCTGCTTTGGACCTTAAATCTGGTTTGGTTTAGACAGGATTTTCATTTACCAAAAATTGAACTCTATATAAATAGATTTAATTGGGACTTTCAGAAGTATATGGTATGGACAACATATTTTGGGAACAAATCAAGATCAATCTCCCATCTCTACCATTTTTTCCCATGGTGACATATTAAGATCATTTTGATCCCTCCACAAACAAAAGTCTGAAATACTTTGAAAACTATTCAAAGTGACTTCAAGATTTAGAGTAGAAAGTGAAAGATACCTGCTTTAGTCAGGGTTCACTTAAAGAGATAGACCTAAAGTTAGGGACATAACTCTTACACATCACTGGAATGTTTGTGTCAAATCATTTGGGATTTAAACATATTTCTGCTTTACTTACTGTATCTGTTTACCCTCTCTCTTTAGAAGGGAGACTCCATCCATTGGGGTCAATCTCCCTTTTTGAGAAAGTCTCCCACATGGGAAACATAATTCTCCCACTTTCACAAATTTCTCCCCCCAAAATCTCCCTTTTAGCAGATATATTGCACTTATTATGTTCTAATTAGCTTATTAAATCAATATAAATACAATGTTTATATAACATAATAATCATTGAGAAACAATCAACAAATAGTTATCCTTGTTGTATTTATTACTCAAATTTGGATTAAAAACCCCTGGTAGACTAACAGAATTATCATAATAATTCTTTGTCTCATATTTGTACTTGGATTATTAGAAAAATTATCCTTTTTTCCATGAAAAAAGTCGTCATACTAAATCTCCCTGTTAGAAAAGCTGGAAATAAGAGATCTCCCTCTTTGAGCATTGAAAAGAATAACAGTTAAGTCTTACAGTTGAGTGTATGCACCTTCTTTATAACAAATCTGGTTTGGACAAGTTTATACTTTAAATAGGATTTAATAAAGACAGTTTTCTCCTTCATTCAAGGTTTTGTTTAATCAGGATTCTGTATTATTTGATTTTTGGTTGAGGCAGGTGCTTGCTATATTCATGGTTTGGAATAAATAATTATGTTTGCTAGATTGATAGTTTGGTATAGACAGTTGTTTGCTAGATTAATAGTTTGGTATAGACAGTTGTTTGTTAGATTAATAGTTTGGTATAGACAGTTGTTTGTTAGATTTATAGTTGTTACTGCATTGTCCCATCACTATACACAAACAAAACATTTCTATCCACCATAACTCTGGGGAGCAATGATTCCATCAATAAAATCATTAGTTTCCAAATAAACTGGCTGTTTGTCAATAGAATACCCAAGGATTAAATCATTAAATTTGAATGGATGTGGAAACAGATTTCATCATAATCCATTCAGTGTTAGTAACACAATATTAGATGTTTCAACAAAACAAACATTGGAATGGAGTTGGAGTTTAATTAATAAACATTAAATCTGTAGCGCTACCTAAACATCCAGAGAGAAAGGTATGGTTACCATAGTTTAACTAGAAAAATAAGACATCAGTGGAACTTAAAGTATATAAAGCCATGTAATGATGAAAAAAAGGGGGATGGCAAGAACTATCGCAAAATATATACAAGTCTTATGGTTACCAACATGTAATTTGACTTATATAAAAAATAAAAGCTGTAATAACTAACAGACAGACAGACAGACAGACAGACCTATAGACAGATGGATATATATCATTAGATGGGTGGAGGGACAGTGATTTCTAGTGACTTTCTATATAAGCAATTAAAATGTGTCAGCATATGAGGGGGCCCTGAGGATCCCCTTGGCTAAGTGTAGGACCAAGGTATATATCAGGCTCCTTTCATTGGGCTAACTTTAAGAAATAAAGTATCATCTTTTCCATAATTTTATACAACAAATTATTTTTAATTGTCCAATGAAACTCACTCTAAATATCTGAGCAGTGATCAATATTTCTTAGAATCCCAACTATAAAGGTGTATTTATTTGTGGCAATCAGTTATGTGGGTTTTCAAAAGTCCAGTTTGAAGACTTTAGAATTTGAAAAATATATTTTATAATGTGATTTTAAGCTTTGGCAATGAGGAGCTACATTTACTTATACTCAAATGGCATATGATTACCGTAAAAGTATTAAAATTTTCGTAATGCACTAATTTCCCTATTTTTGCAGTGGACAGAAAAGCGCAAAAAATAGTATGTGATAGTAATTTTAACACCATATAACGCTAATCAGTTTTTGAAGCCGTGAAAATAGATACACACGAATTCGTTCATTTGATAGAATCCAAGAAAACTTAGGTAACCGCAAAATTAATGTGTTTCCATTAGTTAATAATACCGTGTTGTTATAGTTCTGATGTCTTGTCAAACGGATATATGTAAGATTTCTTATAATATATAGTGTGCGTCTGGAATTAAAGTTCAAACAATCACTACCTTTCTGCATATGTCATTTCCAGAATAGTTAACATCCAACAGAACAAATTTGAACAATTCTTATTTCAGGCTGGGATATATATAGAATATTGCAGATGATCCACCACTATTATTGGCTTCTGAATTTATTTTATAAGTGAGCAACATAAACCACGAAAATTGGTACCCCACAAGAAATAATTCTGTTGAAGGAAAAAGAACAGATACTGTAAAACACAACATGTATCATCATCATATAACCCCTATAAAATAGTCAACAGGTGCAAATCCCAACACTTTGAAAAGGAGGGGAGCCAGCCCAGGTTCCTCAGAAAAATGGGGGAGCTAGGGCATTACTTGCCATATTTTGTTAATATTACACATGAAAAGGACACATTTTCCAATAAAAAGGGGAGTGCCAACCCCATTCACCCCTAAAATCTGGATCCGCCACTGGTAAATACTTACAGTGAACAAAGAATAGGAGAGAAACTTTGAATGTAGGTAGTTATTTTATAAATAAATATGGAAAAAGAATATTCAACTACATGTGTACAGAAAAAAGTTACTAAAATAACAATTATTAAATCTACTAAAAGCCCTGACTGGTTTCCACCTTGATCTTACCTTAACTTTTGTAACAGTCAATTTTATCTTTTTTCCTTGTGTTGCCATGACAACTTATTGACAACACAAAACTGTTCATTGATAAAGTCCCCAATCTATTCAATACTCTCCATTGATATCTTATTTATGAGAAAAACATGTAAAACTGGAATTGATTTAGCATTTCCTTATAAATATTGTAGGATAAATTAAGCCAATTGTGCTCTGATAGTTTCCAAACGTTTCCGGACTTTCCAGTAATTGCTACATTTTCATTTCCATGTGTTTCTATACGAAGGAATACCTGGAATAATTGTTTCAAATTGTTCTTTTTGTTTTGTATCTCAATATCACTGCTGGTAATAATTTTCTATTTATTTCTGAAATGAATTGATTTTTTTTCACGTATTTTAAAATGATAGACCATAAAAGTCTCACAATATTTTGCTATTTTTCTCCCAAATTAGAATCATTGTTGGGGAGGAAGACTTCACTCTGCACAGAAAAAGTGGTAGAATCATATAACTTCTCCTCTGCTTTTAAAATCATGTTTCTATTAATAGTCATGATGTAATTCAATTTCGTTATTCCTTTTCACAAATTTCAAGTAGAAATTCGTACCATTTTTGTTTATAAGAAATACTCAAAATAATGAACTAATTTTTCACACAAAAAAAAAGAAAATCTACATCGCAAAAAATCTATTTCCAGTCTTTACTTGTTGTAAACTATTGAAACCTCCTTATTTCTTAACAACAGGAGTTTTGTGTATAAAAGTTTTGCACAATCCTTTTTTTATGACAGATATTTTAGCAGACACGTTTATATTACTGATAAATTTTGGAAATGAAACAAGCCATCATGGTTGTCATTCCTTTTCTTTTATTCATCCCATAATGTTTTAATCACAACTTCACATTGGTCTCTAGTTTTTAATTCCATCATCATGTTAAACCATTGCATGTTGTTAAATGTTAGACCATGGAATAAAATTTCATTCTTCCAGTTAATATTTTAAACTACTTTCCAAAATAAAAGATTTAACTTTTCAGGAACTATATTCCAGAACACATGATTGAATTAATTAAAGTTTTCCCATTCCACAATAACTTCTCTGATTGGAACTCTCCTGTTAGAAGTCCAATAAATACTATTCTCGTGCTTTGAACTTTAAACAGTTTCACCTTGTTAAATTCTATTATCATCCATTTTTGAAAAATATCTCTTTACGTCAAGTTCTTTATTTCATGTCATAATTATAGTCAGAAAAAATAAGTTGAATAGAAATAATGCCTTTTTTCAAGAAAACATAGTGCATTGCTTTGAACTATTGGGTCGGAACTATTATTGATGTTTAATTAAAAATCTTCCTTTTTATCACAGAAAACATCTAACGAAATCAATTGGAAATTGGAAATAGGATCAATGAATACTAAAATTATTTATTTCAATATCTTTACAACCAACCTTTGTCTGTTTGCTGATATGAAGAAACAATGATTTGGGTGAGAAGGGGGAGCTAGATTTTAGGAGGAAGTAGGAAATTAGTAATTTAACTATCAAGAGTGGTGAAATGAAGTTTTGCCTAATTCTTACAAATGATTACATTGAAAGAAATTTTAATGTGCCTCCTCAGAGCCCCTCCCAAGAGAACCCCCTCCCCTCATAATGTTTAGTCTACATATCAAGTTGTGAAGTGATCTAAAGATCACCGCTGCAAAAAAATTGAAGTGCAATTAAGTCCCACAACCATAAATTTCAGGGATGATTTTACTTTGTCAACAAACAAAATGGAAATAGACAAAAGCAGAAGTAAATATACAGTAAAAAAAAATCATTCAGAAAAAGTGAAAAAAAACCTGAAAATTTGTTAAATGGAAATGGCAGGACAATATGATCAACTACAAATGACGACAAACAATCCCACAAAATTTGAAAATAATCCTTTAAGCGGTTTTTCAGAAGTTACATCCACAAGTGTGGCCAGATTGATGCACGAATGGATGGACACTGGTATTTCTATGTTCCCTTCCATGTAATGGCAGAGGGGGCAATTGAACCCCCCCTGCATTTTTCTGAATTACAACCACATCCAACTTATTAAATGTTCAGTTGTGAGTGAGAAAGGCTCATTTCATCATTAAATAGACTTGTTTTAGAAATTAAGTAAACAAAAGGTTCAAATTATTCAATATTTCCAATTGCATGTTGATAGAAATCCATTTACTGAAACAATTAAGTACTTCTTGGTCTAAGAATCAGGCAAAATATCATAAGGCAAATATTTTACTGCATTATCCAAGTATATAAACCTAATACCTCTAAAACTGACCATCAAAGTGTTCGTAAACTTTGCCTTTTAAATATACTGATAAATCAAATTTGTTTGAGCTGTACTATGGAAAAATGAGGTAAAAAAAAATTTTCCCATACTTTTCCCCTATATAATCGTTAAAAAAATATCTATTTAACAGATGCTTCATGACAAATTGAAATAGCTTTTCAATTGTTTTCTAGATGTATTGAATGTATTTGCAGCAAAAAAGACCTAATTGAGAAAAATGATAGGCCACCCACTGACTGATTCTTACAATGAATGGTACATCAATCCTGTGAATTAAATGAATAGTATTAGTTAATGTCCTTAAGCTTCAGAGGGGGTATTCAATTTAGGCCACAAAATAAAATTATTGTTTTTCCCTTATCTCAATTATTCCAAATTTGGTTTTTAAAAAAAATGTGAAAAGTATCGTTCATTGGGGAAAAGGCAGTAAATGAATGTTTTTGGATTTTAAAAAATCAGAGCCAAACAAATGAAGAGTCATTCTAGTATATCAGTAAATATATTCTTCTCTATACCAGGCCAATAAAAATAAATTACTAAAAATCAATAATCATTTTTTTTATTCCAATAGAATTCATAGTTGCTACATCAGAAATTCAGATTGAAGCTTTTAGAAGATTGGCTCTTGTAAAGAATGGTTCAAAGAAATAGTATTGTCTGATCACAAAGAAACACAGGGAGATGCACTTAGAAACCGTCAATTATTGCTACTTTGGTAAAAACAGAGAACTATTACGTCAAATCCTTTTAGGCCAATACAAAAATAAGTATTTGAGGAGGGGAACTAAGAAGTAAAAGTAAAAGAAGTTTTTATATGTTAAAATAGTTCAAAAATGGTTTATACAATTGCATATTTCTTTGCAGTAACACCATTTCTCTGTTAGGGCAAGTAATTAAATAGAGATAATAATATTGGAAAAGGCAGTAAAAGTCAGTTTTTTTATAAAAAATTTAGGCCAAACAAATTAATTATCAGTTAATATAATGTTTGCTATATATGGCCTCAAAAACAAATTTATTCTATAATCAATTTCTTTTGATTCCAATAGAATTCATAGTTGCTACATCAGAAATTCAGATTGGAGCTTTAAGAAGATTAGCTCTTGTGAAGAATGGTTCAATGGGATAGTACTGTCTGATTTCAAAATAACACGGGAGATGCACTTAGAAACCGTCAATTATTCCTATTTTGGTAAAAACAGAGAACTATTACGTCAATTACTTAAAGGCCAAAACAAAAATAAGGTTTTGAGTAAGGGAACTAAAAAACAATAAAAAAAAGACTATGAATTTGATTTTGCAACTACATACCTGTTTGAGGTATAAAAAAAAAACCAATCATTTCAATGTTTGTCACCAGGTGAAACAAAATAAAAACTTTTAAGGCCAGATAAATGTATGTTAGAGTTTGAAGTACTCTTCAATAGGAAAAGGGCAATAGATGTCAGTTTCGGGATATAAAAAATTAGGCCAAACAGATTTGATATATGTAAATATATTCTACATAAGGCCAAAAAATTAAATTTAAGAAGAAAACCAGTGAGCATTGCTCACTAACTTGATTCCCCCTACTCCCAAATTTGATGACATGCATCTTTTAACCTCCATATCGATTTGAATCAATGTAGAAGGAGTAACCGATAAGAGATGGGTCGCCAATGTCCCTATATCAAAAAATGGCAAAGTCCATGTTTTGCTATGTGAAACCCCCAAATTGATTCAGATCAAAATCTAAAAAAGAAGGTGCAAAATAAAAAACATGTAATACGATTCTGTAAAAGTTTCATGTAATTCCAATCCACGATGTAGAAGAAGCAAGAATAAGAGATGGGTATCCCCCCTATATAAGGGAAGGAAAGACAGATGGATGGACAGACACTCCTATCACTTATACACCCTATTTGCCAGTAGGAGTATAAGATGGGTTCCCCCTGTGTAAAGAAAGGAACTACAGACGGAAGGAAGGATGGAAGAAAGGATGAACAAACGGATGAACACCCCAATCACTGTATATAATAATAATCAGTTTCTTTATATTCCAATAGAATTCAGAGTTGCTACATCAGGAATTCAGACTGAAGCTTTCAGATGATAAGGTTGTATAAAGAATGCTTCAATGAGATAGTATTGTCTGATCACAAAGGAACATGAGGAGATACACTTAAAAATGATCCATTATTCCATTAACAGTGAAGTATAGACTATTCTATCAATATTGTCTAGGCCAAATCATTAAATGTTTGTGAAGGGTAAAAACGACTTTACATTAAGGCAGAAATTAAAATGTTTGTTAAAGGCGAACAGATTTATTTCATTAGGCCAAATCAATTAATATCTGTTTAAGGTTTGAATGAACCAATATTGAGGCAAAAAAATATTAAGATTTTGGAAAATTTTTGCAGCTCCCATTAACTCCATTAATATGGAACATGAAGTCAGATGCATTGTCATGCTATGCAAACCCCAAAACATGTGTTGTTGTTTTACAGCACCCAAAAGCACTTACAAAATATGGCACATCTAAATGAAGTCACACATTAAATTTGAAATCAGTCCATCCATTGGGAGCTGAGGTCTTGCATGTATTTTTGTGACAAAAATTTTCTCTTTGATCCTACAGTGACTTAGTCAAAAGAGACAGCAAGTTGATATCTGATATCACTCAGAATGACTTACAACATATGCCATATCTATATGAAACTACACATGAAATTTGAAAGCAATCTATCCATTGCGAGCCGAGATAAATACGACGAAATTTCGATAGACTGACGGATATAATGACAAATAGTCATTAGGTGATTACAATATACCACAGACTCGTTGAGTGGGAGTATAAAATCATATCTTTTTTCCTTGAAAATAATGGTATTAATAGTCAAATAATAAAGTGTTGGTTTATTTTATGCCATGTTTTCCCCCAATGCCTGATTCTTTCAGAGACTGATACTTAAACAGTCTATGTAAAGCCACAACAATAAAAGCAAAACTTAAAAATCTTTAAAATAAACAAAATACATTAAATATACAAATAAATTCATGTTTTGCATAAAAATGATTATTAGTTTCAAAGCTTAACAACAAGGCCAAAATAAATTAATTGCATGTTTCTGGTTTTCCGAGCCTACCCCCATTACTGACGCTGACTTAGAATTTAGAGTATCATTGATCTGCAAAGTATATGATAATGCACATAATGCACTTATGCAAAAGTGTAACATGGTTTTTCAGCATCTGTTGCACGACCCTTTGGAAATAAACAATTAAAAAAATAATTTTTTTTGTAAAATAAATTGCATTACCTACCTACTCAACATATTTTTTTGTGGTTGACATAGAAAGCACACAATTAAATCAGTTTGGCCTAAGGTTTAACTTACTAAATTAACCTGATGTAGGGTAAGGGACATAACTCTTGAAATCATTGCTATGTTTGTATCATATTCAATTTCATCAAAGCCTATCAAGCTTTCATTTGAAACAGAATGAAATCAATCCAAGTTACTTTGATGCTAAAATGAGATTGATGTAAAATGCTGAATTCAAATGTTCCAATGATTAGTAAGAGTTGTGTCCCTTACCCTAGGTATACCTCCTTAAGAAGTTTCAAGAAAAATCAAGCACAGACATAATACATGGCAAGTAAAACAAAAAAAGGGCTCCACCTAAAAAAATCAGCAAATAAAATAATCTTAATTCCAAAATACCCACTTTTAATCTTAATATGAGATCAAGTAAAAAGGAAAATTCAAAGCCATTCCATAAAAAGAGTTACCATGGTTACTGTAAACCATGAAATAATGGCAATTTTATTTTCCCTATTATGGCACCTCTTCAATTTATTTTTTATTATAATATGTCATTTCTAAGTGTTCCAAAGCTTTTAACAGAAAGTTGGTATTTGGTAAAAGATTTAAGTACTTCTCTGACTAAGAATCAGGCAAAAATGTGTATACAATGTGGCATATCAAGAATAAAAAACTCAGGGATTTTATGGCATTATCCAAGTATTTTTACCTCATAACCTCAAGAAATAAGCATCAATGTGTTTGTAAAGTTTACCTTTTAAAGATATTGAAATCCACTGTAGTAAAATGATGAGAAAAGTTTCCCATGTTTTTTTCCCTATATAAGCAATAAACACATATCAATCCGGATACATTTTTTAATGGCTTTTCAGTTGTTTTGTTTTGTTTTTCTTTTTTTTTTTTCGATGTATTGAATATATTTGAAGCAAAGTAAACAAAATTGAGAAAAATGATGTGCCACCCATTGCCTGATTCTTACACAGAATGGTACTTTAAAAGCAACACACGGCATAAGTTGCGGCTCCATACTTTCCCTCTTTTTCTCCTCCACTGCAGCGTGACAAAAAAGTTTGCATAATGTAGCATGGAACAAATCATGACTTTTACAGCAAATAAAACAGTAAACTTCAGGAAATTGAGTGGATCTTCCATTGACTGAAATGCCTCAGGTCATTAACTGGATCATAATCTTTTTATTATGATATTGTTATATAAATACTAATTTTAAAGCAATATCAACTTTAAAAGGTTGAGAATATACTTTAAAAGGTCAACGTTTACCTGTATACATAAAAGTGATGACCCAGAATAACGTTTCAATCAATTCAAGGATATACAATCGAACTCCACTCGGATGGCTCGAACACCTGGGATTTCTCAAACACAATTCAAAGTACCAAAATTTTCTCCTATATAATCAGTATAAATAACCTTGGATTTTTCGAACTTCGATTTCTCGAAAACTCGAACTGACTAGTCGGTCCATTCGGTAATAAATCTCAGAGAATAAACCTCACTAACTCGAACTCATCAGCCATTTTGTCAGCTTGGGTAATAAAAGGTGTGAAAAACTGAAACCCTATCATTAATCAGTGTCATTTTAGTTAATTACAGGTAATATTTAAGTCATCACTAATTAGGTAGTTTTGATAAAACTGATTGAAATTCGAGAAAGTCGGTGTGATGAAAGCATGAAAGAAAATCAGATAAAAAACATATTATTGACCAATGAACCCGCACTCTGGACGTTTTTAAAAGAAAACACAGCATTTTTAATGTCCATAAATCAACATAATCTTCTGAAAGCGAATGAAAAAGATACACTAACACAACTTCGGAGGAAGTAAGCAATTACTAACGATAAAGTCGAACTCGGACCGCCAACGAAAGAAATACGGAAATATACGAACTTCTATTTCTCGAACTCCCGATAACTCGACACATTTCAATGGTCCCTTGGAGTTCGAGCTACCGAGGTTTGACTGTACCTGAATACATCATCACCCCATGTTTACTCTAAGTTGTCCATAAACATTTGAATGGTCTTTTAAGTACCAGTTTATATAAAATTCAGACAATGCCAATGGTTAAGTGATTCATGATGTACAAAAAAGCTCCAAAGAAATGATGCTTTCTCAGTCTCCATATGCTAGAATTTTACATAACTTTAACCCTTTCAGTATTCAGATCTGTATTTGTGAGAAAATAATACATTCATCTCCCACTAAAATTAACCAAATCACACCAATAACTCTTGCAAAATATTTTTATTCTCAAAAGTGCAACAACCAAATGAAAAACTAAGACTTGTTATGTGGTCTACATCTGTTTCTAAACAAGAAATAAAACTGAATTCGGTGGGTTTTTGACATGCATGAATCACCTAGTGTCTGATTTTTTATAAAGAATAATACTTCAAAAATATAGAAGCTAGGTATGACCTTAATAATATGAATGTCATCATTGCAACCACATTTTCTTCCTTTTGCTCAATATACAACCTAGACATGCACTCACTTGATAATTGTCACCAAACCCAACCCCCTTTTCTTAATATACAAGCTAGGAATTCACTAACCTGCTGAGAGCTAAGCCTGGAAGGATCATCTTCTCCCTCAATAAATTCTGAAGTTCTTGTGTCGGCAGATGCAGCCTAAAAATCAAGAGGAACTACAGTATTACAGGAATTTTGAAAAAAGTATTGATAAGATGGAGTTGTTCCCCTTTGAACAGTTTGAAAACTGAAAAAAATCTAAAGTCGTTTTCCAATATTTCTAAGCTTTTAAGAAAAAGATTTGAATTGTTTGAACCAAGAAATGCAATGTAGAACAAATATAAATAATCATAACTTTAAGAAATATACATTGTATTAGTAGTTTAAGTGCAAAAATGAACAAGAAATGTTTCACTTTTCCTAGCTATAAAGGCCAATAGATGAGATTTGTGTGCAACTTATAATGATCATTAATAAGGCCCATTACTCTGAAAGGAAGAAATCAGAAAGAAACACCATTTTTGTGGAATGCCTATTTTAGTGGTCTGTCTAAAAACACTGAAGTCAATTCCTTGAAATATTTACTCAGAGAATTCAGAGGTCATGTTGCATAAAAATAGTAAGTCTAAAATTCCTTAATAATGTCACAAAATCTAAAACTACGAGTTGTAATTAACATCCTTTCTATTGAATTGAGACTCCTTTTTTAGGATGGATATTCCCTCTTTAGGACTAAGAATCCCTCTTTTGAATGGAGACGCCCTCTCATGGATGGTGACTTCCTCTTTTGAAAGGTGATCCATTTGAAATGGACACTCCCTTTTTTGATAGAAGACCCCCTATAATGAATGGAGGATCCCTCTTCTAAATGGAGACTCACTCTCCTTAGTGGAAAGACATAAATGCATGATTTGCTGTTTCTGATAGTCCCAAGGAATGATGGAGAAGCATGGCACATTTAAAGTTGTAAAAAAATTACAAAATTGAGTTCCAAACTAGTAGCTTTCTGATATTTTACACAGAATTAGTTTGAACCAATAATGCAATTACCAATTTCTAATATGCTTGTTATCAGTTGAAACATTACTTGGCATTTAAACAGGTTTTTTCATTTCTAGTAATAGGGCAAGTAGATACTTAGCATAAAAACGTGTATATATAAATGTGTTAATTAATACATGTAAAAATCTGCATTGTCTATACAATTAAATAATTAGTCAAAAAACACATTACATCTGTTAGGCATAAAAACCATATTAATACAGATAAGCACAATATCTTAATATTTCAAGGGAGGCAATTCAGTGAATTAATATTAAGGGAGATAACTGCAAGAGTAGAATGGATCACCATGCATTCTCTGACATTCAAAAATAAAAATGTGTATTTATCCATGAAAAAATTGATGTATATTGATCTTTACTTTACTTATAGCAGGTTACTATTTCTGTCCTGAAAGAGGGTTTTAAAAAAGTTTGTTTTTTGGTTATTTTTTTCAATTGACAAAACCATGTGAAAATTAAAATTTCGGAACAAAAATTTTCACATGACTAAAAGCTAACAATGAAATGGTATTGTCAACACCTATATTTTGTAATGGCTTTTTTTAGGGTTCTTTTTAGGATTAAAGGTACTCTTCTTTTGTCACACAGCAAAAATATAAAAAAAACTACAGATCTGATCATAGTATTGCTATACAAAAGATTTTTATTAATGAAGAAATAAAAAGCCAGAAATGCATTGAGATCCAAGGGAAGGTAACCTACTCGGAGTTGTAATTCTATCAAGTCGTGTCGGAGGCTGTCTGCCTCTTCTACAGCTATTTGAGCAGCTTGCTCGGCTGTCTGGATTTTTTTCTCCGTTTCAAAAATTTGGTCCTAAATAAGTACATTTGACATTAAATGAAGCTGAACACTTTTCACAATTAAATAACAAAAAAAAAAAATTTAAATTCCATAGTATGTAAACATCAGAAAATTAAAAAAAACCAAAATTGATTACTTAAGTAAAATTGTAGAACAATTAAAAAATAAAAAATCTTAAACAAAATAAAACATACATGATAAAAGAAACATTCACTCACACATTCATTCACTCAAACATACATTCACTCACACATTCATTCACTCAAACATACATTCACCTCACACATTCATTTACTCAAACATACATTCACTCAAACATACATTCACCTCACACATTCATTCACTCAAACATACATTCACTCACACATTCATTCACTCAAACATACATTCACTCACACATTCATTCAAAATTTTTTCTCACTTACTCAAAAACGGAAGCAAGTGAAAATCAAAGTTGAAATTTCTGTAAATGGATGTTTTTTGAGACAACCAGTGTAAGGTGAGGTCACATGACCTTGCTTCGTGATGTCACAGGCAATTTGTAATTTTGCAAGGTAATATCACAATTTAACATGGAAAATGAAGAAGGCATTCTCACTGATAATAAAATGCAACATTATTTCTGAAGAAATGGACTCAACCATTTCTATTAAAAATCTGAGATTTCTTCCACTCATAAGAGAAGTTTGAGATTTCTTCCACTCATGAGAGAAATTTCATTCAGTCTGTACTGTTTCACTTGTGTAAAATACAAAATATAAAAATCCAGTTTCTTAAAAATTCTCAAGCTAAGAGTTTACTTAAACCTTACTTAACCAAAATTTTAAACAATCAGATCACTTGAAATTAAATTGAAGAAATGAGGAAAAAACTCAACAATTTCAGGAAAATCACAACTTGAGATTTTGTTTATGAAACTCTGGGCAGGCCCCAGCACCACAAAACTTGAAAAATTACTTCAGTCTGAGAAAATTCCTAACTGTTTGTGACATCATCAATTTCTAAGACTTTGATTTGAGTTACCATTGAAGTTAAGAATATCCCTAGACATTTATTCAACTTTTGTGGTACCAGGGTCTGATAGGGACTGATGTGGCAGGATGGTCTACCTGTAGTAAGATCTAAACAGGCAGTTCTGATAGGGACTGATGTGGCAGGATGGTCTACCTGGATAGGGACTGATGTGGGAGGATGGTCTACCTGGATAGGGACTGATGTGGCAGGATGGTCTACCTGTAGTAAGATCTAAACAGGCAGTTCTGATAGGGACTGATGTGGCAGGATGGTCTACCTGGATAGGGACTGATGTGGCAGGATGGTCTACCTGTAGTAAGATCTAAACAGGCAGTTCTGATAGGGACTGATGTGGCAGGATGGTCTACCTGGATAGGGACTGATGTGGGAGGATGGTCTACCTGTAGTAAGATCTAAACAGGCAGTTCTGATAGGGACTGATGTGGCAGGATGGTCTACCTGGATAGGGACTGATGTGGCAGGATGGTCTATCTGGATAGGGACTGATGTGGCAGGAATGTCTACCTGGATAGGGACTGATGTGGCAGGATGGTCTACCTGGATAGGGACTGATGTGGCAGGATGGTCTACCTGGATAGGGACTGATGTGGCAGGATGGTCTACCTGTAGTAAGATCTAAACAGGCAGTTCTGATAGGGACTGATGTGGGAGGATGGTCTACCTGGATAGGGACTGATGTGGCAGGATGGTCTACCTGTAGTAAGATCTAAACAGGCAGTTCTGATAGGGACTGATGTGGCAGGATGGTCTACCTGGATAGGGACTGATGTGGTAGGATGGTCTACCTGTAGTAAGATCTAAACAGGCAGTTCTGATAGGGACTGATGTGGCAGGATGGTCTACCCTGATAGGGACTGATGTGGCAGGATGGTCTACCTGGATATGGACTGATGTGGCAGGATGGTCTATCTGGATATGGACTGATGTGGCAGGATGGTCTACCTGGATAGGGACTGATGTGACAGGATGGTCTACCTGGATAGGGACTGATGTGACAGGATGGTCTACCTGGATAGGGACTGATGTGGCAGGATGGTCTACCTGGATAGGGACTGATGTGGCAGGATGGTCTACCTGGATAGGGACTGATGTGGCAGGATGGTCTACCTGTAGTAAGATCTAAAGAGGCAGTTAAATGACTTGGCTGAAGAATTAATTCTTTGGCCAAATCGGTTTGTGGCTGGTTTGTCACCAAGCAATCCAGGGTTCGATCCTTGGTCGTGGAGTACATGTATAATTTTGTGAATCAAATCATTCTCTCCTGTTGCACTATGTAAAAGACAGTTTCTCTTGTTCATGTAAAAGACAGTTACTCTTGTTCAGCTGTTAATTCACCACAAGAAAAAATGCCAAGCGTTGCATTAAATAATGTTTTATAAAGAATACAAGCATGTTAATTTGTATGTTATTTCTCCTTTTTTCATCTTATCAACTCCCAATATTTTTAAAGAAGGTAGACCTAAGGTAGAGGACACAACTCTTGCAAATCATTGGAACGCTGGTATTCACCATTTTACATCAACCTCTGGTAAGCATTAAATGTAATTTGGACTGATTTCATTCTGGTTCATATGAAAGGCTGATAGACTTATATGAAATTGAATATGATACAAACATATCACTACTTTCAAGAGTTATGTCCCTTACACTAGGTCCTTAATGTGTTTAGGGTAATGTTGAAAAAAAAATATATTGACACCAACACAAATTCCCCTTCACAATATTAATGTTGTTTCAAAATTCATTAGGGATTTCAGTAGTAAGTTGGCTTGTTCAACTTTTGGAAAATCGTTTTGGCCATATTACTGAAGAAGGCCTATGGCTGAGACCGTTTTGAATCTCCCACATGAAACAATGTCAACATGGAGAATATCCTACATGAAGCAGTCTCAATAGGGAGAATCTCCCAGATGAGACAGTGTCAACAGAAAGAATCTCCAACATGAGACAGTGAGGGGGGGAGGGGGTGGGGGGGTGAACGGAGGACCCTCCAAACCCATCGACTATAATGGATAAGAGGTGGGTCCTCCATGTGTAATGAAGGGGAGAATGAAAAAATGGAAGGTAAGGAGTACATATGGATGGAACGACAGACATCCCGTTCGGTATACTGTGTTAGGAATTTAATTCATGGATACCAATTTTCATAGATTAGGGATGAAACACAAGTTAGTGGATTCTTGAATTCATGGTTTTGAGGTTTTCAGTTAACATATCGATGGAAATTTCCTTTTCGTTGGTAACCAAATTTAAGGGTTTGGCCTACCCAAGAAAACCATGAAAATTGGTACCCCACGAACAATGGTACTTTCACAGTATATCCTCCCTTTACCATTGCTCAACTTCTTTTAGAGAGACACACCCATATGAAACTATCATTGGTCAGTTCTACTGCAGAACATGCACTTTTTAATATTAACAAATCCCACTAGCTTACCTGATTCCAAATCACATATTGTTAATGAATGGCCACATGAAACTTAAATTGGTCAGTTCTTCTGAAAACCCAAACCTCATAAATGTTCATTTGCTTTACCTGACCTTGAAAAATGGATTGCCATACAAGGACACATCCATATGATACTATTTTGTCTGTTCAACATCTGACTGCCTTTTTTTCAATATTGACAAATTCCATTGGCTTATTTGAATTTTGATAATTATTTGTCATGGAGGACACACCCATATGATACTCTTATTGGTCAGTTCAGCATAAGACTCCACCCCTTTTCAATATTGACAAATTCCATTGGCTTACCTGAATTTTAATGATGTGGTAGCTCGGTGGATTGATATCAATGGCTTGTCTCAAGTCCATGTACTGTACTAGCTGAACAGCCATTATGGTTCAGTGAGGTTGTGGCCTTTTTGTAGGTCAAGGTCAGGTTAAATGTTTTCCAATATATGTTCAAAACACTGAGAAATATACTTCAACAGGAAACATTGTGCTTATTTTAAATCCAAGCTACGAATTGTCAATTTGAAGAACGTTTCAAATTCTGTAAGATTGTTCGTTTCACAGTTTGCAACCTTGAAGAGCACAGCAGATTAATTCCAAATAGGAAAAGTTCTCAGTCAATGTGTATAAGTAAATAATCCACAAAAAAAGTCTTTGATTCAAAAGTTTACAAAGTGCAATATTTTTTGTTTCTTCAGGCACCTGAGAGCACTTTGTATAATGCTACAATAGAGGAAATCTCCAATGTGATAAAATGCCACTTCAAATGAAATCAAACAGCTACATTGAAAAACACCACTTAAATGATTGAAAAGAAATTCAATCAATCAGAATTTCAAAAGATAAGTTTTATTGACAGGAATAATTGTACAGGAATGTTAAGGAATTATATATTATGTCAAGTTATTATTATCAGTTCGAACCTTTACTTAAATATCCTATTTATGAATATAAAAGATTTTCAATTGTACAACTATCATGGTAGAAGATTTTATTCATAATTCATAAGTCATTCTTTTGTTCTGTTATACCTAGCCTTTTAAAAACTTGTAAATATCTTATGCAATGAAAATAATAAGCAAATTGGTGGATTACTAGTCTAGTGGCAGTTCACTGGACCTTCGAAATATGTTACAAGAAAAAGAATGAAAATTAATTGTTTTTTGGAATAAATAGCTATAAATTTGTATATCATCTTATGTATGTGTCATTGTAAAAAATAGTTTATACAAGTACAAGTACTTATTTATGATATGCAATGAAACCCATCTAAACCAAACCCATTTGGACTTTAAAATCCAAAATTTAAAAATGTCTAAATTAGAAATAATTTTAGACAATATTTAGCAAAGGGTATTGATAGTCTGAAGAATGATTGAGGTCAACTTTTTAATTAATCTAAATAAAGAATTGCAACTCATGTTCAATATTTATGCATAATAAGATTTTTTTCAAAGCTTTATTTTAAGTAAATTATTGAGAGAGACTTTTTAAATTCATCATGCATTTCATCTTCATTCATATGGCAAGAAAACCAAAACAAACTATCTTCATAATACAGCAGTAAACAAAACAGAACAATGATAGGTGATTAATCACATTCATCTGGATACACTTATCACCTAACACTGCTCCCTCCTCAAGAATAAATTTCCACAAAATGTAATTTCTGTTCAATGAAAACAATGACTATCTCTCTCTATAAATTGAAGCATGGTTTGTTACAGGAAAACCCTGATCTGTTTATACTACTTGGTGACAATCCGTATTTTTCACCGGACTCTATGGAAATGATCCGTAAAATCCTGAACTTTGTGAAATTTTATCAAAGGTACTATGGAGGTATTCACAATCCGTAGAGCATAATTTGCAGTCAAAATCCATAGTAAATACGGAAAATCTGTAGAAGTAAACACATCTAAAAACCAGTGATAAATCTTACTATAGCAAAACATATACAAGTACTGGTACTCTTACTTTAAGGGCAGATGATCTAGAATTGCTCTAAAAATATATGAATTATGCTGATGTCTTGAACCTCCACAATCTCCCCCATGCTCATTATTCAAAATTTCATTACAAAATGCACATGTGTACAAGATGCTCTTTCTAAACTAGATGTACAAGATTCATAATAAATCATCCTGACATTAACCCCCACTCACAACCCCCCTCCCAGCCCTTATTTGATATTTTTGTTCTTTTCAATCCTACAAGGCTTTCCATATCTCTTAACAAATCCCGTTTTAATCACTCCACTCAATATCTCACAATTCACAAAAGATTTAAAAGCTATGATAGTCCCATTACAATCCACTGTCGTACATAACAACAAGCAAATTCTCCCTAACAGCGATCGTTTGTCCTTTAAGACATTATGTACACAAAACAAACAGATAGGGTATAAATCTTGAATTGATTGAAAAAACAATATTGAACATCTGAAGATAGGGGTAATAAATACCAAGTCTTTAAACAGGAACGAGTGATTTAGGAAGATGACAAAGTATTTTACAAGTACATATAGTTTTTATATATGAATAAAGAGTTCACGAGAATTACTGTGAAAGTACTATGCTTGGTGGGGTTCCAATTTTCATGGTTTTTCGTGGGTAGGCCAAACAACAAAAGTTGGCTCCCAACAGAAAGGAGACTTCCATGGATGTGTATACTGAAAAACTCCAATCCACGAATTCAAGAATCCATGAACTTCTGTTCCTTCCTTTATCAACGAAAATTGGTATCCATGAATTTTAGTACTTTCACAGCATTGAATCATATTTTATAAGATTCATGAAGATGTTGTTTTTGAAACTTTAGGAAAAGCTTATACAGTGAAAGAGTAATCAAGGGAACCAAGGTTCTAGTGGAAATCAAAAGAATGCAATCCAGAGATAAAGACCAGACAGGGAAAACAGACATTTACAATGAAGAACATGAAATAACCAACATAATGCATACATAGAAACAAAACCAAATGAGAAACTTGGACTCCACTAAAAACTGGGAGCATGGACCAGGTGCTTTTCAAGTAACACTTGCTGAGTTGCTCATAAAGAGTAAAGTCCAGGGTAGATTAAAGAGGAAAGGAAAACTATGACACAGTGAACAAATCATTTCTCATGGTGTGGATGGATACACCGTAATGAGACCTGACTAAACTGAACACATTTGAGGCTGTGTTTGGTTAAGGCAGGTGTTTGATTTATGCCTGTTGAAATAGATGTAGAGGGACTTCAGAAGATGTATGTTTAGACAGGTATCCAGCTTAGTAAGGGTTCAGACAGGTTTTACTGTAGTAATCACATTACACTGCCCCCTCCTCCAGACAAATTAAAAATAAAAATAATCAAATTTTAGTTAATAATTAAAAAAAAAATACAGAACATTCACCTTACACTGCCCCCCGCAATTAAAAAAATGGAAATATTCCCCTTACACCTCCACAATTAAAAAAATGGAAATATTCCCCTTACACAGACCCCTGGAATCTGGATTGTTACTATTTTTCAACCTACAAATAGCAACACTAACAAATCAATATCTTATGAGAAATTCAACAAAAGTAAAGTTTAATAAAGAGTATTGTTCAAAAATCTTTTTATTCCCAGCACAAAAAGAATTTAATAACTAAATTCTGGGTAAGGTGGGTAAAATAAATGGAAGTTTATAAAGAAATTTACAAAAATGACGAAGATCGATAACTAGAAATAAAAGAGTACAAATTCAAGGGGAGGGAGTCCAGGAATTTAAAAAGGGGGCTGAAGATAAATGGGCATTCCAGGCAATTATTTGCTATATTTTGTCCACATAATGCAGGGAATTACCAAAATTTACCCAAAAAAACGCGGAACCCCATGAATCCCTCACTGAAATTCCAAGCTTTCTGATGTACAGATGATTCAGACCTGTTTAAACTAAACCCTAAATACATGTACAACTGACTGGTATCTGCCTTTAAACTATTATTCAACTTAGGCAGTATTGGACCCAATGGACTTAATAATTCAAAAACTTTATTGTCTACAACTATTCTACACAAACAATAGCTGTCAATGATAATAGTGCAGTTCTTTTTTCTTCCTCAAAGTAAAGTTGTGGATCTAGAGGAAAGTGTGGATTTTGTGGGTTGAACCCCCTCCCCTTTTTATTGTGAGAAAGTTATGTTAATTTTGTGTAAAATTGGCAAGTGGCAGTTAGCCTGGAACCCACCTCTTTTTTTAAACCCCTCTATAACCCCATTTTGAAACTTTACGAATCTCTCCTGGAAATTGCATGTAGAGCGATTTTTTAGGGATGAAAATGTGAAAAAGACACATACATGTATATATACCAATCAAAAAATGCAAAAATTTACCTTTTTTCACAATATCCATGAAAAATGACCAATTTGCTAATTTAGTAGTTCTCCAGCTAAGAATCATGCAAAATAAGTCTCACGGTTGGAGAGTCTACATATTTTTATTTTTGATATTTTGTGTAAAATGTTATAGTAAACAGAAATTAACATGTGGCTTTTCATATAACCCTTGTTCTTAGGAGATAAAAAATATATATAATGTACTGTAAAATTCAAAATTAAGAGAGATAACTCTGTAAATGACATTAAAATAAAATATATTCTGATAGGATGTTCAATGTGGATTATCTACTAAGAGCTGACAGATTGGAATGAATAATTATATATTTCATTATATAGACTCATTAAACAACTTAATAATAAAAATGTGTTTTACGACCCCACACCAAGGATGCTGTGACCTATATTTTTCACTTAGTCTGTCTGTCAGTTGCTAATAAAAAGGATGAAATCAACTTCAAGTCTCATGGCAAATCTAACTCTAACTTGCATTGAACCAAAAAATTGCTCTGCAATTTAAAAATGTTGACCTCAGTGACCTTTAATGTCACTGCATGGGGCCAAATAAACATGAAATTTACAATGTATTCATATCTTTAAACTGATTTAGTATGAACTATCCTTAGAGAAGCCATAGACTAAAAAAAATATTTGATTTATTCATTAAATATAACAGTGTTGTATTTCCATATAGAGAGGTATATTTAATTAATATTGTAATGAGCATTTACAGATTTCTTTAAACAGGCCATCCCTTTAAAATTTCAGCTTTTTATTTGTTTAAATTTAAAAATCACCAGTTAGGGCCATTTTCAATGTTTCAGGTCAGATGGGATTTTTTTTTTTTTTTTTTTTTTTGGGGGGGGGGAGGGGGATGCACATCCTATCTACCTCCCCTCGGAGTCTACCACTGTCAGTGACTTTTTTCCTTATCATATCAAGATATGAAAATTAATGAAATCCATTATCTGGGAAAGTACCCAAAAAACTGCAAAAACCTATATTTTGGATGTTCTATTCATCTCTGCAATGAGAGTTGACCCCTCATTTTAATGCATTTACCATCATGCTTTCCTGTTTCAAGTATCAAATTTTACAGAATTTCATGCATTTTCTGACCCACGAAGGACAGAAATTATGACACAGACACTTTTTTAACACTACTGTGAAACGTGGAAAAGAATGTACACTAAGAAATTATCAGTGACTTTGGTAAATAACAATGCAAAGAAGACACAACAATTGTGGAAAGAGGAGTGAGATAATTCCACCAGCTTCTATTAAAGAATTGTACTTTAGATCTTTAAAAAATTTATCTAACATGACGGAACTTAGTGATATTCAGTATGATATAACACATACTGCCTGAGGGTGGTGTAATAGATCTAAACAATTAGAAAAGAATATCACCCTCAACTTTGTCTCGTGCAATATTCTTCCTTTGTCTGGTCATTTAGTATACCACTTTCAGCTGCAGGCAATATGTGTGTAATAGTGTGAAAGTATTTATATATTTGTGGGTATCAATTTTTGAGGTTTTTGGGGAAAAGCACAAGTCCATGAATTCCTGAATTCTTAGTTTTGATGATACTGTCATACAATTTAATGTAAATAATCCTTTTTGTTTAGAATCAAATTTCATGGTTTACCTTACCCATGAAATCCATGAAAATTGGTACCCCACAAAAAAATAGTACTTTCACATTATACTGCATTTTGTTCTGCTGTAAAAAGGGGGGTAGTTCTTTAATTAAAGGAGGTCAATTAAATAATGTATCATAAATAGGTTACATAGCAAGTAAATCCAGCGGGGAATATTAAAGTAGATTTTTTTTATTTGTTATGGAGATGAATACGATATTTGAAACTTCTGTGACCCATTGCATGTTTCTGACTTGCACTTGAATTAAATATTGAAATTCAGACTGTAGATCACAATGACAGCCGATATTTAATTTCTAAATCAGTTGTTATTTTCAAATCACCGCAGACAACCGTTTCAATAGAGGTATTGACTAAATAAGTCCAATACAAGAGAATATTAGTACTAATCATTTTTAAATTGAGGTCTTTAAAGTTGGATAAAATGACATTAAATTATAACTTGGGCAAAAATCATACAGAATAACTCACTAAACTGAACCCCAAATATACAGAAAACCTGTCTAAACCAGATTAGTTTTCAATCAATTTGAGTCAATTTGAATGTATTGTGCAACTGAGTAAACCTAAGACTTGTTTAATCCAAACATAATCTACAGTCCAAGAGGGGGATTGGTTTAGACAAGTTTCAGACTTGTTAAATCCAAACATAATCTACAGTCCAAGAGGGGGGATTGGTTTAGACAAGTTTCATACTTCTTTAATCCAAACATAATCTACAGTCCAAGAGGGGGATTGGTTTAGACAAGTTTCAGACTTGTTAAATCCAAACATAATCTACAGTCCAAGAGGGGGGATTGGTTTAGACAAGTTTCATACTTCTTTAATCCAAACATAATCTACAGTCCAAGAGGAGGATTGGTTTAGACAAGTTTCAGACTTGTTTAATCCAAACATAACCTACAGTCCAAGAGGGGGATTGGTTTAGATAAGTTTCATTTTACTACAAACACTGATTGTCCTTTTATCAATTGGACAACCCATTTTATTTGGGGGGGCTAATTATTTTGAGAAATAAAGATTCTAGCCCTGTACAAGTTGAAATAAATATTTTGACCTACACCTCCTAGAAAATAAACTTCAGGTACTTCATACAGTGTTAAGGAAATTATCTTGCCATATGTTATTGAAAATAAATATTCTAATCCCAAAAATAATTGCTACCACCACCTCCACTTCTGAATTAAATGGTACTCTCATAAAGACATGGTAATGCAATAGGAACATATTTGTAAACGCCCCTGCCACAAAAGCAAAACTATATTGTAATATCCCCATAGCGGAAAGGTAAAATTATAAGCCCCTGCCACTGCCAGAATTGCCAAAAAAATGCCCATGCTAAACAATACATAACTATATGCCCCTTGCCACAAAGGCAAAAAAATGCCCCTTGCCACAAAGGCAAGAAAATTTCCCTTACACAAAGACAAAAAAATTTTAAAAAAGGGGGCTGACTTCTAGTGATTTTTTTATGTAAGGCGATCATAAAAAATTCCTAGATTTTCATCCTACATCTAAATTAGGCATGGTGGGCAATTCTATCTTTTATATTTTATCAATTTAAGGGAAAAATGCTGTCGATGTGAAAGAAATTGACCTAAACCAGAAAAAAAGCAAAATAAAATCTTTTAGGGAAGGTGAAAAAATTGGGTTGGGAAGGAATGAGAATCTGGGATATTTTTTATTTTGGCTTAATGTAATCTTCCAAACTTTTCAAGCAAAAATAAGGATGGATCTCATCGTCGGATCCACCTATAAATATGTGAAAATTTATTACATTATTTTCATGAGAACTTATTTTCTGTTTTTTTTCTCTCTTCTTTCAGATGTTTGTTTGTTTGTTTTCTTGCCATTTATTATTTTATGTTTACATCACCATTTAATTTCTCTTTTATCTTGTTATTTTTTTAATCCTTTTTTGAATATTAATTGTAATAATTCTCATTTTACAATATATTTGAACAGATGAAATAATATAGTAAAACAAGTCTTAAGTAATTTTCAACTTGAAAGCGAAGTAATTATATATATATATATATATTATATAAGATAAGTGGTTTTACTTCACAGGTAAAGTTTATATTGACAGGTTATTGCTTAAAACAGGTGGTCACTAAGGCAGGCTGGACTGTATTTTTTATTAAATCTTTTTATTATATATGTTTTTTTAAGTCTCATTACAAATGTCTTGGTGATGCTCTCCTTAACTTTAAATCTTTTCTGCTTAGACAAAACAAAAATAGCATAATGCAGACTTTTGCTTTTTCTCACATGGACTTCTTATTTAATACTTAAAAAAACCCAAGACCTACCACTCTTGAAAGTAAAGTTGGACCCCAGCATATTCATGAGTTTTAAGGGAAAGTTGAAGATATGGTCATTAAGAAGAAGTCATTAGAAATATTTCTATAGTAATTCTTAAAAAAAACCTCTATTCTTCATAAATAAAAAAAGATTGGATTTGCAACATTTTATAAAATGTCAATTTAAAATCAATACTTTTTAATAAAGACAAAAATGAATTTTTCCTTTATCAGAATGATTAAGAATATAATATTCTTCAATTCTATCCTTGTATACCTCTTTCAGTTGTCATCACAGTAAGAAATCAGCACTTCACATCAAATAAAAGTTCCTCAATGGATTTTCTAAGATCACAGAGAATCTCCTATATTTCTCCAATTTCAATCAATGAAGAATTTCAGCTCAAAAATTCACAATTTTTTCTTCAATAAACAAACTGCATAAATATCCTCCTTGAAACAATAATTCCACAAAAATTCCAAATTCGTCAAATCAGGATTAAAACAAATTTAATCCTCTATTATGAGATTATACCACACAACAGAGCTATTGACAATTCAGTTGTGATAAAAACTCCTCAAAAAGTCAAAAATGGATCCATTTGATGAATCTTGATCATAAGAATGTTTGTACTTTACCACTTATTCCTGACAGGCATTGAGCACTTTATTGATTAAGATGACACTTTTTGCCTGTTAGTCGTTAGGATTATTACAAAACAAGGTAAATTGATCATGAACTTACAATTATTTTAACGTCACGCAATAATGCAATATAAAGACACAATTTACAGGTTAAAAAGTCTTAAGACAAAGTTTCATCAATTTTATCTAGTTGTATTAGATATTGACAGAATTTCACATATAAAGCCACATTGAATTTATTAGATTGACTGTAAACTTCAGGTATTGGAATTTTTTGCTTATATTTGACAAGCTTTAAACTAATGGCATTGTTATTAAAGTCAAGAAATCAAAATCTATTATCGTCTGCCACTAAGAGTATCAGAAATTCTATACAAGTATCGTGCAATTGTTTACGAGCTATTGATCAATCTCCAATACTTTCAAGACTTTCGAAACAGAGACGGCTTAATGAGACGAAACCAATTAATTGAAATTCTACCTTATCTCAATGAATGACAAAATCGACCATATGATCAATGGTAATTTAGAAGTCGTAGAAGGCCATCAGCTAATTTGCATATGTATAAAATCGTTAAGGTAACGACTTAATATCCTGTCTTGCAGATTCTATGCAGAACAGCTTAGTTTGGGTTAATATCTCTAATTATTTCTGCTATAATTGTAGCATCTGTGTCTCTTAGCAACCAAGCTTCTATAAGATAATGATCAGAATCACCTCCGATGAATGTTTGTCTTAGTAAAAGAATGGGCATCTAAGACCTTTTAGAAGATTGAATTTGAGATTGAATTGAATCTGCAGGAAATTCCAAACAAATAATCGATGTGAAATTAAGGCACTTTTAGTTCCAATTTGATACTAAATATAGACACTATAAAATAGTCTTCCACTTGTGTTCGATTACTTTAAACTCATGAAAAGCAGGAGACTATGGTATTCAATTTGATGAATAGCTACGAACAGCGAAAAAATCCATACAATAATTCATTCATTGCTGCTTCACCAAAATATTTTCCTCTCCTTAGAAATAGCTAACAATAGACAAACAAATATGTCAGGATCCAAACAAACTTTAATCCTTACCCAGTAGGGGGTTCATCTTCTTTTGTGAATTTACAGACTCATCACAGGCAGACATTTAAAAATAAAAAAAATTATCTTCCAGCAGATGGCACAACACTAAGAATTTTAGTGTGTAAAATTTGTAAAAAAGAAATTATCAAAAAAGCATCCAGCAGACGGCACAAACTCCAAAGTGTTACACACAACGTCTGCAGGTTAAAATTGTAAAGATTTGATATTCGTAATCACGTTGAGTTATTCAGCACTTAGATACAACACCACAGAAAAAAACCAAAGGTCACAATACAACTCGGTGATAAATTATAGTCGTTGGTACCCTGGGTTCTTTATCAGTTTATCGAATAGCTACATTTAAATTCTCAAGAAGTCAATCTTATATTACTATACAATTACCTTCTCAAATGTAGCACTGTAGTGCAATTCTGTTATTTCAATAACAATTTTCAATATTTATTCCCTTGAATTTAAAATCAATAAGGCATATAAAGTGCACCGTTGTTTAATTGCAAAAATTCAATATTCCTTCAAAATTAATATGTGTAGCCATTAATTCAAGCACTTATGAAATTGAGCGTTATGTTTATATCAGTGGTACAGAATCCAGGGCTCCAATTTCCCAATAAGGATTAATTTATTCTTGCAGTTTCAACAAATATTTGTCCATGCATTTCCCTCACAGATTTCTATCAATGGAATAAACAGCACTAAAAAATATAATCATAGGAGATTTCAATCGTGCAAACTTTTAAAAACACTCATTCACAAAACACACATAGTTTAGAAGTTTATTAATCAATCAACACAAACTTATAAAACAATCTTAAATCTGCTTCAGATTATCCCCTAATTTACAGGTAATCCATCTTAAACCACAGGTTATCCACCTTAATCTACAGGTAATCTGTTTGTAGATAATCTCCCCTAAAGTGTGAGGAGTTTTCAGATTATTACTTAATACATCCCATTTCCCACTGTCTCTCTTGTCGAAGGGAGATAATGTTACAAAAACTACCTCTCTGAGATAAAAAATTGCAATGCACGTATTTACTTGTCCCTGTCAAAATTTGTCCACAATAATTATCATCAGATTTGGTGACGTGATTTATTCTATTTTAATTCTATAGTCTTCTTTCCTTGTATACTTTGGATAGGGGTTTATTCAAATTAGACTTTAAATATTTGTCTATATGTAAGACGATATTCAAGGTATGACAAATGGCCCATATGGTATACAATACACATTGGCCTAATACTGAATGGAATCGATCATTTAAGAAATACAGGGGTGCAGGAAGGGGAAACAAATCTAAAAAGAATCAATCTTAAATGGATAAATATTAATCTCAGTATTAAGCTGGAGAATAATTCATCACAAAATCATTTCACCATTGAAAAATCATTAAATTCCATCAATAAAACTTACTGACAAATTAATATTAGCAACAAACTTAAATAATTTTACAATTTAGCTACTTCCTTTTTGATACCTCTATAAGTAATTTAAATCTACATGTTCAAATTAATCTTTCGTCAATTAAATTCTTTCAAATCAGTACTTCAATTTTTGACATAATTAACAAAGACTATCTTTTGCTGAATTACCTCCCTTTACAAAACAGTATTGAATTACCTCCCTTTATAAAACAGTATTGAATTACCTCCCATTACTCTGAGTACTTAGTTACAGGATATAAGTAGATGTCTGTGAACTCAACTGTAAAACTTGTTCACTTACAACAGAAAAACTTGAATAAACCAAACCTCTTCAAAATTTCAACAAGTATATTAACATTGAAAAAATTGATCATTTCCATCCCTGCATGAAAATAGTTTCATTCAACAAAAAAATCCCAAGCCACCTAACATGTAAATTTGAAAATTGTCCATTTCAACTTACATGTAAGTTATGTGGCCTAGGAATTTTTGTAGAATGAACTTTTTTTCATGCAGGCATCAAGATGATTAATAGAACGAAACACTATTTGTAGATCCCTGCTACCTTTTTTTACCACCATTGTTAATTTATACCTGTTAACATTTGGAACAGTCAATGTGGGACATACTCCCCAAATGACAAAGTCTCATGTAGGAGATTTTTATGTAAAAGCATATTTTTCATATGTAAAAATTCAATTTTTAAATATTTTTCACAGAAAATATTGAAATTTTAACCAAAATTAAAAACCTCCCAAAAAATCTTACATTTACATGTGAGAGAATCTAAATTGTTCATTGATTTTGTGGGAGTCTCCCCAAAGGTGGGTTGTTGATTTTGTGGGAGTCTCTCCCAAATGTGGGTTGGTTAACAGGTATAGTAAAATATGTAGTCTGATAAGATTTGAAAACTGCTGAAGTTCTCCACTTATCATTACAATGTCCCTTTTTGTCAGGTCATACTAATCACTTCTAAAGTTTCCATTACTTCCAGGGGTGGATACAGGGTCTCAGGTTAGGGGGAATGGTGTAAATAGAATTAAAGAAAATTTGTGAAAAATTGTGATTTTATGCATACAAAAGCGTTTTTTTTTGGCAATTCTTGGTGTATGTCTGGCACACCAGTCCTTGGATCAGTGCCTGACTTCATATGTTATTTTTTTTTTAATTTCACTGTGAATTCCAAGGGTGAATGATGTCTCGAAGGTGTAAATCATTACAAAGCTTGGAAAAAAAGTTCTTGATCAACATACACACAACATATACACTTTAGATGCATTGCTCTAGGTTTGATGTGTTTTCGTTAATGCTACATGCACAGCAATATGATCTGGAAGTAGATGGTGAAATCTCAGTATACAAAGTTCCCCATTTTGAAGAGTTATCTTACCCTCCATCAGATGTGTTTAAATTTCTCGTGTGTATTTATCAATCAAATACAGTAATTGAAACAAAAGGCAGCGAGCTACGTCAAGGACCCCCCCCCCCCCCCCACTAAGGAAGAAGATAAGTGTTAAACCTGAAAAGAAGGAGACACAGTACACATGTCATCAAGCAAAAGTAATACGTCAATTATTTAAGCATTCCTTACTAATTACTAAATTGTGCAGTAAACAGGAAGTAGATAAGTGACAAAGCTGAAAATCATGCAAAATCATAGAACCAAATATCAAAGCATTCTCTCTAACAGGAACAGAGAAATCTAACACAATAATTTAAATTATGCACCACCTACAAATTCTCACAGAATTTAGACAAGCAAGTAACAGGTTAATTGACTGACAGACAGACTGACTGACAGATGGATGGACAAGGTGATTGCAATATAGTCCACACTAATTACATTGGTGTGCAATTAGACAAATCTGAATGATAGAGATTATATACAATCCATTATCATAGAAGAAATTGACAAGCTTTGTAAATTCTCATAATCACTTTTCATATTGGAATATTATACCTTTTAACCTATTGAAAGCTCAAAGAGGGAGATCTCCCTCTTTTCAGCTTTTCTAAGAGGGAGATTTAGCTTGATGACCTTTTTGGCGAAAAAAAATAATTTTGCTAGAAATCCAAGTACAAAATAAGAGAGATATAAAATCTATGACAATCTTGTTAATCTACTTCGAGTTTCTAATCAATTTTTGAGTACAACTAATGGATAAATTATTGGTTGATTGTTTCTCAATGATTATCATGTTACATAAACATTGATTTATATCAATTTAATAAGTCATTTAGAACATAATATGTGCAATATTTCTGCTAAGAGGGAGATTTGTGTCTACCACATGGGAGACTTTCTCAAAGAGGGAGATTGACACAAAAGAGGGAGTCTTCTTCCTAAATAGGGAGGGTTAACAGGTGTGGAAACTCCTCATTTGTCAATCAGGTCATGAGGAGGGCTATAAGAGGGGAGTGAAAAGTTAAATCTACAGGCAACTTAACAATGTTCCAGTAATAATAAGTGAGTCCCTGGGGCCTCTTGAAAATCACATGAATACTGCATGAATTATGTCACAAAATCATTTTTTACCTATTTCAGGTCAATTTCATGAGAAAACATTTTCTTCTGAACCGGCTTGCAAATTTGAGGGGCAAACTACTCAAGATAATAATACGTAAATCAAAGTTCTCATGGTAAAATGTAAAATCATAGAATTTAGTTGACAGCTTTCCTCTTTTAATTGACAATTTTGACAAGAAGGTCAGGGCAAGAGACTTCATTATGGACACAAACCACCTCTGTGGTTTCAGGGTAGCATTCTCATTTTGAGTGTGGGAGGTCCAGTGGCGATTCCAGAGGGGGATAGCAGGGGGTTGTCAACTAAGTGACAATAAAGACTTTAAAACTGGTAGTCACTGCTTCTCCTCCAGGCATGTGGTATTTCAGAGACTGTCCATTTACAAACCAGGCAGTTCCTATGATATGGATGGTACATGGTAAATTTTATCCCACAGAATTTTTTCTTGTAATGTAATGTTTATATCACATATAAGTCCAATAGTACAAAGTTTTTTTTTTATAGACAATGGATGGCTCAGAAAACCATTTTAAAGTTGCCTAAGAAAGCAATCAAATTTTGCACAAAATGAAAGTTATCTCCCCTTTTCAATGATTATCAGTGTTTTCTATATAAATCATTTCTCTTTAACAAGTTGCTGATAATCAAAAACCAACATTCAACTTTGGGAAAGGATGCATTTGCAATATGAAATAAAACAAAAATTTGTTGAAAACAAAATTTGTCATGTACCACCCACTGCCTGGTTTTTGTGTGGATGCTCTCTTAAATGACAGAGTGATGGCTGGTTGGCTCTGAGTCAAAATAATGTGTCATTGTGGGGTGATATGCCTGTAGGCAGGCTGTTGCTTCTGTGAGCTAGCACAATAAAGATCTGACTCAGCAAGTCGGACTTGTATAAAGTTCAGTCTGTTCAATTGGTCAATCGCTCGTCCTCAAATGCACTGAATATCAATCATTATGGGAACATCCTCAAGGATTAATACATTTATACATTAACAACATGAGTCGTTTCTATAGACACAACCTACCTTATTCAGCAGACCCTCAATAATAAGGGTCGTAGAAAAGTCCACAAGCTCTGCTTCCGGTATTATTGTAAGTTTTTTCTTATCACTTCCCTCCATTACATAAAGTTTCATTGCAATCCATTGATTAGTTTTAATCTTGAATCTTTTAAAATAAAGTTTGTCTAGGTTTCATTTTTTTTTCAACTAAAAGTGTCAAAGCATTATTCATTTGTTGATTCACTGTCTCAATTCTTTTTTATCAAATTTCACAATATTTAAACAAAATGTGATGAATTTCCAAGGAACAGTTGAAAAAAATTCAATAATTATAGCTTATTACACCTTTTAGAAATACAACCCAAACTAAAGTTCTGGTAAGCAAAAAAAGAGGCTGTATGATAGCTGCATCACTATACAGAAGCCCTTTTTATACCATTTATGCAAATATTTCCAATTACCAATTCTTAAACCATAAAACCACCAAGCTCCAAGTACTGTACAGTTTTTTCAAAATATCATCAATATGTTTTCAGCAATGTTTTGACAAATGGCACTTCTGTGGTATCTGTTAATCCTACCAAATATTGATTGATTAAAACCCCCAAATTTTATCTTTATATTTGCCAGGTATCTACAAAGACCTGTATGTAACAAATTAGTTTCTTTCTGTCCACAAAACCCAATCTATAATAATTCCTATACATTTATTTACATAATTAAATTTCCTTAAATTGACGCCATAAACTGAGCAGGTCAAACAGTTAACTCATAAAGCAGCAATCAATATGTACATCCAATGTTTTAAATCAGAGGTCAAAATTTAATTGATAGGTAAATGTAACACATGGATTGATTAAAAAAAAAAATAAAGTATGTCCAGAAAAAAAGGGGGTTTCCAGGTTTCGTCTGGCTATTTTTTGGCTCATAAATGCTAGCTGCAATCAATATGGATATTCAGTATTTTAAATCAAAGGTCAACATTTTATTGACAGGCTAATAAAACACAGGTACAGATTCAAAACTTTGAAAAAGGGGAGGGTCCAGGAAAAAAAGGGGTTCTAAGTCATTTAATGATTATTTTTTGCCCAAATTTGCATGAAATCAACAGAATTTCCAAAACAAAAAGGGTTCAAACCCAAGAAAGGGGAGGGTCCTACCCCTGGTACCCCCACTGTTAAAGTTAGGATTTTTTTTCAAAAGGGGGAAGATACAAAAACTAAAGCATAACATAAAAAGAACTGAAAATGTATATACACAGAAAAACAGACAGCACAGAACCTGAAACCTCCAGTGAACTCAGTATACTAACTGATGGCAAAATATGTTTTGTCCATATTAAAAAAAAAATAATCTTTTTATCATAAGTGCTATAGAGAGATTAAAAAAGCCGTCTTGACAATCTATCGAGAACCTATCGAGAATCTATCAAGAATCTGCAAAATGTTCATGCTTGTCATCATTCTATACAAGAAATTTTAGTGACAATTTACACACATAAAATCAATTAAAAAACTCAAAATTTTAATTTCTATTATCTGTTAAACTGAGTGCTATTAAAAATTTGAGTTGTCTCCTTTTGCACAGTTGACAACGTAGGTACTGGTAATAAGAAAATTTTCCTAAATCTCAGAATGCCATGAACTACTTCAAAAAGTACAGGAATATAGAGTGTAACTTAACAAAAATATCAATTTTAAAACATCTCCTGTTCTGAAATCTAAACTCCGGACTGAAGTAGGGATTGGGATTGAGTACAGTTTTGAGTATGTGTAATTTTCAATGATATTCAGAATTTTACAAGCTTTGAAAAAAATGCATGATTTTAGTGGAACATCTTCAGCTGGAATGAGATAAATTGTGAATGGCCCCATCTAATCCCTATCACTATAAAATTTTTTTAAATCTTTCCTAAATACACTAGAACAAAAATAGGGCATACATAGAACATTACCGGTAAGTGATACCCCACCATCTAATAATGAAAAAAAATTATAGATAATTTACACACATAAAATCAATTAAAAAACACAAAATTTTAACTTCAAATATCTGTAAGAATAGACAGAAGAATGGACAGACGGATGGATGGAAAAATGGACGGAAGGATGGACAAAAGGATGGACAGAAGGATAGACAGAAGGATGGACGGAAGAATGAACGGAAAAATGGACAGAAGGATGGACAGATGGATAGACAGAAGGATGAAAAAAAATGAACAGAAGGATGGACTGAAGGATGGACAGAAGAGTGAATGGAAAGATTGACAGAAGGATGGACAGAAGAATGAATGGGAGGATGGACAGAAGAATGGACAGAAGGATAGACAGAAAAATGAACAGAAGGATGAACAGAAGGATGGACAGAAGGATGGACAGAAGAATGAACAGAAGGATGGACAGAAGAATGAATGGAAGGATGGACTGAAGGATGGACAGAGAAAGATTGACAGTTGCACATACAATTTTTTTGGAGAGTATCGCAAAATACCTCACCAATTCATGTGGAGAGGTTTAAAAATATATAGACTAGTAGAATTACTATCTGAGAAGTGACCTGCAAGTTTGCATCATGGAAATAAGCAAAACAGAAAGTCCATTTACAGGAAAATCTGCAAATACATTGGTGGGTTTCTTAATAACAAAAGACTGCTATATAATAAACACCCATTTCATAAATCATAATAAAAGTCATCAAACCTTGACCTGATCATGATCTTAAAGATAATCCGTATTTTTCTCCTATTTTATGAACCGTATTATGGCAAGGTGGACAATGAGTAGAGCATAAATTCTGAGAAACAGCCTCTATAAGACTGCTTAATCTCTTTAAAGAGGTAGACCTAGTGTAAGGGACACAACTCTTATAAATCATTGGAACGTTTGTATTCACAATTTTACATCAATCTCATGTAAGCATCAAAGTAACTTGGACTGATTTCATTCTGTTTCAAATGAAAGCTTGAAAGACTTCAGTTAAATTGAATGTGATACAAACATATCACTGATTTCATGAGTTATGTTCCTTACCCTAGGTCTACCTCCTTAAGCCAGCACTCTACAGTATTGTAGAACTGCCTAATTTTGGTCTTGTAATCTGATGCTTTGTAACATATATCACTTTAAAAAATTGTCAAGCATCTGTAAATCTATATATCTAGAAATAGCTCAAGCCAAGGCCTTCAGGATGCAGCAAAAATGTTCTGGAAAAAAATTACCCACAGCAAATAAGGTTACCATAGAAACCATGCAAAAATATGCGAAAATTTGCAAAAAAGTTAATAAAATCAGGTTTAAAAATATCAAATTTCCCACAAAATACCTTAAATTTTTATTTCATCCCCTGAAACTGTCCAAACTTTTTCCTTCGAAAACCCCTTCCTCATATGGGCATCGCCTGTTAGATTTTTAGCTATTTCACTTTGTAATCCACTTATTAAATTTAGCATGGTAAAAAATTGACATACTTTCACTTTCACAATGAAGTCAAATTGTCATTGAAAAAAAGCCCCTTCAACATTGAAAATATATAACACACTGAAAAATACTTTTAACAGTTCCCTTTTTCAGAAAATGTTTTATCAACAATAGATTCTTCATTTTTTATCACTATAGCAACCACCGGTTTCCATTCATGTCATTTTTCATCCCTAGCCAAAAGTGCGAAACTAAACTAAACTGTGGAATGCTGGCTAATTGAACCTGCAAAAAAAAAGTGAACATCTTTATACTGACCTTTTCATTTATAAGTAGAACACCATGCAATCTTTCACCATCCTCAAATCGACTCATTTTTAGTTCAAAGGTCAAAGATCAAGGGTCAATGTTTCAAAACAATTGTTTTCTCACGTAGTACAAAAAATGAGACTCCTCTGCTATAGGTGTTCAACTTCCACCAACAAAATATCCTTAAATAAGTTTCTTCATTGCTCAAGGTCAGGGGTAAAAGATCAAACTTATCAAGGTGTAGCTTAGTGACACCATTAATTCAAGTATTTTCTGGTTGAGTTTTTTCACTAATACCTCTCACACAGATTCTGTAGTGTCAAAGTTCAAAGGTAATAGTTAAATACTATCTATTTCTCCAGATCTAGTATCAATGCCATCACAAATTTATCTATTTTAGTTCATTCACTTGAAAGTTTACAAAGCAAAATTATTGGTTATATCTCTTAAAAATTGTTGATTCAAATTCGCAATTTACCACATTAAAAACAAATTAATATTCATCTCTTGTTCCTTCTTAAATATCTAGGTTTACTACACAATTGTAATCCATATGGTTGAAATTCAACTATAATTCATAGCCATAGAATATTCCTATTTATCACTGATATTGCAGTCCAAAAGAAAGTGCTACAGATTGGTATACCTTACATGCTGGAGACGGAGACTTCCGTAAAGTGTGTCTTGATGCATAAACAGTTTTTAAGTTACATCCACAAGCTTTTATGTACTATCAGAAATTTATTCACTGTTCAGTGGACATCTTTGTAAATGCCATGTTATATCATCTTTCCTAATGATTCTCTGTGTTAGTTGAATTTAGTTACAATTAATTGTCACAAAAAAGTAGCTAATTTCGAATTTAGTAAAAATTTACTGCCAGGCTGATTTGTTGCTATATTCTGTGATGATCTATAAATAAAAAACGTTATCAAAAAAAATACTTTTTTGACTTAAAAATATAGACTAAGGGAAGCTATATTTTAAAATGATTTCTGTAATAAAATTATTTTTCAATTTTTCTTAATCTAACCAATTAAAAACTTTATAAATTAACATGAAAGTTTAAAAAAAAAATTGAGTTGAATTTAAAAACTAAGAAAACTTTGAATTTTTTGTATTGTTACTCTCAAGTGAAAGTTTTGACATAAACTCAAACTTTGAGAGTTTTGAACTTTAAATAAAAAAAAAAAACTGATAAAATTCAAAATAGCAACTAGTTACAAGATGATTTAGGAATTTTCCCTCTAAAAATCAATAGATTTACAATCAACTGTTACGTAAATTTGTGCAATTATTCGTAATTTTCACGTCAAATTTGAATTTTCATTCCAGTAATTACACTTCACGATGGCTAACCAAACAGGATGATTATTAAGTTTCCAGATTGAATCACAATCATTATTTTGTTTCTGCAGTAAATTTCTACTATTCAACTTTCTAACAGAATAATAGTCTGCTTCCTACATTTGGTCATTAAGTTATTTTTAGAAATTGAAGAAAAAAAACAGAAATTAAGTGGCACTCAAGTTTATAATATTTTCCGTGCTTCAAATTATCAGAGAATTCCGGAGATGGCCTGGGATATCAGAGAATTCTGGAGATGACCTGGGATATCGGAGAATCATTTAAATCAGAAAATCTTGAATCCTTTTAACATCATCGATGATACCAAACAATGAATCTGCCGCTGATGAAAATACACAAAAAATGTCAAAGGGAGATAATTCACTCAATTTAATCAACTAGGGGAAATTACTCCCACAAATTGCACAACAAATTATTCCAGTGATGCTTCCATTACAGAAAGATAAAATTCCTACACTAAAGTCTTTTAGATGTGAATCAAGAATTTTCTAAAAAATCATATCAAAATCCAAGTTGTGTTTTTCCATCTATTTTTTCTATCTCCACAAAGCAACAAACATGCAAATTTTTTTTTCTCAAGAACATCTCTGACACTTGCATACAAATGAGACTCTGTGAAGCCTTTAGCTTTCTTGCTTAAGAAATATAAATAAAAAATTCCATTTTCACTTAAACAATTCAAAGAGTTTCAATTTGATCATGTCATACAAACTTCAATCTGCTCAATCACAAATAAAAAACTGTCACCTGTTGTAGAGAATCGAAATAGACATTTAACTATCTTGTGAAAAAGGGCAAACCAAACTAATTCATTGTGTTATTTCTTTTCTTTTCTTTTTTTTTTGTCTTTGTTTAATTTTGACATTTAACTATCTTTATAATTTGTGAAAGAGGGAGATTCATGTCTCCCTCATGGGAGACTTTCTCAAAGAGGGAGACTGACCTAGAAGACAGGGAATATCAATCTATATAATTGTTTTTACATTTACTTTGTCATTATTTATTCCTATTTACGGACTACAGAGTTACTTCCCCTGGGAAAGAGTTGTCTCCCTTTGATGTGCAGCAGTTAGGTATCTTGTGGATGTAACCTACCATTGTGTATTGCATGAATGCAACAAAGAAGTTAAATTTTCTATTTTTACATAATGCTAGACATTGAAGACCACACACAAGACTAATTTGAAAAAAAAGAGCTTATAAATTTTACATGTCCATCAGATGATAAATTACATTCGATTCATCTAACAGTGTAAATTTTAACACCAAATGAAAAGTAAACAGGCGTTCAAATTAGTGGTGGACCAAGGTCTGGACCCCTCCACACCTGTTAACCTTTTCAATGCTCAATGAGAGAGTTCTTCCTCGTTTCATCTTTTCTAATAGGGAGATTTATCATGACAATCTCTTTCGCAGAAAAAATAGGAATATTTTTCCATAAATTCAGGTACAAAGATAAGACAATGATGTAAAATCCAGGGGCGTAGCTAGGCCTTTTTAGTTGTTCGCAAAATTACAGCGAGGGGTCTTGGGGGGGGGGTCGCTCAAGGCCCCTTGTGAGTCCGGCAAGGCAAAGCCCAGAGGGAAAATCCTGAATTTTAACAATTTTGGAGCCAGTGTTTCAGAGCCTATACTACGTTCATGGTATGCATATGTGATAAACAACCTTCATTTCATCTTTAAAATGTGTGTTTTTATTTATGTTACTTTTTCCGAAAGTACACAACTGCGTATTTGCGTATAGGCAGCTACGCCCCTGAAATCTATGATATTCGTATTAATCTACTAAAAGTTTCTAATCAAAATTTGAGTAATAAGTACAACAAAAGGATTAAGTACCATTCTGTGTAAGAATCAGACAATGGGTGGCACATCATATTCCTTAATTTTGGTCTTTTTTGCCTCAGATATATTTAATACATCTAGAAAACAAATGAACAACTTCTTAAATTAATCCTGAAGCATCCGTGACCTAGATATTTTTTGACTGCTTACGTATGGAAAAAGTGTGGGGAATTTTTCCCGCCATTTTTCCATAGTGCATTTCAACTGAATTTAACCTATCAATATCTTAAAAGGGCAAATTTTACAAACACTTAGATGGTTATTTCTGGCGGTTATCAGATATTGTTAATTGGATAATGCAATATAATCTCTGTGTTTTTTCCCTTCATGTGGAACACCGTATATTAATTTTGCCTGATTCTTAGATGGAGAAGTACTTCATTATTTGTTGATTGTTTCTCAGTGATTATTATGTTACATAAACATTGATTTATATCAATTTAATAAGTCATTTAGAACATAATATGTGCAATATTTCTGCTAAGAGGGAGATTTTGAGGGGAGAAATTTGTGAAAGAGGGAGATTTGTGTCTTCCTCATGAGAGACTTTATCAAAGTGGGTTTTGTTTGTTTGGTTGTTGGGGTTTAACGTCCGAGCAGCAATATTTCAGCTATATTCAGACTATATCAAAGTGGGAGATTGACCTAAAAAGAGGGAGTCTCCCTTCTAAAGAATGAAGGTTAACAGATATGCCCCTCATATTTCTGACCTACAAATGAAGGACCTTTGAAATTTAGAGTCTTATTAGGTCCTTGACCTTCAACCCTTTTCACTTACACTTCATTAAGTACTTTTGGTCTTCCTAAAGTGGACCATTGATTTCAAAAATTGGAAAGGTTCAAGACCTTCGACTCTTAAAGTAAATTTGAACCCCTTATAAATCAGACCAGTAATCCTTGAATGAATTTTGATTGTAATTTTTTAAAATTAACTTTACAACATTATTAAAAAAAATTTTTAAATGACTACAGTAAATATTTTTAAAATTTATCTATGAAACAATTGAAAATAATAATAGGAAAGACACTTTAACATCATTTAGCATAGAAATGGATATCAATTTGTTACAGAAAAAAAATCTAAATTTTGTTCACTATAATAAAAACATCGCAATAAAATTTTTTTCTATTATTGTTTTGTATGAACTACCATGATAAGGGACATAACTCTTGAAATCAGTGATATGTTTGTATCATATTCAATTTCTCCAAAGCCTGTCAAGCTTTCATTTGAAACAAAATGAAATCCCTTATCATGCCATCATGACTAAGGGGGTTATTAAGTTTTCTTGCCTTCTGATATTCGACTAACCTTACCCTTAGCCATGCCAAGAGTAACCCCCTTAGTACGGGTCAGTTTTACAAATTTTTTTTAATCATTTTTCTTAACTCCAAAATAATTCTTAATTCAAATAATACCTTGTCTTAGTACTATTTGGCCTGAGAAAGAAAATTTATAAGTTACAGAAAATATCCTAATCTGGTTTAAAATTATAAACATTACCACAATAATGTTGCATTTTTCTGCACCTTTTCATTTGAACAAATATCATAGTGAAACAAATGGTAAGAAATTAAATGCATTTGGCCTAAAAAAGAAAATTAATAGGTAACAGAAAATATCTAATTTCCAAATTGAATGACAAATCACTGACCTCCAGTGACCCAGGACAATACCACAATTTAATATATACAACTAGTTACTTTCTGTCTTCAAATGTTCCTATATACAGTAAAACCTGCATAAACCAAATTCTGGAAAAACCTAAAATGATGCAGGTGTAACCTGTAAGAAGAGGAAAGCTGAATATATTGGCATTGTCAGAATAACCATGCCTTTTATATCTTTATTTTTCTTCACAACTTTAAAAAACTTTAAGGAGGTAGACCTAGGGCAAGGGACATAACTCTTAAAAATCATTGGAATGTTTGTATTCAGCATTTTACGTCAATCTTATGTAAACATCTAACTGAACTTGGATTCATTTTATTCATTGGATCGTTTATATATTTAGCATAAAAGTAACTTGATTGATTTCATTCTGTTTCAAATGAAAGCTTGATATGCTTTGGGGAAATTGAATATGATACAAACATATCACTGATTTCAAGATTTATGTCCCTTACCATAGGTATACCTCCTTAAGGCAATACATTTCTTATGAAAATGACCTATGACATCCTAAACTCTGCATGATTTAAGTTAGATACTTATGGATATATTCACAATTCGTGTAACAAAATTTTCAGTCAAAATTCATTGAAAGTACAGAAATTACTTAAAAGTAAAAACCTCTGCCACTGAAGCTAGGCATTTGGGTATCCAGTGTTTGTTGTGAATGTATTTAAAGCAGTCCTTCATTCCAAAATTTTCAAATTATGGGTATTTGCACACCTCATAAATAAAACTGGAGATTGGATCCACCACTGACTCCCTTTTCAAATTCTATCAGTACAAACTCCAATTAGATAATACAACAAATCTTGACTGACAAGTAAAAGATGCATAATCATGAGACATAAAACCTTCCTTTTACCTATCAAACACATTGGGTGAGTCCATTTCAAGTGGTAGGGGTGACTGGGTTTAAATATATTATCATGGATTCTATTTTTAGTTAAATTTTGTAATATCTTTTAGGCATTTTTTATGCAATTAGTCACATCATAATTTTATCATAACAAGCTTCAGTCCATTTTTTCTTTTCTTTTAAAGTTTTCATTCCAGACATTCAAACAATTGTTTTTGCAGTCCTTATTTCTTTCTTTCACTTTTCAATTGACACAGACAAAACTTCCAAGGACAGACAACTGTCAATGATAATCCTCAAGCAAATATCAAATGAAAGAACTAAATGATATTACTATTTAGTGGATTAGGAGCTAAACACTTGAAAAATCTCCCACTATGAATATAATTTTATCGGTATGAGGTTGCAAAATAGCATATGATATTTTCCCTACCCCTTTTTGTCATTTGAAGTCTTATTAAGTAGCACTCCAGCTAAGAATCATGTGAAATGTGATTCATGGATAAAAAGCCTACATATTTTTATTTTTGTTTGAATTGCCATAGGAAACAGAAAGTAACTTTCGGTTTTTCATATATTCAAAATTATATAAAATGCACTGTAAATTTCAAAATTAAGGGAGATAACTCTGTAAATAACGCTCAAATACAATAGAATCTATTGGATTTTCAATGTTGATTATCTCCTAAGAGCAGGCAGATTTAAATGAATAATTACACATTTCATAATTATAGACCCATAAATCAACTTAATTACAAAAATAAAAATATGTAGCCTTTTTTGGGGTGTATCACGTTTTTAAGATTTTGCATGATTCTTACAAAGACAGCTACTTAATTTCTTTATAGAATAAAACATGGAAGCAACAATAAGTCTAAAAATTTTAAAAAGGGGGAGGGAGGCCTCAAGTGATTTTCACTTTTACTACATTGTCAACCAATCTTTTCTACCAAAAGGGGGGCATGTCCCAACTCCCCTACCCCCTAACAGATTTTCCTACATGATTCCATGTTAAACAGATAATGTACCAATTCTTTTTTTTCCTATAAAAAGGGTCAGAACTCCAATACAATTATGGCAAAAAATCATGAAAATCAATATAGACCTTCCTAAGTTTCAGGAAAGGATCTGTCAAAGCTGATTGACAAGTTTAGGCAGTGGTCTATAATGCTGGACATCATCAAATTAGAAGCCAATTTTTTCGTTTGAAAAATCTAGTTAAATACTTATATAAAGCTTCTGTCAAAATATTAAGTAGCTGTGACAAGTAGTTGTGACAAGTAGCTGTGACAAGTAGCCGCAGAGAAAACTCTTTTGAAAAAGGTGTGGAAAGAGATTAAGTTGCAGGTGTTCTCATGCTAAGTGTTCTGGATGCTTACCCTACCGGTGCACCTGGTCCATGCTTCCAGTTTTTAGTGGAGTCTGAGTTGCTCATTTAAGGTATATTTGTTACTTTTTATGTATTATTTAAGTTGTTTCATGTTCTTTGTTGTGTTTGTCTGTTTTCCAAGTCTGGTCTTCGTCCCTGGATAACATTCTTTTGATTTCTGCTAGAATCTTGGTTCCCTTGATTACTCTTTCAGGTTATTATCAACATTTCAGGCAATATCACGGTCCTGTGGGCAGGCAATATCACGGTCCTGTGGGCAGGCAATATCACGGTCCTGTGGGCAGGCAATATCACCGTCCTGTGGGCAGGCAATATCACGGTCCTGTGGGCAATTTATCTTCTACATAAGCTACTATTGCATATAATTAAGTGTAAGTGTTTGTAAGAATCAGGCAAAAAAGGAAAAATGAGAAACATATATGTCAAAACCCCACCGATCTAACAATAAAATATCACTCAAGGATACTTTCTCTAAGTTGAAAAGACCTCTAATTGATCTCTGCATCACAGGCTTTGCTCAGAAATTTTTCAATAAAATGTTAGAAAAATGAGGTTTTTGACAGAGTTATCTCCCCTTGAAATGTTCATATTTCATAGTCCATAGTTCATATTGAAATGGTCCAGCATGATATGGAAAATCTTGTCTGTTTTCCTTGATTCTGAAGGTGAAAGTAGTCAAATGAAAATACAAACAAAACTTGTTAAGTCGAAGTCGAAGGGACCATGCAAAAATGTTTGAGTTATCCAAGGTCGAGGATAAACCGGTAATACTAGTAGTTTTGTCAATGATTGTTTCTGCATTTACATCTTTTGTTGTGTTTCTACATGTACATGTACCTCACTTTGTATGGTACTTCATAATGTCTTGTGTTTCATATAGGAAGATATTTTATTGTATGTTGTATATCATGTTTGAAATACTGAATGGCACCAAGTACGAGTGTTCTAGTGAAATTTCGTTTATATTTTTTCTATATCATCATATCATAACATGCTACTTTCTTTGACTCATAATCAGGAATATTGTCAAACCATGTGGTCTACATTATTACGATAAAATTTCAAATTCATTTGCAAAACGAATGTAGTTGTTGAAATACACTTACTATCGTCTGTTTGATATTTCATTATATAGTCAGATACCATTACAATTTTTTAAGATTATATCAAAATATCAAAATATCACTGTTAGTGTGAATTCCGATGTGTAAATGATAAAATTTGTTTCTTTTCACTACACACACAATTTTCAATTAATCATATACACAAACCAAGACATAAAAAGTATCAACAAAAGCCATGCTAATCATTGTTAAAACACACTTCAAATATGTAATAAAACAATATGTTTTCCAACTAATTAGTTTCCTTCAAGACATCAGGGTAAATTAACCTCGAAGTCCTATCGAGGAGACTGATTGATTCACTTGAGTTATTTGAGGTTTTGATTCATCTGAGTTCGAGTCATCCGAGGTAAAATTGTATTAGAGTAAGGGGAGTTTTGCTGAGACTTTGTAATCAGTTCGAGTTATCCGAGTTCGACACATCGAGGTCGACTGTATCAAAATGGTGGCTTCTTTAATAAAATGTTTCACCCACTGCCTGATTCCTACAGACAATGTAGGAATACATGCCAACAACAGTGACAACAACAACAAAAGCATGACACCATTACACTAGGCAAATTTTTCCATGGTTGTATAAAAACCCTGAAGTTGCAGATTTTCCATGCTAGGGGCACCATTGTCCTAGTATTTGGTTACAATAGCACAATTATGTCTCCTCGGTATTCAGCCAGACCTTTACCCCAACATGCAGCCCAGTAGAAAATACAGATTGGTATCGTTTGTTCTAGCAACAGTTTGTTTTTAAACCTAATGATGTGTTCTATAGGTCACAATAGCGCAATAATATGTCTCCTCGGTATTCAGCCAGATCTTTACCCCAACATGCAGCCCAGTGGAAAATACAGAAACTTTCACAATTGGTGGATTATAAAAAAGATATTTTCATGAAAAAATAGTGTGAACAGTAAGGAACCAAAAGTATCGAATTTGAAAGCTAGCAGCCCATATATGTGTATTTTATGGAGCACTTAAGGCTTAGGGTGGCTACTGAACAATTGATGTTTGAAAAAAATATCCCCCTTTTTGAACCTTAATTTACGGGGAAAAATGCCACACGACATGGTTGTTTTTATTTCAAAATTTTAAAGCTATATGGGTGTATTTTAGCAACAATGCGTTAGATTAGAGAAATTTCACACGGATCTATTTTTAGATCCAGCTCTTGTATCCATTTTCACACTGCAGGTACGAGAACACAATTAATTCCCCTTGGTTTTCGTTGTACACATAATATGATGCAACCAATGTAAAAAATCACAAAAATATTGCATTTAAAAAAAAAATGTACGTTTTAGAGGGTCCTTATTTCCTTCGACCATTGGACATGCAAGTCATGCAATGTACCACTGATACTAAATTTGCTATAACTTATATATTTTTCAACTAATCATGATGAAACTTTGTACTTGAAGTCAAAAAAGGTTCATCTTGACATGAGTGCAGTTTTTATTCAAATTGAGTATATTTATTGATCTAATAGGTACGAGAACACAATTAATTCCCCTTGGTTTTCGTTGTATACGAATATAGTTCCAACTTAGGTAGTAGGTACCTTCCACATTTTTTCATATTTTTACTGGAAACTTATTTGCTGAAGTTTTGCCTCTAATTGGTAGAAAATAGGTTAAAATTACATGGGATTTTTTTTCATCAATCAATTCTGACTAAAAGTTGTGATTTGGTTCAGTGGAAGAAGGTTAAAATTTAGGACTTTTAACTCAGTTCATTTGTCATGTTTACCCCCATCTCCGAATTATATGTATTAATTTCAGAAAATGATGGTAAAATTTTCTACAATTTATATATAAAATCCTGTTTGTACATATCTTTAGGCCAGAGAAGTTTCATTCAGTTTGCGCCGGTGGAATTTTTTTAATCTGCTCAAATGTGTATATTGAAATGCACTTGAAAATTAATTGCGGTCTCGTGCCTAATAAGGGGGTTGCCTGGGTATCAGATATTGTATTTGCTAGTATTTGCTGGGGGTAATTTGGTGTTTATTTTCAAGAATTCAGTAAATATACATGAGATAATAAGATTTTGGCCCTTTATTCTCTATTTTCTGAAATTAAAATAAAAAATATGGTTTCTATGGGATTTTCCATCGAAATTGCACTTTTGCTAAGGTGCTAGGTATGAAATATAGACCAGTGGGGAAAATATTGTACAGCTTTGAGTTTTTCTCCTCTAACTATACACTAGGAACATCAAATTAACAAAAAACATACTTTATGAACAAGGTAAAAGCAGAAATCTGACAATTTAGTGTAATTTTTATGAACCCAGTCAATGAAATATGGCAAAATCAGGGGTTTTCACAGCCTTGTCTTAGGATCTATAAAATCACAGATATGTGTTTTATTGGTCTGAATCTTTTGTATTTGCTAGTAAATAATATAAATAATGTGAAAAAAACCTAATATATTCATTCCATTGATATTCATGCATCTAATGTAAGTCACTACATGTATATACCTTGTGATGTCTCAAAAACACCTAATTTTAGAGTTCCGCATACACTTTAAGGTTTCAAAAATGAAATTTTTTGTAGAAAAACTGGAAAAATACAGCTGACTGTCTGCTTATGTACCTGATAAGCTTAGAACCTTACATTATTTTACATTTGTTTCAGATCTTTCATCATTCAAAACCAAAATAAAGGCTAACTTTTAATATCGGACACAATCACACTTGAACAAGCTCTGTAGAGGTCTGGTTCAAATTGATCTGGAGTGACAGTTTTAGCTTTGAAACCACTTCTTACTGTTTTCAATGTACATTTGATATGTGTAGACCACTTTATGTTTGAAGTTGATCAATTTAAGTCGTTGTCAGCATCATAAAATGAGTTTTCATATGTGTACCCCTATACATGGTCTAAAAGTGCATTGACCATGGCTGCATGTATAAAAACCCAATTTATGGCCTTAAAGCAGCTGGAACTTGAGTAAACTGAACTTCATTGCATCAAATACACATAATATGATGCAACCAATGTAAAAAATCACAAAAATATTGCATTTTAAAAAAAAATGTATGTTTTAGAGGGGCCTTATTTCCTTCGACCATTGGACATGCAAGTCATGCAATGTACCACTGATACTAAATTTGCTATAACTTATATATTTTTCAACTAATCATGATGAAACTTTGTACTTGAAGTCAAAAAAGGTTCATCTTGACATGAATGCAGTTTTTATTCAAATTGAGTACATTTATTGATCTAATAGGTACGAGAACACAATTAATTCCCCTTGGTTTTCGTTGTATACGAATATAGTTCCAACTTTGGTAGTAGGTACCTTCCATATTTTTTCATATTTTTACTGGAAACTTATTTGCTGAAGTTTTGCCTCTAATTGGCAGAAAATAGGTTAAAATTACATGGGATTTTTTTTCATCAATCAATTCTGACTAAAAGTTGTGATTTGGTTCAGTGGAAGAAGGTTAAAATTTAGGACTTTTAACTCAGTTCATTTGTCATGTTTACCCCCATCTCCGAATTATATGTATTAATTTCAGAAAATGATGGTAAAATTTTCTACAATTTATATATAAAATCCTGTTTGTACATATCTTTAGGCCAGAGAAGTTTCATTCAGTTTGCGCCGGTGGAATTTTTTTAATCTGCTCAAATGTGTATATTGAAATGCACTTGAAAATTAATTGCGGTCTCGTGCCTGCAGCATGATCAGCCATATTGAAAAAACAAGGAGAGATAATTACAAATCAATTAGAGTTGTCCTTCTTGGAACCACATAATATTTCAAGTCATTCACATTAACAGCTAGGGGCACCATGGCAACAACCAAAATCATGGCAATGTTCATTTAGCACAAGTTCTCAGGGTCTTGTGTTTTTGTAATAACTAATCTTGGTTGGTTATTTAAGTATGAAAAACCAAGAAGAGTGTTATTCTCCATATATCAAGATTATTGAAGAAACTGTTCAAACACATTTGTTACATCCTAGAAATGACTCTGAGTTCATTTCCTCAGGTTTACAAGTATTTGTGAAATATTTTTCGACTGGTTATAGTATAAAAGTTCTGACAGGAAATTTTCCCTTAAGAACACAACCAAATTTTAAGTGTTAATATCTCCTGTAACTTTCATTTGCACTCTTATTGTCTAAAACAGTTTCTATGAGGCCCACTGAAGGAATTCCAATCATTAAAATTTGGAATGATGAAAAGCATGAATCACTAATCATTTGGCTGAAAACTGTAAAAAAAAAAAACACCTGTCATTTTTCATATTTTAAGGGCAAGAACTCTTACAGGAGTCACCTGACAACTTTGATCCCTGACGATTTTTGAAGACCTTATAATAAGGGTCCATTCAGGAGATACTTGTGAAAAACTATTGTCTGACCCCTTTGTTCTATTTTTAGTAACAGCAGCCATAATTTCTAATGGATCAAAAAAACCCACAACAGTTCTAAGCATGATACTCCCAAGGAACGTACATACCAAGTCTGGTTCCAACTGGCCAAGTGGTGTCAGAGGAGATTTTTGAAAGAAAGAACATTCAATATAACAAAAAAAACATTGAAAAAGGGCAATAACTCCAACATGGCTTAACATATCAAAATGAAAATTTGACCACAGATAGATCTCATCATGCTGAACACTTTTATCCCCCTCAAAATATGGCTACAACCATCCTACCATTAGCATAATGATTTTGGAAGCCTTATTTTCCAAGCTTCGCAATGGTATGCAATTATAAGATGTCATTTGTCCTGGGAATTCAGTGAAATTTTGAAAATTACTTTTTTAACAAGTAAAGTAATGGAAACAAGTCCACTTACTGTTTATTATAATATACAGATTAAGCAGTTTACAAAGATATAGTAAGATATAAAACTAGATAGCAAAGCTCACTTGATGATACCCCCCGCTTACCTCTTCAGATACCATTTACGATACCCTATAAGTAATTTAAAGCATTCAGATGGAAAAACACCAAGAAAGGAAGTACACAAAGACATCTGTGAAAGTTTCATCAAATTCCATTCAGCTGTTTTGGAGGAGTTATAGATTAAACCTGGGGATGGATGATAGGACGAAAAGACGATTGATAGAACGAAGAGATGAACAAATGGAAGGACGAAGAGACAAGATGATCACTATATACCCCCTGCTGAAGTTTCATAAACACATATTATTCAATATCACTAACATAAAACCTACGATAAACAGGTACCCATTTAAAGTACAGGTTCACCTAAGAATCAGGCAAAAGTTAAAAAAAAAGTCTTATGACAGCTTTCCAAGGAAACAAATATTCATTCTTGTTATTAAAATCTAAATCTAAAATCCTTCACAACTGACTTCATATACTTTTGCTTCCTTCAATTTACTACCAGCTGGTCTTGTACATCCTATAAATAAATGTTCATTCTGACCCAGACCCAAGGAGTATGACCATTCTATCCCTATATCTCTGTGATACAGTAGTATGTCAGAAGTATACCAACACTGTTCAGGATATGGAGAGTGTGAGTGTCTCGGTCAGTCACAATAACACTGTCATTTGGGGTAGCTAGTATTCCAACAGGCCTAAAATCCTTGGTTTTGTTGACAACAGTATGGCTATGGTATCATGTTATGACATCACCATTCTCTTGGAGGGCAATAACTTGACATTTACCACCTTTACTAAGAAAATTAACAACAAACAGATGACCATCACTTGTTGTAGTCAAACTGTTTGGATTCCTAAACAAAGGCTGATTATTCTTGTCATGTTCATACACAACCAGAGTGACCCCCATCTGATCCATTACTATTACAGCAGCTCTTTCCTGGCTGTTGTGTCTACCTCCCACCATCACTTTGTTGTTGGTAGTGATATAAATGGACCCAAGAAAGAAGGGAACAGTGTTGAATGCAGTGTCTTCTACTTTACTGTCTTTGTTGATTTTTAGTATAGTAGAACCTGTACATAGCAAGAGTTCATTTTCAGATGTGAAAGCCATGTTATAGACTTTCTGGTCAAAGGTCAATAGTACTTTAAGGTTACCTTCTTTTACTTTTACTTTCTGTTCACTCTTTCCATAACAGAGCCATATTCTTTTATTGATTCCACCAACAGCAGCTAGACCTGTTTGGTATTTGACTTTCACTGAATACACAGGATTTGAACCTCTACCATCCCAGAGTTTTCCATCGTTGTCTTGATTTATCTCTCCTGGAATGAATGATGGCAGTTCAATGGCTTCAAACTTTGGTTCCAGTGGTGTTATTGACTTGGAGAGGTTCTCTACATTTTCAAAGAACTTTGTGGCATCATTTGAGTACACCATTTCTTCTAGCTCTTTCTTCATGTTATCTCTTTTTTCTCGGAACTTTTCCATCTCTTCCAAATCGTTGTTGAATGATTCCTTTGCCAAGGACCTATCTTGATCAACCTGAACTTGAAGATCACCAAAGTGTTTGTCTATGCGTTTACATATTTCTTTCTTCAGTTTTTCATGATTATCTGCTAATTCCTCCTGAAGCTTTGTAAATCCATCATCTGTAGTGACCATCTTCGTTTCTATGAAAACCACCTTCATTTTTAAATCATTTTCTCCCGTTCTTACTTCTTGCAGTTTTCTTAGGAGTTCCTGTCTTTTTATTTCATATCCTTCTTTGATATCAACTAACTCATGGTCTCCATGAAATTCGCGCATGCAGTCTAAACAAACTAAAACTTCACACATTTCACAAAACATGCAACATTGCTCTGAATGGAGATTACATTGCAACAGAGAAAAATGAGGCTCATCAGAGGGCTTTCCAACATCTTTAATGTCTATCACCTTGTGTTCAGCAGCATTTTTTATCTTCAGGTGTCTACTGTCTCGGCAAGTTTGACACATCAATATATGACATATGAGACACTTCCATCAGATTGCACTTTCTGTGTCACAAAGATGGCACAGAGCTGGTATTTGTCCTTTTGGTAAATTGTTGCTGATATCAGTGTTTTGATGAATCATTTAAAGAGATAGACTTAGGGTAAGGGACACAACTCTTACAAATCATTGGAACGTTTGAAGGAGACCAAAATCATCCTATAATGCATGAGAAGGGATATTATATGCAAAAGACAGTATGAAATTGCCTTTAGAATGCATGAGAAGGGATATTATATGCAAAAGACAGTATGAAATTGCCTTTAGAATGCATGATGAGGGAAATAATATGCAAAAGACAGAATGAAATTGCCTGTAGAATGCATGATGAGGGAAATAATATGCAAAAGACAGTATGAAATTGCCTTTAGAATGCATGATGAGGGAAATAATATGCAAAAGACAGTATGAAATTGCCTTTAGAATGCATGATGAGGGAAATAATATGCAAAAGACAGTATGAAATTGCTTTTAGAATGCATGATGAGGGAAATAATATACAAAGGACAGTATGAAATTGCCTATAGAATGCATGATGAGAGGGAAATAATATACAAAGGACAGTATGAAATTGCCTATAGAATGCATGATGAGATAATTTATATGCAAAAGAAGATATGAAATTTTTAATAGAATGCATGAGAAGGGATATTATATGAAAAAGACAGTATAAAATTGCCTGTAGAATGCCTTGCAATATATGTAAACCTGATAAAATCTTTTAATGAAAGGTGATAGAACTGTTTCATAATAGGGGTATAAGAGAGTATGCATTTTAAAGATTTCTTGTCCATATATTTTTTTTTATAGTTCCCCAATATTCAAATTATATATTGTTGCATTTATCACCTGATATCTCAAATATTTTTTGGGATATAGTTTTTACATGCAATTAAGTATGATAACTTCCATAACAAAAATATTAGGAAACTCACCCCATTCCCATTTATAGACAATACTTAAATATTGAATTCTATTGTAATAACCATATTCAAGTTGACTGATATTTAAAGAACTAGATAAATACAAACCAAAACTTATCCTGGCCCTCAAATCAAATTTTAGACCTGAAAATAGGTAATCTACTGGGACAGTAAATTATGCCTCATCCCATTGCAAAAAATTGGGGGGAGGGGGTGAATATAACTTTAGTGTAAACTATCGGATCAAAATGGAATTCGAACTTGATTTGTATTTTATGATACCCAATAATCATAGAAGGTTTGTTAAGATCCTTCAATGTCTTCTAAAGTTATCATTTTGAAACCATCTGGGTGTGTACTGTCTGTGTACAGGAGTAATAAAGAACCAAGGTTATAGCGGTAATCAAAAGAATGTAATCCAGGGACAAAGAACAGACATGGAAAACAGACATACACAACAAAGAACGTGAAATAACTAAAATCATATATACAAAGCAACAAAAGTAAATGCGCAACTCAAACTCCACTTAAAACTGGGAGAATGGACCAGATGCACCGGTAGGGTAAGCATCTTCTGCTTTTCTAGAAACACCCACCGAGTTGCTCATAAAAAGTTTAGTCCAGGGTAGACGAAAGGGTAAAGAAAAACTATGACACTTAGAACAAATCAGTTTTAATGGTGCAGATGAATACATGGTAACAATCCACAACTTCATGATGACAACCATAAAACATTTATGTGAAATTTGAGAACTCTTCAGACTAAATGATGGCATAAAACAGATAAAAAAGCTAAAAATGAAACCAAATTTGCTTTGTTTACATTTGTTTTCCAGGAATTATTAAGAAAATTTGCCATTGTAAACAAGCAATTGCTATTAGCTTGATCATTGTAACACTGAATGCTCATATTGCTTTATAGATAAACCATATTGTCAATCATATCAAAGCAATTTATTCAGGCTCCCAGTATTTGAAAAACCATGAAATCTGTGTTGGAACAGTAAAACCTGCCTTAGGAGTTAGACACAATGAAATCATTGTTTGAATATCTGTAATTTGTTTCACCAGCAGGTTTTTTTGACAATGAAAATCAAAACTCAATCAACCATAAAGCTCACACACACACACACACACACACACAACCATCTTCAGAGAAGAAAAAGACATACAATTAATGGCAGGGTTCAATTAAGTGTTTCTCATTATTGTTCAGTCATTCATGTCAATTGTTTCTAACAATTGTTCAGTTATTCACCACTCACAATTCATGAAGCTACATTATAAATCCAGTGATTCAATTCCTTCAGATAGTTATCAGTAATTACTTAATTCTCACATAGCTTAGTTATAAAACTAATAGAGAGTATGATTTCCTTCGTAAAAATACACATCCACCATGGAGAATCAAACACTAGATTGTTCAGTTACAGACAAGTAATGAACCCAAAGTAATTCAAAGGTTTTTTTAAATCAACTACCTATCACATAAACAATCACTCAGTATTCCTGAAATAAAGCAGGATAACTGAAGCAAAGATAATTAGAATATATTGTTAACAAAACTGATATCACCATCTTTCACATTATAGAAAGAATGACTAAAATCCTTCATAACTGACTTCAAACAGCATGGAATTATTTGCTTTACTGCTGGTGGGTTTTGAACATCCTATAAAGATACGTCCATTCTGACTCAAAGCAAATGAATACGGCCGTTCAATCCCTACATCACTGGTGTAGTAGTATGTCATAAGTATACCTACACTGTTAATGATAGTCAGTCACAATAAGGCTGTCATTAGGGGTAGCTATTATTCTCACAGGTCTGAATTCCATCGTTTTATTGACTACAGCATGACCATGGTATCATGTAATGAAACCACCATTCTCCTGGAGGACCACAACTCGACCTTTACTATCCATCAAAAGGTAATCAGCTACAAACAGATGACCTTCACTTGCTGTGGTCAGACTCCAAGGATACCTAAACAGACGCTGGTGGTTTTTGTCACATTCATACACAGCCAACTTGCCTCCCATCTAATCCATTACTGTAACAGCTGCCCTACCTTGGTGGTTGTTTTTACCTCCCACAATCACTTTGTTGTCTATTGTTATATGAATGGAAATGGAATGGAAGGGCAGAGTAATATATTTAGTGCCCTCTACTTTGCTGTCTTTGTTGATTTTTAAGATTTTGCTGTCTGTACATAGTAAGATTTCATTTTCATTTGCTAAGGACATGTCAAAGACTTTCATCTCAAAGGCAAATATCACCTAAAGTTTACCTTGTTCTACTTTCAATTTCCGTAATACATTACCAAAACTGGCATGAAGCCATACAGTTTTATTATCTTGAACACTTATGCCACCAACTGTTGACAGATATGTTTCGTACTCCCTAGGAATTTCACTGAATATCTAGGAGCTGAACTTCCAACACTAAGGAGTTTTCCAAAGTGTTCTTGAGTTATCTCCCCTGGTATAAATAATGGCAATTCAATTGGTAAAGGCCTTAATTCTGGTGGTGTCATTGACTTAGAAAGTTTTTTAGCTTTTTGAAAGAACATTTTTGGATCTTTTGAGTTTTTCAACCTTCTTCTTCATTCTCTCTTGACTTCCTTGAAACCTTTCCATCTTTTCGTAATCCTTGTTCATGTATTTTTTTACCATATACCTGTGTTGTTCAAGCTCATCTTGAAGCTTATTTGAGTGCCTATCTATTTCTTCCTTTAATTCTTCCTGATATTTACATATATCCTTTTTTAGCTTTGTAAATCCTATATTGATAGTAATTGGTTTCATTTGTATGAAATCCTTTTTAGTTTTCAAATTGTTTTTTCCAGATTTCATTTCATGTTGTTTTCTCAGGAGTTCCCATTTTTTATTTTCGTATGCTTCTTTGATATGTATAAACTCATGTTTTCTGTGACAATGGCATATGCAGTCTAGACAGATTAAAATGTCACAGGTATTACAAAACATGAAGCATTGTTCTGAATGGTGATAACATTGCAAAACAGAAAATTCCAGCTCATCAGACGGCTTTCTTATTCCTTTGATATCAATAACTTTGTGTTCTACAGCATTTTTTATCCTGATATGTTGGGTGTCATGGCAAATTTGACACACTTCCATCTGATCTGAGAATTATTGTTACAAAGACGACACAGAGCTGGTATTTGTCCTGTAGGAGATCCCCTGGATAAAGACATTGCAAATGGTTTCTATCCAACCAATATCACAAACTAGTTTTAATTCTTTAGATATTGATTCTTATACTCAGTCAGTATATTACAAACCAGTTGCATCAATTTGTATCATATTGTTACAGATAATTAAACAGATAAATCTTCAATATTTTCAAATATGGAAAACAGGAAAACAAAGTTTTATAATTTTTACATGCATAATTTAATCAAAAATATTGACAAACAATTCAAGGGATATTGATGTAATTTATTTTCATGCATTGGAGCAGTACAAAAAATATTCACCATTTTCTGTAATTAGCACTTAATTGAATCATTTACATACAATTACTTGTTTTTATAGTGAAATTGATCCAACATTCAAGTATCAAATCATAATTGGATAATTAATTGAGCAGAATAAACACCTAGATTTAATGAGTGTGAGGAACTTGTTCCACTCACAACTTATGTCTAAATGCATTCTTGGCGACAGTGATCATATTTTGATTACCGTAATTGTACTTATTTTCGCGGATACTTAATTTCACGATTTTGATCTAGGAACATATTTATGGAGACTTATTTTTGTGGAAATGGTAGTTTTCGCATAAAGAACAATGGCAGGGTAAGCTCTCTTATAGAAACAACTGCCAGGTTACTCATAAAAAGTCAAGTTTGGGGTAGATGAAAGCGGAAAGAAAAATAAGATTCAACAATTGTTTCATTCAATCACTTCATGTAGCAATGTTCATATGACTTTGTTGGAATCCGTGGGGTTTTCCCTTTGAATAATGATTTCAAAATCATGAAAGATGAAATATGATTGGTTGATTATATTGGTTTTTAGTTGGAAATAAACTATTGAAGTATTCCAAATTTTTGTAATAATAAAGAAACACAAGTTTTCAATTGTACATATAAAAATAGATGTTCTTTAAGACCTGCAAAAGATTTTATCCTATCAAATATGAGCAAAACTGCTAGCTAGCTCCTAATTGTACATAAACATTGGTACCATCTAAAATCTTTTGTCAATATTCAGGTCTATTGATGGACTGGAACACTAAAATTGAAGGTTTATTTTTATAGGCAAAATTGTTATGCAAAATAAACGAAATGAATGAAGTGACATGATAAAAAACTTAAACCAGTCTTAGCAGGTAGACCTAATGTAGGGGACACAACTCTTACAAATCATTGGAATGTTTGTATTCAGTCTCATGTAAGCATCAAAGTAACTTGGATTGAATTCATTCCTTTTCAAATGAAAGCTTGAAACTCTTTGATAAAATTGAATACGATACAAACAGATCAATGATTTCAAGAATTATGTCCCCTTATCCTAGGTCTACCTCCTTAAACTGGTCTTCCAGCTCATTAAAGAGCTTGTCTATTTCTTCCTTTAATTTGTCCCGATATTTAACTAGATCCTCTTTTAGCATTGTAAATCCATTATTGGTATTGATTGCCTTCATTTCTGCATCTGTTTTCAAATTGTTTTCTCCAGTCTCCATGTCTTGTTGTTTCCTTCCTGTTTTTTTGCTTTCATATCCATCTTCAATATCGACTAAGTCTTGGGTTGCATAAAGATTACGTATGCAGACTAAACAGACTAAAACTTCACACATTTCACAAAACATGCAACATTCCTCTGAATGGAGATTACATCGCAACACAGAGAAGTTTGGCTCATCAGAGGGCTTTCCAACATCTTTAATGTGTATTACTTTGTGTTCTGAAGCACTTTTTATCATAATTTCACACATTTCACATTTCCAACGAATTTGATTATTTGTGTCACACAGACGACACAGTGCTGGTATTTGTCCTTTTGGTAAACTCTTTGAAAATGTCATTGTAGATTGTAATTTAAAATTGTACAATATTAGTTATTACCCTGTGATGATAAACATATCTGCATCTCCAATAAAATATGTAACAGGGCTATCAAGGAGATACACACTTATAACATCTGATAAAGGTACTGCAGCTATTTCATACTAAGTCACACAGTGTATAGCTTTAAAGTACTTCTTTGTCTAAGAATCAGGCAAAATGTATTTAAGGTGTGGCAGATGGCGGGAAAAGTTTGAGGCCCTTTTCCTAATGTAAAGAGTAAAAAATATCTTAGTCACAGGTGCTTCAAGATAAACTTAAATAGCTTTTTGATGTCAAGATGTATTGAATATACTTGAGGCAAAAAAAACAAATTAAGAAAAATGATGAGCTACCAACTGCATGATTCTTGAACAGAATGGTACTTAAAAATTTTGTCACTATTGTCTCGGTTTTTGCGTCCCTTTCACTTAGTAAGTTAATTGTGTTTCCCTATACTATTTCTATGGCAACACTAATTGGTCCCAGAAACCAGACATGTTTATGCACTTAATGTTAATTGAAATATTTCACAGTATTTTATCAACATAATCTTAGATTCAGAACTTTGTGTCACTTTGGAGAGACTCACAAATATAGGCAAAAAATACTGAAGCATCAGCAGGGGCAATTCAAATACATAAAAATTGAAAAACATGGCCGGAACTTGAAAACATGAAAAATGACAATCCACAAACACAATAAAACAAACAGAACAAAATAAATTACATGCAAAAACTGAAGATAAGGAAAACAAGAGGCCTCCCAAAAAAAATATAGCACTAACAGTATGAACTCCCACAAAAAAATATGCATAACATCAGGTGCTTCAGAGGAATAAGTATGTCCTCCTCCACAAGTGGCACCTCTAATAGTACATACCATTACCATAGTGTAAAACTTGCAATCAAAAACACACAAAGATAAACCACATTGTTTATCTGTCCCATATTATTTTTTTTTTACGCAGTCGGTATAGTTTCACTTTTTACCCTTTGACCTTAAAGACGCTCTTCCATGGAAACGCAAGTCACCTGATCAAAATTCTGTTTCCAAATTGGCCATTTTCTATTTTTTTTTTACAAATTTCATAACAGAAATTGGTTGACAAGGACCCATATACAATCTTTCACCGATATATACTTTTTTATAACCCTTCATTTACAAACACTATAATCTGTACTGCAACTGCTAAAATTTGCTAAAAATCTATACAATTTTACTAAATTTTGCTTTAATTTTGCTTAAATTTGCTGAATTTTGCAAAAAGTTGCAAAAAATCCCTAATATTTCTAATATTTACTAAATTTTGCTAAAATTCTGATGAAATTTGCTAAAAATCCCTACAATTTTGCATATATTTACTTCTAAGAAACAACCACTGAGTGAATAAAACTTTTTTTTCATTTGCAACTTTACAAATGCAGACCTGTTTATACTACCTACATAAGGCCACATTTTATGAAAAAGATTTGAAAAATCCTGAATTTTATGCTTTTTTAAGGAGAGATTCACAGTCTGCAGCATAATTTGCAGTCTGGATTTACAAAAACCATGTAGAATATTCAAATATATGACATTACCTCAGCAAATGTAACATTGATTTGAAAATACTAGTTGACTACTGCTCAAAATAATAAAAAATAGTGTCAAACATAAATTGTGTTGATTTTTATTTTCAAAGGGTCTTTTCTCAATTTATTATTTTTCATTATAGCATTTAATTTGTTTTCTGTCACTAACCTTTTAAGTACCATTCTGTGTAAGAATCAGGCAACATTATTTTTTTTCCATTTTTTTCCATTTTTTTTTTTGTCTCGAATATGTCCAATACATCTAGAAGACGACTGTTTAAATTCATCCTGAAGTTTGTGTGATATACATGTAGATATATTTTTGAATGTTTGTATTGGAAAAAGGGTAGGAATACATTTTTCACAGCATACTTGAACTAAATACGGCCTATCAATGTCTTAAAAAGGCCCTGATCGATATTTTTTCTCTTCATGTGCACACCATACACACATTTTGCCTGATCCTTAGACAGAGTAATACTTAAATGAAACTTTGTTTGTTTTTTCATACTTCTAGTTAACATCTTATATTATTATTCATTATAAATAAAGATGTTATTTAGTACAAAGGAAGACACACAGAGAATCAATTTCCCCCACCCTCTAATATATCACAGGCAAATGTGCCATACATGAGAATAATATGATTCACTTTACATATGATAATCATATAAATCGAGCACCATATGATAATCATATAAATCGACCATTACATGATAATCATATAAATCGATCACCATATGATAATCATATGATTCTCTTTACATACATGTATGATAATTGGATGATTATCATATGATAATCATATGTTTTTCACAAACATATAATTGTCATTTGTTTTCAAGCCAAAATGAACATATAAGAACCCTATGATTATCATATGTGGCACATTTGTAATGTGTCAAATTAATGGCTTTTGATTCAAATAAACCACCTATTTGCTGATTTGGGTAATAAACAGGCACTCATTGAGTGAGGGTTAAAAAAAAACTCCATACACAGGCAAACTGATTTCTTACAATTCTCACATGAATTTTATGTGAATTTTGCCTGAACTGATACAAAAGCTTTCCTCTGACGGAAAATTTATCTGTGAGTAGATCCTTCAAAAGTATTTCATGTAAGCTTTTCATATGAAGTGCGTTTACCTACTTCAAGTGAACTTTTCACACAAAATTTATGTCACATGAATATCATTGTACAATGCATTTCACATGAAAATTATCTGTTACTCATGTGAATTACCAACTGAAAATGACCATGGAATTCAAGTTGAATTCCAGTAAAATCCAGTGAAATTCTGACAAAGTCCAGAAAAGTTGATTTTCTAGTAGAATCCTCTGTAATTAATTGCACAGTTAATTATTCCAGTGGTTTGTCACATGATTATCTTTTCTAAATGAATTTCACAAGCACTTCACAATATTTGTTACCACTGAAAATGGTAAATTCCAGTGAAATCCAGAGAAATTCCAGCGAAATCCAGAGAAATTCTAGTGAAATCCAGTTGGACTCTGGTAGAATTCCTCTGCAATTCATTTGTACTGTAAATAATTTCAGTGGTTTTTCATTAGACCAAAGTATATATGAAAGTGGAAAAATGATGTTACAGTAGATTTCCAGGAAGCAGCCTTTTTCATTGGAATTTACAGAATTGGTTGAATTACATATGAACCATATTTTACTGCACATATTTACACAGAATTTAATCCACAACTTTCCATAACTCATACATACAGTAGAACCTTTTAAATCTGCAGACCTTCCAATCCAAAACCTTCTATATTCAAACATTTTTTGTGCAAAACTCCGTTTATTCTGACATTTTTAATCAGAATCCCAACCAAGTTCATGTAAAAAACTGTATACTCAACAGTACTTCTGTCCTTTTCAAATCTATTCATAGAAAAACCTGCCTAATCTGAACTAAGGTCAAGGTCGCTTGGATAAAAAAGGTTCTACTATACTCATACACACCAAATAATCAGGGGTTCAAATTTGTGCTGGTACGAGGTCCAGTACTCAATTTTTATACAAGACCATTGAAATTTTATTTCACAGCCTGCACAGAAACCCGCTGACCTGAAATTTATGTCAACGAAAATAAAACATTTCATAAACAAACTTTAGGAAATTTTTCATTTCCGGTTCCGAGTTTCTTTTATTCTGATCCATGTCAGCTTTGTTGATCGGAACTCATTGGAATTTACTTAAAACAAAAACAAAAACAAAAATACCAACCTACCAACCTGGATTTTTTGGCAATAGTACAGGAAACAAATATATACTTTTTTTGGCCTTGTAGCGGATGAACAAAAAACCAGGATCTTTCCTTCTTTAAAAAAAATTTGAACCCCTGATACACATAATACAAAACAAAGAAAAAAATTAAACTAAACAAAACAACCTAGAAATTAATAAAAATATCTAGCACCACACCATGCTTGGTCATTCTTTATATCAAATTGAAAAAAAGACACCAATATTCAATGTTTTAACACTTTCACACTAACCATTACTAAAGAAATTAAAACAGAAACCACTTTTTAAAGTCTACACCAAACAACTATTACACAATTTAAATAATTAGACAATTACAAACATAAAATCACTAAAACTACAAAGGGAGAGAATCCTTACCTTGGTTTTTTTCAGCTCCTCTTCAAAATCTTTCTTTAACCCCTCAATTTCAGCAGCATGGGCTTGTGTCAAAGATATCAACTGCTGTTCATGAAATTTCTCAATTTCTGAAGAAAAAAAAATGTAGTGTAATTGTACCGAATAGTAGGTAATTTTCGCTGGGTGATTTTTATTTTTTGGCATTTTTTGGCTGTCATTTCAATAATAAATCTTCTCCAGGTTTCAGTATTTAGTGCATCTGCCAAAATAAGAATGCAACAATATTTCCTTTAACTTTTTGCCCCAAAATCAGCAAATTTTACATCGCTTAAAAATAACCCACCATTGTTCTTGATCAAGCTGACCATTGCTCAATCTGTCAACTAGATTCCTGATGTCACAAATCATATTTGATCTGTTCATGTGAAAGAACCAAATGTTAACCAAATGAATTTAATCCAAGGACAAAGACTAATCAGGGAAAATAGACAAAAAAACAAGAAACATACAATAATCAAAACAATAGATGAACAAAGTAAACTTGGACCAGGTGCACCGGTAGGGTAAGCGTCCACAGAAACAATTGCCGACATGCTTATAAAATTTTATGTCCCAAGTAGAAGAAAGTGGAAAGGAAAACTATGACAAGGTGAACAAACCAGTTTTCATGGTGCTAATGGATACACCCCCATGACCCACGAGTTCATGATGACAACCATAAAACTTCTGTAATGATGACTTCAATCTTATGGCAACATATCCCTGTTCCAGATGCCTAATGGTAAGAAGTCAAGTATGGTACAAAAAGTCAGCGTAGTTGAAGAAAGCATTGGCATAACATATGAGTCGTAATATGAAAACTCTCTGCATTGGTAGGGTAAAATCATGTTCTTACCTCGTTTGACTTCATCTGACCTTCCCTTGCTCTTGTCAACAATCTCCTGAAGTTCTTGAATTTTCCTCTGTAATTACATGTACAATTTACGTAAGAACGAGCTAAAGTTGTTTACCATACTACCTAAAAAGGGGTAGGGTCAAAATTTGTCATATATGTAATCATGCAAAGATGTAATCAATAATAATGTAAGAATATAATATGGACTGTTAACTAACTTAGTCCAAAAAAAATATATATATCTGTTTCCTGTTTCCTGACTGGTCCAGTCTTAAACCCACTGACCTAAAATTTATGTCAAGAAAAAAGTCATTTCCATAACAAAAATTTAGGAAATTGTTCATTTCCGGTTCCCAGATTCATTTTATTCTGATCCATGTCAGCTTTTTTATGGGAACTCCTTGGAAACTTCTAAAAAAAAATAATAATAATATATGCCGCCCTACTGACCAGGATTTTTTTGGCCATGAAACAGGAAACAATTTTTTTTTTGGCCTTATTTGCCCAAGCAATTCATTTTCACAAATAATGGGGCAGGGCCTGTTTTTTGCCCAGATACCAGTATCTGCCATGGCAGGTTTTAACCTTTATCTATTAGATCTGTTTATGCTACTTATTTTCTGCCAAATGATCTGTTAAATCTAAAACATTTTGTGATTTAGTCACTATATAGAGGTCATAGTCATAGTCACTACATAGAAGTCAATAGAAATAGTCACTACATAGAGGTCAATAGAAATAGTCACTACATAGAGGTCATAGTCATAGTCACTACATAGAGGTCAATAGAAATAGTCACTACATAGAGGTCATAGTCATAGTCACTACATAGAGGTCAATAGAAATAGTCACTACATAGAGGTCATAGTCATAGTCACTACATAGAGGTCAATAGTCATAGTCACTACATAGAGGTCAATAGAAATAGTCACTACATAGAGGTCATAGTCATAGTCACTACATAGAGGTCAATAGAAAATTATTTGCAGTCAAAATTTGTAGGATATACAGAGATTCCATAAAAACCTCCGCAACTGGTTTACATCAATAATTTTTTTAGAAAATATGTCCCTCCTTTGTGCTACTCTACACATACTAAGATCTTCTTTTGAGGGTTCAGATTGAACCAAAGCCTTTTTAATGAATAAAATCAATTAAAACTATAGATAAACTAGATACAACAAAAAAATACATGGGCTATCATTTCATCCCTGATGACGTTGTTGTCTTTGTGACATATACACAATACCTATTCTCATTGTGATAAATATTCCAATTCAATATTTGGACACCATTTGACAAAAGGGCTCTTGTAATACCACTGTTCAAACATACTAAGATTATTTTGAGGATATGAAGCAAGAATCATTGTTTTTAAAAGCTGAATTTTTTTTGGTAGATTAACCTGATAAATGTCCACCTAAATGTAAGATTCTGTTTTGAATAGACAGGTGTTTTATACACAAAGGTTAAATTACAATGTGATCCTTTAGAGGACTTCATTTTTACATTTACCTGTAATTGGCTGAAGTATATAGAAATAAACATATACATAAAAAATACATATTTGAAGTTTCCTAAAAAACCAAAAACAAAAAACACATTCAAGCTTTTGTATGAAATGATACGACATATACATGCAGTAGAAGAGTGCAGATAAGTCATACAGAATTAATGAAAAATTTCTATGACTATAGACAGACAGACAACAAACTAAGCAAAAGCCATGCAGTTACCTTTGTCCTAGGTAAGCAGGAAAAATAGTCATGCAAAAGTATGAACATTGTCAAAATTACCACAAATACTCTTTTCCTGACAAAACAAAACTATGTCTAACTATGATCCCATAGTTTTGTCTTCATAGAAGGGAGAAGTCATTGAGCAAGCATTTCATTTTACTCCTGTGAGGAAAGGCATGAGGTAGAATGGGAAAATTTCCCTCAGGGAAGTATACAGCAAAAGCAGTCTAAACTGAATCTCTTCAAGACTTAAGTATCAGTCTCTATAAACATCAGACAGGAGGTGATTCATGCATGTCAAAAACCCAGTTTTATTTCTTGTTCAGAAACTGTCATAGATCACATAACCAGTCTTAGTTTTTCATCTGGGGTTTGTGCTCTTGACAAAAAATTTATATAGATTGTACATGAAATTAGCACTTAGCAAGAGTTATCTTTCTTGATTTGGTTTGATTTGGTTGATTTTAGTGAGAGATTAAAGTGTAGTTTTCTCAAATGTACAGATCTTAATACAGAAAGGACAATTGTCACATAAAAATACAGCATTCTCTGATCCATGGGTTTTTCTACACCATGATTCACCTGTACCATAGGCAGTGCCTGAAATTAATATGGACTGGTACCTAAAAAATTGCTCCATTTTGGAAGTTGTTTGGTTTACACAGGGTCAAAAGGTCAAAGTATATCAGAACTGATTTGAAGAGACTTCAGAAGAAATTAGGTTTGGACAGGTCATCATTCTTGATTCTGGGCTTTGTTACACAGGTTTCATTATGTACAGTGCGTCCACAATGACTACCAAGGATTAAAACATAAGTGTCAATAATTTGTATTTTTCTTTCCCTTTTAGGAATGGATCATAACTATTACAATGGAAAGAGTATTCGTGGTAATTTAAGATTAACTTTGAAACCATGCAAAAACTGAATAGACTCTAAGCTAAATACCTCTGATAAAGACTATGTAGGCTAAAAGCAGTTACAAAGGAAAATATATGTTAGTTTCTGGGTTGTTCCAGGGATGGCTCCAAGGGTTTTAAAAGTGGGATCCAAAAAAAAGGGGGGTTCCAGGCTATTATTTGCTCAATTGGGCTTAAATTTTTTCACAAAATTAACAAAATTTTCCAACAGAGGGTTGAGGACAAGAATTGAAATTTCTACCCCCCCCCCACCCCCCCCCCGCCCAACTCTGGACTCTGGATCTCAAATTAGTATTTCAATATTTAATATATTATGTACTCACTACATGTATATAAATTCTACCTTTAATTATGTGAAGTCTATTGAAAGTAAACATAATACTTCATTGAATAAAAGAAAATATATTCAGATTTGATTTGATTAACATCTTTTGGGTTTTGTTTTCTTTTGTTTTGTTTTGTTTTTGTTTTTTTTGTTTTTTTTCAATCAAAGCATTTAAGAAAGTTCAATGCTGTGTTAAGGGAAATTAATCTAGACAACTTAACAAATCAAAAAACTGAGCAATGCTCACTAAACTCTAAAATTCCACCAAACTCCCCATTTAATAGCAAGTACCTTTTATATTATAGTTTTTTTATTGCCCTTGAAAGATAGAAATCAACATTTTTTTCAAATAAGCAACTGATTTTCTTATAGTCCATTTCATGTGTACTAAGATTCATCATGTTGAGTTCAAATTCTAATAGAAAAAGCAAACCTAACCCTAAGCTGTGACTTACATACAAACAAACCACCAAGCACTCAAACCATATTTGCTTAAAGGACATAATTGCATTCAATTTCCTTTGGTGACCTACTAACTGTTTCCTGTTACATTTTACTCTGCTTAGGCTAAAAGGAAGTACATGATTGTTTCCTGTGCCAAATATTTCTAGGTTCAATGGTCAGGACTTTTTTTCTTCGTATTTATTCTTTTTTGTTGGATAAGTGTCATATAAAACAAATTTTAGTCAAAAGTACTCTGGAAATCAATGATTAAATTCAGGCAATTAATATACTTACAGTATTTAAATCTTTTAATTAAAAACTTTAATCGTTAATACACTTGTAGATATAACTTCTGTACTGATGAAACCGCTTCTTAGAGCAGCCATTTTGTTGATGAATGGGATGTGAGCCATTTACAGAATTTTGGAATTAACTCAGTACTAGAAACAATTTTTTTCTGAAGTTTCAATCAGAATATTTCCAAGTCAGTGGCAGGTATTTTGGTTGGTTGGGTAACAGAAAACATATCTATTTTTTTTTTTTGGCCTTATTAAACTGTGAAAATTTTCCCAAGACATGAGCACTATCTAAAAACAAATTCATAAAGCTGCTTCTGGTAATTGACATAAAGGGGTGGAGTTTGGTATTGATTTCTGGTAAACTTAATAGGGCTGAGTTTGGTATTGAGCTTCTGGGAAACTGTACTAAACAACATAAAGGGGCAGAGTTTGGTGTAAATGTTTTCAACTATTCTCCCCCCCCCTCCACCCAGTATCTCATACAGAGGTACATTTATCTGTTCTTTAAAAAAGGTTCAAATTTAAATTGATCTAAGAACTTTAATAGGTGTTTGGGGATTTTAGGATTCAGATCAGACAAATTTCAATGTTTTTCCTCAGCTCAGCAAATTGAATTTCATTATTAAGTCATTCAATAAGCTAAAACAAGTAAAGCAACAACAATAAAAAGTAAAATCTGCATTTTTGAAATAATATATTCTTGGGATCATTAAACAATAGTTGCATAAACAGAACACTTGAAGATTTTCTGGTAAACCATGGTTAGCAGAATATGTCAGTAAATTATGGTTGGGAGAATATCTATAATCAAGAATGTAAAAATTATCCAAGATTTGACAGGGAGTATTACTGAATATTGTTTTGAGAGAGAGAGAACAGGAGTTTCACATTTTGAAATCATTATTAGATTGGGTAGGAAGATTAATTTCCTCAAAAGGATGGTATTAGGAGAATTTGAATTTTAACTGGATAGAATTTGGAAACTTTATGTACAAGTCTATTGCTTATGTTGTTTTTAACAAAAATAGAGCAGTACTTATCATCAGGAAAGTATGTTTTTTTTAATTATGTTCAACAAGTAAAGGTAGGGAGAATTTAACTTTTAGCAAGCATGGGTAGGGAGAATTCATACTTTACCTTAGCAGCTAATGCTTCCAATGGATCCAGCTAGCATTAACAACAACAAAATTGTATTTATAGTTTGTAAATAGTTGTAAAATGAGGTGAATACAATTACATGCCAAGTATATCCCATTCGTTCCCTTTTTATTGAATTTGTCAAACAGGAAGTAACGGAATTTCAGCTCATAGGATGTAACAATTTGAGAGGTCATAATTTCCTGGTATTATGTTCAACTACATATTATCTCCATAATAAATTTACTGAAATTCTGTTCAGTTGTTTGAGAGTTCTTTAGATGACAACAAGAGGCTCCCAGGAGCCTGAATCACTTACATGGTTAAAAAGAGGACTGATTGAATGACAGGATGACAGACAGACTGACAGACTGACAAATCAAAAAAACATTATATTCTCCATAATTTTTTTTTAATTGTTTCAAGAAAACGAAGTAATTCACTTTCCTAAAATGAATATTTACAATTCAATAGATTTAAACTGAATACTGTGAAAGTACTTTAATTCGTTGAAACTAATTTTCGTGGATTTGGGAACAAGCACAAGTTCATGGATTCTTGAAACTGTGGTTTTGAGGTTTTCAGTATACACGTGAAATGGATTCTCCTTTACGTTGGGGCCCAAATTTCGTGGTTTGTCCTACCCATGAAAACCACGAAAAATTGTACCCATCGAACAACGATACTTTCACAGTACTTAGTAGGAAAGCATTCTTCTGGCTAAGTAAATACAGGACCAAAATTGCATGTTGTAAAAAAATAAGTAACAGACATACAGACGTACAAGGCAACTGCTGTAATAATCAGGAGTAAGAGTTAAATAACAAATTCCCCAGCCCAACATTGAAGCTCAAATGTTTAAAGAAGTTGACTTCATTAAATTTGATGATGGTTTTCTGGGTTATTGAGTGATACATATTTTTAGTTTAATTTTGATGATACTTTATAAAAAAAAAATTAAAATTTGATTAAAAAAAAAAAAAAAAAAAAACAGTGACTGTGGATAAACATGAGAAAATTCATTAATTTGCATTTTTCCATTTATCTTTATAATATCCTTAACAAAGGTTACCTAATTCTGTACAAAGTCTGATAAAAAAAAATCGAAAACTTTTTCATCCAACCTTCAAAATATGTTTTTTAGACAATAAAGAAAATGCTTAGACAATGTATTATGTCTGATCAGAACATTTTCATCAATGGGAACATTTATTAAAATCAATATGCACATAAAGTAATTTCGTTACCATTAACAACCTAAGTGTAGCTGTTACTTTTTGGATTTAATTAGTTACAACTACCGTTGAAACCCCACAGTAGCACTATTCATCTAAAATTACTAATTACTACGCCTAAAACTTTATTTTTACGAGCCTTGAATTTATATAGATACATATAAATAGAAAATAATGATAAACAAGAGAGCTCCCAGTCAATACACCCAAAAAATTAAAACCTCTAAAGGGAAGTTATAGTAACTATATGAGAAGAGGACAAACAGACAGACGGGCAGCAATTACAAAATCATTGGCAGCACCATCGTTTTTTTGCTGTTCTTATTGTTTCTTATCGAAGGCTAAGACACTAAAAAACATAAGCAATTTCCATTGACAACTATATGTCAATACTATAGCTGATTAACAGGGTAATACCAGTTTTGAATGTCTGGACAACGAAAACATCACACCCTATCAGGCTTGCAGTAAAATTTTTGGTTCCGAGTTCAAAAGTGCCATTATTCTGTATACACATCCCTTAAAAGACAGGTATATACAAACAAACCAGTCTTTCTACTGTTATTTCACCAACAAGAGGTAATTCTTAAGGGGAAGTTACTCCTATACAAACCTGTGCCTCCACAGTTTCGTCTAGTTGACGATTAGCCTGCATATCTTGTAATGTTACATTCTTAGAAAGCTCAGTTTCAGCCCTGGTAAGCTTTCGTTGTAATTCTTTCATAAACTCTTTCCTTTTCCCAAGATCTTCTTTTACAAGGGCATTTTCAATCTCTAATTCTGAGGCATTTTTCTGTTAGTATAGAAATGCATGAAGAAAAAGCAGCTATTTATAGAATTCATTAAGCCAAACTAAAGCTACACAGAAACATATAAGCTAATGAGTTAAATATTCATGTTCTTATTTTTTTCAACATACGGAGTAAGTTCAATAAGCATCCAAATTAGCCCCATAAATGAAATATTTCATTTAAGGACATAGACCTAGGTTTTAGGGACACAACTCTTTCAATCAGAGGCATGTTTGCATCATATTCAATTTCACCAAAGCATATCAAGCTTTCATTTGAAACAGAATGAAATCAATCCAAGTTACTTTGATGCTTTCATGAGATCGATATAAAAAGCTGAATACAAACATTCCAAGGATTTCTAAGGGTTTTGTCCCTTACTCTAGGTCTACTTCCTTAATTTACCTGATAAATATGTGTTTTTATAGAAAAATAATTTTGATGCACTGTATGCATGACCAAAAAAAAATATATTTATTAAAGATATAACATTGCTGATAACATGAATTAGTAAGTTAAATATAAGAAGAACAAAACAAAATTACATGCTAAAATCATCAGAAAACAGCTACTGAAAGAAAATAAAAGTAAGTATAAGATAATTCAAAACAAACAAGAAGCGAATCAATTCTAGAAAAACATGGAGTGCAGTAAAAAACAAAAGAAAAAAACAACAGTGCAACTTTGAAATAATTAGTACATGTAATTATGTAATTGGGGTGTGTGTATTACACGTACATTGTTCATATGAATGAGTTGTTGCTTCATGTGTCTTATAACAAATATTTATAATTTAAAAGCATATTTGCAATGTAAATCTTGGCTCTATTGTGACAATAAAAAAGGTGTTTCAGAGATTAAAAATAATTTGTCCCTATTTTGGTGGAAGGCTATTATCAAAATATAATTTTTTATTAATTCATGACAAGCAATTGAATAATTCATTTCACTTAAAAAAGTGATATCAATCTCAGCTGAGCCTTGGCCAATACCAGCTTTTCATAGTCAATATCTTTGCAAATCAACATCATAACAAAGACCTTTTATTTATTTTTATTTTGTTTGCTTTTTTGGTAAAACAGTATTTACAGAGTAGAATTCAGAAATAAAAAAAATCAGCAGTAGAAAACAGATAATTTGATAAAAATAAAAGTAAGAAGAACTAATATTAATTTCAAGCAGGAAATAAAGACAATTCAATAGATATGAGTAAAAAGCACATTGCAAAGAGTAGGAACCATGCAGTAAAGTTGTATGCAATGAGAAATGAAACACGGTGATTTAATGATGTATATTGATCAACTAATCATTTTATGATATCGAAATTCAATCTTGGAGCAAAAAAAAAACATTATTTCCTACTTAAAAAAATGTAATATCAACCTCAGCAAAGCTTGGCCAATACCAACTTTCAGAAGTCAATATCTCTGCATATTAATCTCATGACAAATCATTGAAATTATTATTTACTTTTATTGTATTGCCAATCATAGTTTTTGTGTACAATAAGAATAAGAATATTCTTAATCATAGTAACTTTTATAATTTTGTATTAGAATCTATATCAAGGACATGTATATATCAATAGAGTTGGGGATCCAGAAATTTGCAAAAAGGGGGAGGGGGTTCTACCACTGCCAATAAAACTTAATAGCAAGTAAAATAGTTACCCAAGGATGGAGTTGAACTTCTTTGGATAAAATTACGATTACTGATGAACTACCATATTTATTGGCAATTAAAGAAAGAGATTAAATTTAATTTCAAACATAAATTCAAACTCATTTGAAATAATAGAAAATTAAAATCTACCCGTCAATTATCCAGTTAACTACAGTCTTTGGAATTTACCAACATCCCGACAGCCATGACTGGCAAAAATGCTGGAAGGCTTGCAGAATTTAGCTAACAAGCCAATGATTACTTAATAAGTTCATCAAAATTTTTTAACTTGTGCTTGTTTTTAGAAGACCATAACCACCTCACTCTAGTAAACCAAGCACCACATTAATACCACCAAGTTTACTTGGGTGACATTCCATCAAAGGAAGACCAACTCTGTCCCTTGAAGTTAACTTTTACTTGCTGTAAATTTCATCACAGGTATGTGAATATCCATATATGGATGTGATAAATATCAGAATAATATCAATAAATATTTCAAGGTGTATCACAACATGTATGATTTATGAGCAAAACTTAAAATTTTCAAATTCAGAAGATAACACAAAATACAGTCAATATATGGGTTACCTCCCCTGACCATTTGTTACCTTGGCAACCTCAGCAGCTGTCCGATACTTCTGATTTTCCATATTTTTATTTTCTAACATCTTTAATAATTCTTGATATTTCAAATCTTTCTCTTCACAATCTAAGAACAGAAAAAAAAGGAAAAAACTAGATCACTTAAACTGGTAACATGAAAAAGTAACCAAGGGAACAAAGGTTTTAGCAGTAATCAAAAGAATGTAATCCAGGGACAAAGACCAGACATGGAAAACAGACCTACACAACAAAGAACATAAAGTAACTAAAATCATACATACAAAGTAACAAAAGCAAATGAGCAACTCGGACTCCACTAAAAATTGGGAGCATGGACCAGGTGCACTGGTAGGGTAAGCGTCCTCTGTTTTTCTAGAAACACCTGCCGAAAACAATGGAAAAGGAATGTCCAGCTTAACATTGCACTGAATCTTGGAACAAAACTTTAAAAATGGATCAGGCAGAAACAGCTGAATTTAGTTAAACACGAAGTAGATGTCCAAAAGGCTTGATATCGGATCCAATTATATTGTACCCGTACCTGATGGTTGATACCAAATATCAAGAGTCTGTGATTAGTTGTTGCTGAGAAAAGTGAGGCGAAAATCATTTCCAGGAACAAAATTCACCTTACAATATCCTTATTATCACCATGTAAAATTTAGTCAAAATTGTGAGCAAAGTTCACTCAAGGATACCCCATTCCCCTCCCAAGTTCACTCAAGGATACCCATTCCCCTTTCATGAAACAATAGGGCCAAAATGTAAAAGTCATCAAACATGAAACATGAAGTTTGATGACACTCACAATTTTGTATATTCACATATGATAAAATATGTAAATATGAATGTATTTACAAAATATGAAGTTTTTTCTGGGATGTGGATAAAATTTCTTTGCCAGAAATATGACTGGCAGTTGACAAATAAAAAAATACAAAATGTCTCAAATATCTAAAATTTGGTAAACTTTTTTTTTGTCTTTTTTCAAGCAAGTTGTCAACAGTTCAAGTCTCCAAATTCACAATTTATACTCTTAAACACTTGATGATTTAATTTCTGTTGTGTTTTTTGGCCAGTCAGAGCCTCCTTTCATGTTGAAGAGAAAAGGAAGTGCACAATAGCATCAAGTGAAAGTTTCATTGGATTCCATGGTTACCATACAGAAGGTAAATAAGAATTTGTTCTATATAGTTTTACCGTTTTGTAAATTATGAAGTTTCTCCGACAACGATGCCATATCTTCTCTAGCTTTCTCCAAAGCTTTCTCTAGCTTTTTCTTTCCTCTGTGAAAATTGAAAAAAAAATTAAAATCAGATGATAAAATTTTGATGAATAATCAAATTATTGCACAAAGGTTATCAAAAGACTTTCTCAACAATATGTACATTTGTTTATTTTAAAATAAATGCGTGCATTGAAAATTTGATAAAAATGTGTAAATGCGGATTTGTAAAACCAACCTTAAATATGTTAATTTATTGAAAGCAACAATTACTAAGAAATGTAGTCTGCGGAAACTTTTAGTGAATTATAAGAATAAGGTAAAAATTGTTAAAACTGGGTGTAACCTACTTGTAAAGCATTCAAAATACTTCCTGAAACTTGCTAACATCTTTAATCTATTCAGAGCAGAAAAATTTAATTTCATAGTTTAAGAATGGTTCTAACCTAAAACACATCACATAACACGACTGGCATAAAAACATTGTTTTAGGGGCAAACTTTATACATGTAATCTCTATATCATAAATTAGGGTTAAGTTTCACACACAAAATGGATATAAAGCACATCCTAAAAAATATCAAAATCATCAAAGGGAGGTAAATCTTGTAACACCTGCCACCAACCAAACCACTCACTTTTACATACACACTTACACCTACAAATATAGTTCCAATCTTATTCCCTGAAAAAGTTTAAATGATATCTGCTATTTTGAACTGTAAAACATACAATTGTGAATCAATACTCAATTCTATTTTCTACCCAGATCTGTGCAAAAACTATATATTAAAAATTCTTACACCACAATTCATGTTTGTGCAAAAAACTTAAGAATCCAAGCAGTAATCTTACACCAAATTGGCATTCACCAATTAAATATTCATAAATCTTTCCAACACTTGCCACACCAAATTATTAAGAAAATTGTCAATTAGGCCATTATTAAAAAATTCCTAGACTCTCAACCAACATTTTTCAAAATTAGGAGGGCAAGCAATTTTTATTTTTTATTTTTTATCAATTTAAGTGAAAAATTGCTGTAAATTTGAAAGATTTTGACCAAACAGGGGAAAAAAATAATATAAAATTTTTGGGGAGGTTGAAAAACTTGGGTAGTGAAGGGATGAAAATCTAGGATATTTTTTAATTCTACATTATATAAAATTACTTATACTAAAGAGTGGACTGTAAGATTTCATTTTCAACTAGGATATTACTAGAATATTATTTTATTAGTCTTGACCAATTTTCAAACAAATGTCCATTAACATCACATTGTAAAAAGGCATCAATGAAAGGAAATTTAAAACCAAATGATCAATATTTTTTATACTTTGGTCTAAAATCAACAGGAGACTGGTCCTTATTTTCAAGGCCAAAACAAATAATACGCTTGTTTCCTGCTACTGGACCTATCCTAATTTTCATAGTTTTCCTTTCCTCAAATTTTCTACCCCGCACTTGACTTTTTATGAGCAATTCGGCAGGTGTTTCTAGAAAAGCAGAGGACGCTTACCCTACCGGTGCACCTGGTCCATGCTCCCAGTTTTTAGTGGAGTCCGAGTTGCTCATTTGCTTTTGTTACTTTGTATGTATGATTTTAGTTACTTTATGTCCTTTGTTGTGTATGTCTGTTTTCAATGTCTGGTCTTTGTCCCTGGATTACATTCTTTTGATTACCGCTATAACTTTGGTTCCCTTGATTACTCTTTCAACCTGATCTTAATTTTTTATTGGGATAAAATACTTCCTTAACACCAACCAAAACCAAAACACAAGGAATTGTTACCAGATATTTGTCCATCTTCGTCTAATAATAGTCACAAAATCTAAATAGACCATAAGAATGCCTGTGTGTCGAATAAGTGTTCATTATATACATATAGATAGCAGTGATTTATCGTATGTTCTCAGTGCAAAAATTTTCTATAATTCACACTCACACTTTCTCCTGCCAAAACATCACAAAACCTCATAACTCAAATATCAATCCGTCATGTGCTCTATTTTTTTTAGGCTGGTAGCAGGAAACAAGGTTATTACTTGTCTTGGCCTTACAAAGTTTTTAAAGAGGGGAGGTGTTGTAGGCCAAGAAAATCATTCAACCTCAATTTGATGTGGCTCTAAATACATATAGTGATATTTAACCATCTATACCCACAACTCTACCAAATTAATCTGATAAAATTCACATACGCTTTAAAGGTCACCAATGGCATTTGGACACTGAAATCAAAGGTCAAAGTTCAAAGGTAAAATGGGGCAATAAATTTCTTCCATATCTATTTGTACACATTTAAGAAGGAAATAATAAAGATACAATGGTGTGTAATGAAAAAAAGAGCTGGGCTATAGGGTAAATCTAGTTTTTTTTACCCAGTAGAAAAATATTTACAAACAAGGGCCAAGAAGGTCAAAAATAAAAGACTTAAGTCCAATTTTGAAATCAGGGTATGGGCCAAGAGTAATATAGCACACACAAAGAAATCCCTTTAACCACTGGCTTTTTCTCAAAATTTTCAAATTTAATTGAGGAAGGAGTTGAGGAAACCTTTCTCAATTTTATCAGGCACTGGGTCTATAACAACATAACTATCAATGAAGGACTGTACCTAACCTCCTTTACATTTGATAAGCATTTGCTGGAATTATTTTAGCAAACAGACAGACAGACCAAGATTAACCAGTAATGCCATTTATCCATAAGTAAACAAATACATAAGCAATCAGTGAATGGTGAAAATATACTATTCATTTTATAAAAAGAAAATGTGAACTGTGTAAAGATAAAAAATTATTTACAAAATAAACAATTAAAATTTATTTTAAGCATGCTTAAAGCAGTTTGTTCAAAACACAAATGTTACTTTATGAACTTGTTATTTACCATGCAGTAAGATTGATTGATTGATTGATTGATTTTGGTTGGGTGAATGAATATGATTTTATGTCCTTTGGCATATATTTAATAATTTCAGGATGAGAGGGTTTGATTAAACAAACAGACTCTGTTTTGTACTAGGCCAACACACTGAGGAAGATTTTTAATATTGGTATGCAAGCTCACCAGAGCAACACCCTGCATAATAACTTATCACTTGTGACTCATTATTTTGACCCAGAACCAACAAATCATCACTCCTTTGAAGCATGCTTGGTGGAGAAACCTTCTCACTTGTGACTCATCATTTTGACCCAGAACCAACCAATCATCACTCCTCTGAGGCATGCTTGGTGGAGAAACCAACTAATCATCACTCCTATGAGGCATACTTGGTGGAGAAACCAACCAATCACCACTCCTTTGAGGCATTATGGTGGAGAGAAAGTAACAACAAATAATAAAGACTTTATCACAGATCTCATGATTTCCTGTCCTCCATCTGACTATGCTATTGTGATACCACCAAAGCAGACTATGCAGTATCAGCTACATTCTTATAAAACCTGATGGCCCTATGTCTACCTCCTTATGAAACATGACTTGGCCACAGATCTATCTCATAATAACTCCCATCCTAGCTGTGACTATGCCATCATGAGACTCCCAAAGCAGACCATGCAGTACCAGTTACATTGTTGTAAAACCTGATGGAGGGAGGTATGAAGCTGAGTCAGCCGTGTGTTTTTGACAATGCCCATGTTAAAGGTACATTGATTTATGAAAGATGAAAATTAAAGTGAAAACTTTTTTTTTGTTTTCATTTCAAGATGAAAATGTTTGATTAATCAAAAAGACATTAAGAAGGTTAACCAAGGGTAAGGGACATAACTCTTGAAATCAGTGATATGTTTGTATTATATTCAATTTCACCAAAGCCTATCAAGCTTTCATTTGAAACAGAATGAAATCAGTCCAAGTTACTTTCATGCTTACATGAGATTGATGTAAAATGCTGAATACAAACATTCCAATGACTTGTGTCCCTTACCCTAGGTCAACCTCCTTAAATGCCATAGAAAATTTAAAAAATGTTGAGTGATAAGCTTAAATGTTGTGAGATTGTAACATAAAAATATGAAAAAAATGGAAAAATATAATATAAGTGATGGTAACACGCCTACAATTTGTGAGTCATTCATGCGACGAATGAGTGATTGCACTTACTCAAATACAAAACTCATACTCCGCCTAAAACATAAATGGCTAAAAATTACGTTTCTAGACAAAACTTCATTCTGCACATAAGCAAAATATCTTCACATGATTTTCACATGAATTGAGCACATACATTTTGTGACAGAGTGAAATTTATGTGAATTGAAATGTAAAGTGATTTTCACAATACATCATATTTATTTTATATTAATACCATTCATGTGAATTTCATGTTAAACTGAACATCATGTGAACTATTTTTGCTTGCGCATGTTAAGTCAAGTAAGTCCTACATAAATTTGCAGATAGGATTACCCAATACATTTCTACATTTTCATGAGTGAGTTACATGTAAATGTAACCAGTGTTATGATGTAAAATTTTCATACAGTCCAGTTAAAAATTTCTATAATTCATTACTTGAATGTGTAAGAATCTATTTCTTTCCTCAATACTTTTTTATGTCTCATTCTACTATGGGCTTACATTGGGAAGGCAAACTACATCAAAAATAAAGAAACACTGGTAAACTGAACTATCTGAACTCTGAACTTCACTATAACATCTTTTCCCTAATTGTGACACATTTTCCTTTTAATCATGACACATTTCCCTTATAACCATGACTCATCTCCCATAACCATGACTCATCTCCCATAATCATGACTCATCTCCCATAATCATGATACGTCTCCCATAATCATAATACATTTCCCCCATAATCATGATGCAGATCCCATAATCATGTCACATTTCCCTTATAATCATACATGTAACACATTTCCCATAATCATGACTTTATAATAATCATGACATAACACTGTACAGTAAAACCTGTCAAAATCAACCAAGGATTGGTGTGGTTTAGACAGGTGTTTAGTTTACCCAGGTTCATGGTACATTTAAACAGAACCCCTTTTGATCTTTAAGGAGGTAGACCTAAGGTAAGGGACACAACTCTTAAAAATCATTGGAACATTTGTATTCAGCATTTTACATCAATCTTATGTAAGCATCTAATTAACTTGGATTCATTTCATTCTGCTTCAAATGAAAGCTTGAGAGGCTTCAATGAAATTGAATATGATCAGGGGTTGAAAATTTTTTTGGGAAGACCCAAGCCCTGGACTTTTTCATCTTTTGTACACTAAGCCCGAACAATGTTGTGTCAAATCCCAACCAATATAAATGCAATTTTGTTATCTGATATTCTTATGTATAATTCTATGTTTGCAAGGAAGAAGACACGGTGTCAATTGATTCTGTCTCCAGGTCTGATGCCTTATCATCAGCTTTCGGTTTCTGCTGTTTTTTAACCGTGAAATTGTAATTGAGCAACAATATTTTCCTCAAAAGTTTATCAAAAAAATTTGATCTTTTTCATTCCAGCGCTTGATTAATAAAATTTGTAGTATGTCAAAAAATGTGTCTAATCAAGCGGAGGTGTGATTTAGACTTGAGAATGACTAATCAATAGATCGATCTTGTGAATACCCATTCTAAAAATAAAGTTATAACTATTTATAGGTCAGGGGATAGATAGAGAAATATGGTCAAAATAATGACAACAAAATCTTTCCAAAAATAGTTTTTAATTTTTTAGATTTGCCATGCCCAAAGGACATATTTCATTGAAAAACGGTAAGTCCGAGGTGCAATTTTTTTAGTCCCGGAATTTTCAACCCCTGATGATGCAAACATAACACTGATTTCATGAGTTATGTCCCTAGGTCTACCTCCTTAAATAGTGTCTGGTTTAGACAGCATTATTTTGGGTTCAGTTTAGACAGGTTTCACTGTATTTGATCAATGCTAATACAACCAATAAAATAAAAAGGTAAACACACAACCCACTACGTTTCTACCTCAGAAGATTTACAAAAAAATAAAACTCATAAAATACATAAGCAAACACATGACAGGCTATAATTCTACCTCTTCCTGTGAAAAAAAAACAGAAATTAGCAAAGGTCTTATCAACACAAAAACATTAAGGACAAGGTCAAAATCACAAAAATTAAAATTCATATCAGAACTGGAGTAAAAGTGTTCTTAAAACATGTTTTACATTTTTTTTTTACCATTTAGCTCTAAAGTAGCATAAACCCCAGTAATAAATGAATGCAGTTACTTTTTTTACAAAATAAAAAACACATGTATAATCACTAATTTATTAAAGCATACTAAAAACTACCCATCATGCATCTGTAAATTACCCATCATGCATCTGTAAACTACCCATGATCCATCTGTGAGAGGTATGAGATGAATACTAAAACCAAAACAGTTTTGAGTAGCAGATGGGGAGGGCAGATTGCATTGACACAATCAAAATCAAAATAGAACCATTTGATCTGGTGGTCATAACCCTACATTTTAAATTCTAAAAAGATTCGGAAGTAATTCATAAACAATGATTTCAAAAATCACTAAATAAGATTAACAACAAAATTATCTAACACTAAAAAACAAGGCTGACCACCGTGGTCCCAAACCATACTGAAAATGTTTGGAAATCTTTGGTTGAGCCAATCTTTAATTACATTATATGGAAACCATGGAGATCTTTCTTTCATATATATATAGTTTAGCATTCATGCAGCATACATTTATTGCCTTTTTCAATGTCTCCCTTCCCTGCCCTTGACTGAGTTTCTTTAACCACCTACAATATGGGTTCATGAACAATGTCAAAAAGTCTAAGCTGGAATAAAATTAATAATTTTACACATATTTTTTTTACAATTTATTACAGTGAAAACTCTTCAAACTGAAACATTTTTGGACTTGAAATAAACACCTAAGACATCACATTTAGCTTCAACATGCATCACACAAAAAAGCTAGTATTTCTTAGAAAATTAAGAAATCTACTCTACAACTCACTAGAAAAAAAACTTCCCAGCATGCAATTTTCTAAAAACAAAACTAAACCCACTTTTTGCTGTACAAACAAATAATCAGACAAAAAAAAACAAACTTTGAACTTGTTTATATCCCAGCATGCAATAGTCTTACTGAAAATCAAATAGCATCTACTAGTTTATATCCCAGCATGCAATAGTCTAAATAAAAGCTTTGCTAGGTTACTTACTCTTTCAACCTTGAGTAAAGAAATATAAATTGTCAGTTAGTACAAAAGACTTCAATTATTGAGCCAGACTTGCTTAAAATTCAAGCAAAAACCCAAAGAAGCTCTTTTAACAATGTGTAAATTGAAGAAAATGCAGTCATCAATTTACAGGTGGAAACATGACAGGCATCAAAAAGAATATTTTTGTTCTCAGCCTTCCTTCCTCCCATATCACCTTTTGCCAGGGCATTAAAAAGATATATTTGGTTGTCACACTCCCCTCCTCCAATCCTTCCCCTCAAAGGAGCATAAAAAAAATACCAGATAGGATACCACCCTATTTCCATCCCACTTCACAGTGGCATAAAAAAAATAGTTATTTGTCCATCATTAGTTTTTACTCCATCCCCCCACATTTTGGTAGTACTTGTTTTACATATCATTATCATCTGCAACTGCAGAACCCACATCATTGAATTTTAAATACACTTTAAAAAGCATAAAAAACTTATAATTGATCAAGCAGTATCCAAGTCAGGAATTTTTTTTTCTAATTAACAAGCTCCAACCCCAACCCCCTAACAAATTTCTGGCCTGACATGCCTGACATGTTTGGAGTATGGAAGTAAGCATATTTGAAGAGAGAATGAAAAGACCAAATATTTTTCATCGCAAATGCACAGTTCTAGAAAAAGAGACATAGAAGTAAAATTTGGTCAAAGTATTTCAAGTATTTACATACTTTTCTGCTTTGCTGAAAAAAAGAAACTTTAGCTCTTATTTTTGAAGATCTGAAACAGTACATTAATCATGTGTAACTCTGTGAATTCAAATCTTTTTACCAATGGAGTGTATATAGAGACAAACAGATGAACAACAAATGTTAAGAAAATTAATCCCCTAGAAATCAGTTTTTGATTAAAATACCACAAATTTAACCCATTAAAATTAAATTACTGTGAAAGTTTTATTATTCGTGGAGTACCAATTTTCATAGATTTCATGGGTTTTATAAACCAACAGAAAGGAAATTTCCCATTCATTAATAGAGTTGTGAAATCGATGAACTGATAATTTTCCCTTAAACCAAGAAAATTTTTACCCACAAATAAAATTACCTTCGCAGTATCTATAGCAACAAATAACATTTGAGATGGCAAATTTTTAAAAAAAATTAACCCCACAGTTATTCATGTAGTGGCTGTGATGATTACTTGTACACAATGCAAGTTAATGTTCATTTTTAGGTCATCAAATACATGTATATATCATAATCAACCCCAAATAAATACATGTACTTCTGACATTTACTTTAAAAAAAAAACAAATCAAGAGTAGATTGGATGAGAAGGGTTAATAGGGGTCAAGGAACAAAGATCAAAGTTCACATCTGATCACATGACTTACTTTAAATCAACCATAGCTAAGGCTCTTTAAAAATAATATTAAATGAATCTGATCAAAAAATCATCAAATCAGGACAACTGTTGCCATAGTAACAATTGAAACTTATATTTTTGTTTCCAATGAATGTTGTCATGGTAACATGTTTTGTTTTAATGTATGTTGCATGGTAATAAGGTAAAAGATTCAGGTCTTTGTTTTTTAATGTATGCATTGCTCTTTTTGTTTGTCTGTAATTAGTTCCTTGTGATTGTGAGGCCTGATTTCATTAAATGAGCTAGCTGTACATATTTTTGGTAACAGTTATGAGTATCTGCCCGTTTTTTCTTTTTTTATGACTTCCATAAGTTGATTTCATTCTTATACATGTAACTAGAATGAAAACACCTTCCTAAGCCAAAAACATGTAAGATGGAAAGATTTCTCAAAAAAAAAATGGGCTGAAAAAAATCTCAAAATAGTGATTGGTTTAAAAAGGAAATTCTAAAAGGGAAGAAATTTCATCCAGTTTGGGAGATTTGATACTTTTACAAATGCAATAGAAACATCATTTTTGCTTCCTAAAAGACCACCTAACTGTGATAAAAATTTCGTCCCCCCACTTTTTCTTCAACAAAAGAGAAACAGTTTATGCTTAACATAATACATACTTGCTTGAAGCCTTGTTTATTGCATAGTTTGAAAGCCATGTAATCATCTCTTGATTTAATTCACCGAGTCGGTTGGCCAGGTCGTCTGCCTTTGACAATGAGTCTTCAACTTTCTCAGCAAAATCATCAACATCCATGTCTGGTGTCTTTGGAAACCAGTCTTCCTCTTCATAACTTTTGGAATTGTCCATGAAAAACTTAAACGAAGTAGACAAATTTTGTTACGCTGAGTTTAAAGTTCATGCAGTGTTCTAGCCAAGAGATTCAAAATGGGTGCAATGATAATACCTGAGACTTTTTAGAAATAAAAATACCTTTTTTTCTCATGGAGGCTTATGCCATTTTTAATGGTCTTATAAATTTCATGCCTTTATCATATGGAAGCTTTTTCAGGAATGTTTCTAATCTTTCAACAGGTTATATAATATAACCTGATTTCCTGAACCAACCAATCAGAAAGCTTGATAAAGATCAAATGTTTTAACTTTTTGAATGACATGTGCAATGAAATCGGTCTTAATCAAAGAAACCCTGTTTGGTTTAGACAGGTGATTGCTTTATTCAAGTTAACATACAATACGACTTACGGTAGAAGTACTATTATTCGTGGGGTACCAATTTTCGTGGATTTCATAGGAAAGGAAAAACACGAAATTTGATTCCCAAGAAAAATGATTATTTATTTAAATTGTATGACTGAATCATCAACACCATGAATTCAAGAATCTATGATCTTATGCTTTTCCCCTTAACCATGAAAATTGATACCCACGAATATAAGTACTTTTACATGTATATACAGGAACTTCTAAAAGTGTCTGGTTTAGACAGTTTTTGGTTTTTCAGGGATCAATTTAGACAGGTTTTACAGCATTTAAAATTCTTGTGAATGTCTTATTAAGAACATTATCATAATATATCATAGTTCCAATAATAAAATAATCTTCTTCAAAAATATTATGTGACAGTAAAATGAGGGCAATATATTAACTATACTAAGGCCAAAAAAAATATGTGTGTTTACTGTCACATGCTGAAAAAAAATAGGGTTGATAGGTCGGTACCGGTGACGGAAAATGCAGGAATTTCCAGAATTTCAGAAAATTGCTGATAAAAAAAGAAAAAAAGTAAGGGTCACTGCGATAAAATGAGGGTCGGTCGAGTGACCGTAAACACACATTTTTTTTTGGCCTTAACGTCTAAAATTATGTAATTTTAACAATAAGGCAGTATTTCTACTAATAGATACTGATCTTGAACTTCATAATTAAGTTTTTCTTCACAAACATATACATGTATAAAGCTTTCTTTTCAGAATCACAATCTCATGAAATTTGGAGAATGCAAGGATGTAAAACACCTACTGTGTCTACAGACATACCTCGTTCACATTTTGTAAGAGCTTCAATCGCTGTCCACAAACATTCTCATAACCAACTATAAAGATAGTTATCCCTTGTTGATACTGAAAAAGAAACAATTGTATCTGTGGGTAATCGTACAGGGTATCTCTACCCACCACCAAAATGTAAAGCCATTCAAGATGAATTACCTCCCTTTCCAAGCAACCCACAACAGTCACAAATATATTAATCTTGCTTCCTGATGCCAAAGCTTCATTTTAAGTTTCATAAAATTTGATGGAATATTGGTTTGAAAAGTTGACAAATTTTATTGAATATTCTTTATCTTTTTCTTTTTTTTTTGTAGAGAATCATCAAATTCAGTTGAGTTGAACAGTATTAATGCTTCAGGCTTATAAAGTTGATTAAATAAAGGATTATTGACACAATGTGACAAGAAAGATAAATTTAACTTATGAGTAAAATTCTTGAAAAAATCTCTAATTTAATCAATACCTATATCAATCTGGAATAGTTTTTTGTCAGTACTATTTCTTTTACTTGTATATATCAGGTACAAAACCTTACCCTACCAGGTGCTACACAAGTTTACTGAGGCATGGACAAAAACTTACCCTACCAGGTGTTTCACCATTTTACTGTGACAGGGGAGACAACTTTCCCTACCAGGTGCTATACATTGTACTATGGCAGGGGAGACAACTTACCTTTCTCTTCTTAATTTGATCCTTCATTATCTCCTCGAGCTCAGCCTGAAATAAATGATAACCAGGTCAATTTTGCTTTCAAAACAAAAATAAGGAAGATTTTCCATGACATCTTTCAAATGGGAAGTTTCTGAAACTTTCAGTATTCAGTCTCCAGAATGGCTCGACCATAAATAGAGCCTTTCAGGGGAGATAACTCTTATCATACTATTCTTAATATAAGGTCTCACTAACCACTTATGGTTAGATGGCCATCTCTCTATGTAGTACCAAAAACACACTGAACCTAGATCTTTGCATTGTAAGTGCATAATTTGTGTGTATGTTGATCAAAAGTAGTCAAAATAAAGCTGAGAATGAGTACTTTAAAATTATATTTGTAATTTACTACAAAGGTGTATGAATACTCTTTGTATGTGTTAGTGATTTGCTTCCATGCCGTCAGTTAGCAGAAAAAGTAAAATATTTTATATGATTATAACAATGGCTGTTGAGGATCCCATAAAAGAATCCAGAGAGCGCTTCGGAACCAAGAAAATGAAGAGGGTGGCTGTTTTATGAGGTCGTGAGGTAACCTTAAAAGGGACGACACTACAGAGGTCCTGAGAACCTATAAATTAAAGTGAATGTACTATTGTTTGTGGGGTACCAATTTTCATGGTTTTCATGGGTAGGCCTAACCACAAAATTTGGGTTTCCATAAAAAAGGAGAATACCATTGATGTGTATAGTGAAAACATCAAAACCACGAATTAAAGAATCCACAAACTTGTGTTTCTCCACTTATCCATGAAAATTTGTATCCATGAATTAAAGTACTTTAACAGTATCTTTACTTAGTCTGATTGTACTTACGATATCATTGACATACTCCATGTTAGCATGTTGTTGGGTTTGGAAGATCAACTCCATACTATTCTCATAAGAATCATATATCTACAAATAATCAATAAAAAGTCATATCTCTTCATCATGATATATATAAAAAAAAAATGGCATTAATGGAAAATAATTGATATCCTGCCACATAATAGTGAAAAAAAGGGGGGTGGATGGACACACATTTTAGATGGTAACAGCTAATACCTTCCCACTTCCAGGTATAATTTTTTTTTGTTATTGAATGGAAGCTACATTAATATAAATAACCAAATGATATTTCAGCAAGTTTAAGTGTTTTTAATATATAATCTGAAAACAAAAAATTTCCCCATTTTTGTATGAATAAAGCCCCATAAATCAAAAATGAAAAATCTGAAAATTTCTAAAAACTACAAGGAAGCTCACAATAACATAAAGAAACAATTCACAAACGTTTAACAAATATTACTGGCTCTATTTTTTAATAATTGTGAACAGAATTTTATTCTAATTTTTCTGTTTCTGTCCTTTATGTATCTTCAACCTTTTTTTACTTTTATTTTTCTTACAGAGGATCACTGATTTAAAAGAGTAATCAACGGAACCAAAGGCAGATCCAGGATTTTCAACTGGGGGGAGGGGTGGAAAGGGGGTGGCACACAGTTAAAATTTCATTGAGCAGAGTGAGTTGAAAAAATTTTTTAGGTTAAATTTTTGAAATATTCTTCTAGAGTGGGTGCAATGAAGATATCTTTTGTGGTACAATTAGCGAGAACTTAAAGTTTCAATCTAAAACCGCCTAAATCTACCCCTGACAACCCATGCTTTGCAAATTTTTTTTTTTTTTTTTTTTGGGGGGGGGGAGGAACACGCCCACCATGCAACCACCTGAATCCGCCCCTGGGAACCATAATTCTCGTGAAAATCAAAAGAATGTCATCTAGGGACAATGACCAGACATGGAAATACAACTAACATAAAGTACCGGTAACTAAAATAATACATACAAAGTAAAAAAAGTAAATGAGCTTCTCGGACTTCACTTAAAGAACTGGAAGCATGGACCAGGTGCACCGATAGGGTAAGCGTCCATGACCAGCCACTCCTCTACTCATACTTGTTCTTCACTATAGCTATCTCATGTGGGAGATTTAATAATAAAGCATTTTTTTATGTAAAAATTCAAGTTTTTAGTATTTTTCAAAGATATATAGAAATTTTAATCTAAAATTTCCCACAAATCTTACAGTTTTACATGGAAAATGAAAACTTTTTCATTGATTCTGTGGGAGTCTTCTCCCTTTTGTGGGAGAGTTAACAGGTCTGCCTGCTTCTACATAAAACTGTAAACTCATAGTGAAAAGAGCACAATCATTTTAATTCAAATTGATGGTCAGTGTCAGAAAATTAATTATTTAAATCCTTACAAATCCTTAATCCTTAATCTGTTTTATAATCAATTAATCCATCCATACTAAATATTATAAAGATCAAACATTCAATTAACCCAGATTAAATCAAGGTATCTGAAAACAAATATCAATTCCATTATTCAACAAGGGTTGCCATAGGTTGTTTGGAGTTTAGCAAGGAATAAATCATACTTCCTCCTCCGATATTTCAATTGGAGTATACGAGCTGAATAAAAATCCAAGCTACAGCCAAAAATGTCAGTGAAAAAATGTATAGAACCCTATGGAATCAATAATTAGAGGTCTGTGGCCAATTGAAGTTTCAGATTTTATTTGACAAAATGAAGCTTTATTGATCATTTGGTTGAACTGAATAAATTTAAATTATGAAAACAACTCCACATTCAAATCAAGCCCCAGGATAATAAAACTAGAAATTCTTAAATTCTAAAATATTCTTAACTTCCAAGGTAACTACAATTCAAAAAGAAAATGAGCAACTAGGACTCCACTAAAAACTCGGAGCATGGACCAGGTACACCGGTAGGGTAAGCGTCAAAATACTCAACACTGGAAATTACTAACAGTTCTGCCATTAACAGAGATCTAATGACTCACATGCTCAACCCGTTCAAGAACTTTCTCCAATTCTTCTCTCGTCTCATCTGCAATTCTCTGGGCAACAGACCGGGCATTTTTGTCCAAGATCGCCTGAGCAGGAGAGTCTCCTCTATCATAATCTCCCTTATCCAAAAGGGAGATGCTCCCAACATAGTTCATCGACATATTGGCAAGATCAAGCTTTTTTTTTCAGTCCTGTAAAAAGATAAAAACATAGATGGTCAGTGCATAATGCAAAAAATGGATTAATTGATTGATTATGGTTAAATGCCTTATTAGCAGATACTTCATGCCTTTCAGGAGGACAATGTTTTATTAATCAACCAGACCCTGCTTTGTAATAGATCAACATGCTGGGCCAATCAAACAGACCCTGCTTTGTAATAGTCCCACATACTGAACCAATCAAACAGACCCTGCTTTGTAATAGTCTGATATGCTGAGCCAATCAAACAGAAACTGCTTTGTACTAGTCCGACATCCTGACCCTGCTTTGTACATGCTGAGCCAACTAAACAGACCCTCCTTTGTAATGGTTTGACATGCTGAGCCAATCAAATAGACCCTGCTTTGTACTAGTCTGACATGCTGAGATAATCAAACAGATCCTGCTTTGTACTAGTCCGACATCCTGAGTCAACCAAATTGACCCTCCTTTGTAATAGTTCAACATGCTGAGCCAATCTAATAGACCCTGCTTTGTACTAGTCTGACATGCTGAACCAATCAAATAGACCCTGCTTTGTACTAGTCAGACATGCCGACTAATCAAATAGACCCTGCTTTGTAATAGTTCAACATGCTGAGCCAATCAAATAGACCCTGCTTTGTACTAGTCTGACATGTTGAGATAATCAAACAGATCCTGCTTTGTGATAGTTCAACATGCTGAGCCAATCAAACAAACCCTGTTTTGTAATATTCTGACATGCTGAGATAATCAAACAGACCTGCTATGTACTAGTTCGACATGCTGAACCAAACAAACAGACCCTGCTTTGTACTAGTCTGACATGCTAAGCAAGCAACAATATGTAGCTAGGCATGTCAACCCACTCCGACCCAATATTTTGTCTCCAAGCAAACCAGTAATCACTCTATCCACCAAATAGAGCTTGGCACAGAAGCTGTGACTACCAATTTAAAGTCTTTGGTATGACTTGGATGGCAATGGAACCCACGACCTTTTGCACTCAAGGTAAAGAAGCTACCTTGGGACCATGGAGACTACCATACACTTCTTCAGTTGTGGTACACAAAAAACATTATTTGATTATTAAACAATATGAAATTTTATTATTTATGACATATGTTAATTGAAACCTGTTTAAGGAGGTATATAACTCATACAAATCATTTGAACATTTGTATTCAGCATTTTACATCAAATCTCATGTAAACATCAAAGTAACTTGGACTGATTTCATTCTGTTTCAAATGAAAGCTTGACAGGCTTTGGTGAAATTGAATATGATACAAACATATCACTGATTTTGAGAGTTATGCCCCTTACAATAGGTGTTCCTCTTAAACTACCTCTTTTGGACTTTGAAATTGGTTTTGTTCAGACAGGTTTTCAGTTTACCAAGTTCAAAACACATTAAAGAAGTGTTTGCTTTAAAAATGCTTCCGATTTGGCTATGTTCACACTATAAGTAAAAAGTGCAAAAAAAAGTCCCCACAAACAACATTTAAGTAGCACTCCACAAAAGAATCGTGCAAAATGTGATTCATGGTTGGAAAGCCTACATATTTTTTTGTGTGGATTTTATATTTAAAATGTTATAGTAAACAGAAATTAACATATCGCTATTCATACGACTCTTATTCTGAAGAGACAAAATGTAGAATATACAGAAGAATTAAAATTAAGGGAGATAACTCTGCAGATGACACTAAAATAAAATAGAAAAAGTTAAATTTTCAATGTGGATTATCTCCTGAGAGCAGACAGATTGGAATGAATAATTATACATTTCATCATAGACCTATTAAGAAACTTAATTACAAAAATAAAAATATGTAGCCTTTTTTAGATGTATGATGATCACATATTACAGAACTGCATGATTCTTACAAAGACTACTACTTAATTCTTTCAGAAAATGAATAGGCAATACTTTTAAGATACAATAATTTGACCTAATTGACCAAATTGATCAACCTGTGTGTGAAAACTCCCTTGGCCAACTTGCTAAATGCTTATAAAAATTGTAATTGGCTAGTACTAATCATTGAGAATTCAGCAAGATGGCAAGTGATACATGTAATTTCCGGAAGTAGTTTTTTTTTAGATGATACCGAACAATATAGTTTAATTTGACTTAAGGGGATGAGCATTTGATATTGAGGAGGGTAGTCTTCGGAGATTTCTTTGGATCAAAGTATTTATTTTCACCACTTTAAAATCTAAAATATTTATTTTTCATTTGTATAGAAAATCATTTATTTTCATATAGAAGTTTAATAGGTTCTTACACGAGTCTCTATTGAAGATCTAGTATTTCTTCCACTAGTGTAATAAATTCTGTCTTTTCATAAGTGGAACACAGCAGAACAAGTGAAAAGACAAAGAATTTCTCAAACAGTGGAAGAATTACAAAATCTTCAATAGATGACGAGTGTCAGAACGTATTTCTTCCATTTTATAGCTGAAAGTTGTTGAATCAAAATAAAGGTCAATGAGTAACTTGCATAAACTGTGCATCATATTACTGAGCCGTGAATCAATGAGGACGATTAACAGCCATTATAATTCTCACAAGTAATGACCTTAAAATTTCTGTAACATAGTAACTAATTCTTTAGCTTGTGTTTAATTTGAATCTATTAACATAAATTGTCAGACAAAGATGTGGATCTGCTTCATGTCAATGAAACTTTTTTGGCGCAACATGTAAACAATACACTGACCCATATATTGTCATTTGTGTATTAGATTTGGGATACACAACATCAAATATTCAAGTGAATATTAAATCAATAATTGGTTTAAATGACATAACAACAGAGAGATTGAATGGTTTATGGGTAACATTTTGGCAAAACAGGTCCTTCAGTGTATCTGGTAATTTGTGAACTGGGAGCACTGGGAACATGTTGGATTTTTACTGGATTCTCCAATGATGGAATACAATTCTGTAAGTTCAATTATTATTTTAAATGTTTTGTCCTGGGCAGGGTCTGATGTTGACCTGTGGTATAAGGGTTTCTTTGTTCAATGAGTGGCCTTGAGCTTATATTTTCATACTTGCGGGGCTGTTGTCTTTTTGACATATACACCATACCTAATCTTGTTATACTGATACATGTATATGAAAAAAATGTAGGCAAGTGGAATACAGAAAATGTCATATTATAGTAGCCTTTGTAGTATAGTGGTGATTACATCTGTTTTAACAGAAGACTGGAGTTCAAATCTCCACAGAGGCTTTGTTTCTGTAAAATGATGTATGATACAAATAACATTGTTAAAAAACATGACACTTTATTCCAAATCAAAATTCTTTGTGACATTGCTACAAAATGTATATACAGACATGGTCACTTGCATCTGTCATAGAAAAACAACAAAAACTTTGAGAGATATTAATAGGTCTTTTTATGGAAAAATAACAGGAAAATTTTACCGAGTTTTTTTCCTATATAAGCAGTAAAAAAATATAGACCTACATCAAAGATGTTCAGTTTATTTCTACATGTATTAAATACATTTGAAGCAAAAAAGAATCAAATTGACAAAAATGATGTGCCACCCACTGCCGAATTCTTAAACAGAACAGTACATAGTTCATCAAGGACTTTAAGTAATAAGCGGTCAATTAGTGATTAATTGATGAGTGTTTGAAATGTGATCAATTATTGATTGATTGACTTTGATTGTTTAGTAATGTCAGGGGTTTTGACCCAGGGATCCATTACCTCTGATAAAAGCTTTGTAAAGTCTCAATTTTAGGATTTTTCTCTGGTTCTACAGCATCAAGCTGTGTAAAGAGGAGGGTTGCAGGGTCGGAGGAATTTCAGTTTAAAGTAGCCCAGATAATATTGACTTTTGCTTATAGGCATTCAGGTAATCAGGTACCTACTCATCAGGTAGTTGTGTAAGCTTCGTAAGGGTACATGTGATAGTTTTACATTCCATAATCAGGTAGTTGTGTAAGCTTCGTAAGGGTACATGTGATAGTTTTACATTTCATAATCATTGAAATTTGAGCAGAAGGCCAAACTATTATTAATTATCACTCCTGTTAACCTTTGAAACAGTTTATGTGGGAGATTCTCCCACAAAGACACTATCACATGGCAGAGATTTTTACACAAAAGCAAATTTTTCATGAAAAAGTTCAATAATTTAGTACTTTTCACATAAAATATAGAAATTTCAACAAAAACTCCCACAAATTTCACATTTTATTTTAGAAGATTTTAAATTTCCCACTGATATATATTTTTTTTTTTTGAGTTTGTGGGAGGGTTGACAGATATGGACTATTCATTATAGTTATACCATACACACGTTTTGGATTTCTCTGGGGGTCTATTTTATATTCCAGTAAAAAAAGGTACGTCAAATAAATAAAACCGTTAATTTAGTCAACATGTTCATCACTGCATGGCCTACCAAACCCCGGGACTAAAGTCTAAACTTTCACTCTAATATATTGCGATCAGTTTTGTGTATAATATTGCTGCACAATCGACCAGTTTATTGGCAGATTAGCTGGAAACCATACCAGACTATTTACTTACAAATTAACCAAACATCACAAACAAAAGGCTTGTTTGATCTGATAATTGATCCACGCTTATATCAATACATAAATCGATTTGTTTTCATTGTGAACCAAATACACAGTCTGGTGGTCGCCATCTTGATTTGAAATTGGTCACATGGTATAGTTGCCAAACAACATGACGCTGACAGGTGCCCTTTCACTTTCATCATTGAAAAGGGGGGATGGTTATAAATTATCCGCAAAACAAACCTATTAATTTGTTGGGTTCAATAGATTTGATTGAAAATGTATGTTTTTTTAAAATCAACAGACTTGTACTCTTTGAACCCGCTGATCTCCCTTAATTGTTACTAAATATAGTCATAGTGTGTCAATTAGTGTGTGAAAATTAGCGAGTGACTTGTAATATTCTATATAGCAGTTTATCAGCCAAATTTCTCCAATTTCTCTGTTGAAAATAGGGTAACTTTGCAAAGAGCATCTGTAATAAACATTTTTTAAAGGTTCATAAAAGTTAATCTGTGTGAATATATTATATATTGCATTAAATTCCCATTAATACTATTGAGTTTACAGTGTAGGTATAAACTATAATTACAGGTCTATGTTCCGGGGGGGGGGGGGGTCATTTCCCATATACCAGTATATACAGTCGTGTCGCTGGAATGGGTCTGTTTTTCTGGAGTTGAAATATATGATTGGGTGATAGTTTTTCCCTTTCCTTAAATGTATGTCAATGGGCTGTCTTTTATTAATGGGTCATTTTTCTACAGTTATCTACAATTAAATGTAGAATTTATTGCTTTTATGCAACCTGCTAGAGACCTAAATGGTCTCTTAATTCAAAAGATGTTTGTAGGTGCACACAAGAAGTGTAATATAAAGTCCATGGTAACAGTAGTAGAATATATGAATGGTGGATCCAGCTGCACCCCTTTACCAAATTTTAATAAAAGTGCCCCGCCGCTCTGTGTATATGCTACAATGTATTTCAAAAAGCCAAGGTTTCAACTTATACACCCGTTTTCTGTGATATGATTAAAAGCCGATCACAAGCGACATGAGAGAAGCCGGAAGCGATGCGAGATCAACTTTTAATAAAATTGTTAAAATATAAGTTCCAGGGGTGGGTCCAGGATTTTATATTGGGGGGGGGGGCGCACAATGAGCGGAGCGAGGCTAAAAAAATTTGAGGTTAAATTTTTGAAATATTCTTCTAGAGTGATGGTATAGTTGCCTTATATCTTGACCTACACTTAAAAATCGATGGTAAAGGAAAACTATTGACCAAACCTTACGACAAACGTGATGGCTTTTCATTTAAAATTGTCAACTTTCCTTTCATCTGTGGCAACATCCCTTCAGCACCTTCGTATGGAGTGTTCATATCACAACTCATACGTTATGCCAGAGCTTGCCGAAACTAGGCAGACTTTTTGTATCGCGCTAGAACTCTAACAAATAGGCTTCTGGGACAGGGTTATATTGCTACAAGATTAAAGTCATCACTACAGAAGTTTTATGGTCGTCATCATGATCTCGTGCATCATTATGGTGTATCCATCTGCACCATGAAAACTGATTTATTCAACGGGTCATAGTTTTTCTTTCCTCGTTTGTCTACCCCGGACTTGACTTTTTATGAGCAGCTCGGCAAGTGTTTCTAGAAAAGCAGAGGACGCTTACCCTACCGGTGCACCAAGTCCATGCTCCCAGTTTTTAGTGGAGTCTGAGTTGCTCATTTACTTTTGTTACTTTGTATGTATGATTTTAGTTACTGTATGTTCTTAGTTGTGCATGTCTGTTTTCCATGTCTGGTCTTTGTCCCTGGATTAAATTCTTTTGATTACCGCTATAACCTTGGTTCCCTTGATTACTCTATCTATTCTGTACAATTTAAACATTTGAGATGTTTGTGTTCACATATTTTTCACGCTGCCTTTTACATCATTAAACTTGGAAAATTTGCTAAGGCTCGTACATATCTACATGTATATTAATCCGAATAATAATGCTGTCCTTAGAGACTATATTTTACTTGCTCGCCTCCCTGGGCCATAAAAATGCCAAGCGAACGTCGTGATTGTATATTTGGACCCCGGGATCTGGACTACTTGGGGATGTAAATGTAGTTATCTTATATATATCTATAGAGGGATTTGGGGTATACATTTTTATATATGCATATATTGAGTAATAATTTGAACTTGGAGTACAAATAACTTATTATAAGATCATTAATAAATATCCTTTTTTCTAAAAGCTATCCTGGTTGGTATGTATGCAGGGGTGGAAATTTATATTTAATAAAAAAAAAACAACAAGAAAAAAAAAACGGGAAAAGCGGGTCTGAGTTCCAACTATCAGTTCCGTGCTATATATATTTGGTCAACAGGAACAGATCCGCATATTTTGAGTAATGGATCGAGGGGTTCTAAAAGGGTCCCAGAAAACGGGTTTTCCAGGAAATGATTTGCTCATTTCTGTCCAAATTTAACTCGGGATTGACCAAATATTTCCAAAAAAGGGTTCCTGCTAGTCTACCGACACCCATACGGACCCGTCAGGGCGGTCTAGGTTAAGGACGGATGATTGATTATAATACAATAAAGACATAATTTTACGTGTACTTAAATTGGTATTGCAGTAATCAATACATCTAATCTATGTGTCATTTATCTATTTACTATGCAATTGTCCAGGGGAGGAACAGGTGCTTAATATTACATAATATTCCTAGGAGGAAGTCCTCAATTGTTTGCACCATTACAGGGGATGGGTGTGACACGTAAAGCCGACTGGACAGGTTATACCGGAAATGTTACGCAATGCCACAATTAAACCTGAACAATTATATCCACATGTAGGTGATATTAAGGTGTTGCGATTACTTCCATATGTTTTATAATGATCTGTATTCATAATTTTGAAAATAAAAAAAAAAAGCTTTTTAGAGGTGGTTAAATAAAAAGTCTTGAATTCGTTTACATTTTTTTCTGAATTTTAGTGATAATAATTAATTATAAATTTTACTATCTAAATTGCCAAATGTTGTTACAGGGTAGTCAAGGACGTTAAAAAAAAACCTCAGTATACCGACATAGTTTTGCACAGTGGCGAATCCAGAGAAAGTTCAGGTGGTGGGCACCCCTCTTTATTGGGATTTTGTTCATTTCCATGTGTAAAATTGATAAAAGATATGAATAAATGTCCTTACACCACCTTCTTCCGAAAAACCTTGGCTGGCACCCCCTTTCATAGTGTCTGGATCCGGCCCTGGTTTTCCAGTACTGAGTTGTATGTTTGTGAAGTTGGTGTGATAAAAATGTTTTTTCTTTTTTGACGTAAATCCAAGGTGCACAGTGGATGTTACATCCCATATTGCCACTTCCTTTATTTAAAAAAAAAATACAGAAAGTATTAAAAAGTATAATATAATTATTGTAGAAAATTGACGATAAATCTTTAGACGGCAAAATTAATGAAGGCATGGCTGAGAGACACCGACATTTTGGTAGACTTAAAGGACTTTCTAGAGTTGGAGCCTCTTTGTTGGAAGATTTTATTATTTTTGTTATTTTTTTTTGGGGGGGGGTGAAAAATCATGATTTCTTTTTTGGGGATATGGTATTTTAAGGGGTTAAATTGCTTGGTATTTTTTTTGGGATGAGAAAGATTTGCGATCTAACAACATGTTTTAAAAGAGAAAATGTATTTTTATTTTTTCTGCTCAGATTTTTATGGGATATATTTTAAACTTGGTATTTTTAAGGTTGTCTTAATTTCAAGGTGTGTTATTTTTGTGGTTTTTACCACCGGGGGTGGGGGGCGGAGGGGGGTTAAACTTAACTGGTAAAAGGGTACAGATGTGCGGCATCAAAAATTTTTACCCACCCCATTCATATATTCTGACAATGAAAAACCGACACCCATTCATATATATGTAATGCATTTATGGAACCCACTCATACATATGCATGGTGTTTATCAGTATCTACCTATCACAGCAGGTTGCCGATCAGAACATTTGACATTGTATCTAAAGATATTAGCATGTCTGAACTAATTGGATCCCTTTCTGCTTATCAGTCAAGTGTTAATCTTTATTTACTTTGATGATTTTAAGGATGATTCAGTTGATATCAAATCAGTTACCATGTGTAAATATATATGCTGTAATTTGTAAATTTTAACCCCAAACACACATATACTGCAACTTAATTCCTACCGTTTTCATATATTACTAATCATAAAAAGTAGACCGATATGGGCCGCACATCTGTATCTACCATTGTACTTAAGTTACACCCCCGTGGTTTTCACTGGGGAAAATGGTATTTTGTTTTTTTTCTACGTAGGAAAAATATAGAATATATACCCTCTGGAAGTGAGAGAAAGATAATATCAAGTTTTGGAATGTATAAGAGTAATCAAGGGAACCAAGGTTAAGATATGGCATTTGAATTCCTTTCCTACCCCCTTTGACAAACAAAAGCTAACTAAAGGGGTTTTTAACGTTCTTGACTACCCCGTCGAATCTCGCACGGACGGCCCAATTTGGTGGGCTTTAAATAATTTTGCTATTTATTTAAATTGTATTTTAACAAAAACAAAAACAAAAACAAAATATATATTTCCCAGTCATTTTAATCTCAGGTGGCAGGTGCGCCTACCCTAACCAATCATATTGCCGGAAATTTAACCAATGAACTAGTGCGAATATTGACTAATGAGAACCGTCTTAACAAACATAATCATCCAATCAAAATTGCTGGAGGGAAAAATAAACGCGTAAATACCCTTCAACTTCCCGGCAATTTCATTCACAACTCAACTTTCGAAGGAAAACTAATTTGTAAATTTTCTTGCAAACAAGATGTCTGGACGTGGTAAAGGTGGAAAAGCTAAAGCCAAGGCAAAGACCCGTTCATCAAGAGCTGGATTGCAATTCCCAGTAGGCAGAATTCACAGACTGTTGAGGAAAGGCAACTATGCCGAGAGAGTAGGTGCTGGAGCTCCAGTCTATCTCGCCGCCGTTCTGGAATACTTGGCCGCTGAAGTTTTGGAATTGGCAGGTAACGCTGCAAGAGACAACAAAAAAAGCAGAATCATCCCGAGACATCTGCAACTGGCTGTCAGGAACGACGAAGAATTGAATAAGTTGTTGAGCGGCGTGACCATCTCGCAAGGCGGAGTCCTGCCCAACATCCAGGCCGTTTTGTTGCCAAAGAAGTCTGCTGGAGCCAAAGCTGCTGGAAAATCATCCCAGTCACAAGAATATTAGACTTCTAGTCTAAAGTAGAATACCACGGCCCTTTTAAGGGCCACCCAAAACATTCAAAAAGATTCTTATAATGATGTTACATGTGTACCGTGCAGTAGCCGACATCATAGGCTTATGTTTGCTAGGATATTGTGTAAATGATGTATTTACTAAGCAACTAAAATTCTTCACGTTGACATCAAGGGTAGGGTTAACTAAATTCCAACATAATGTGTTCGTGGCCTAGGTCACGTTATGAATTTCTAGACACATGCCAGGGTTTCAGTTTAATGTACTGAAAATTGCCAATTTGACCAGGGGTCATAGGTGAAAATAATGAAAAGTTAAGCTGTTTTATTGTTATTGCACAGATTTTGAATGTGTCACCAGTTAGACACATGTGCATCCTCTTTATGACAATATGTATTTTATGATATTAACCTGTAAAAATTCTCAATCCTGTGATTTTAGCATACAACATAAGTACTAAGAAAGCAGATTTGTAGCCCAGTCAAAATTCGTAAACTGGATAATCTGTTTCTTTGCAAAATTGATTTGGTCCAATTGGATCAAAATTTTAAAAATGGATGTGCACAATTGGAATATAACTTCATTTAATAAAGTTACTGTGAAAATTTCTTTAAATTCCATTCAGTTGGGACCAGCCCTTCAGTCAATGCTCGTTAAAATAGTGATGGGCTTGCAAAAATTTTGCTTCCAAGCCAATGTATCCTACATGAATTTCTTTTCAGATTAAGGGTAGCAATTGAATAAGGAGATGACTCACTCTGTAATGACAACCTTGATTGGGCCTAAATAATACAAAGGAGTAATCAAGGGAACCAAGGTTATAGCAGTAATCAGCAATCAACAGAATGTAATCAAGGGACAAAGACCACACATGGAAAACAGATATACACAACAAAGAACATAAATTAACTAAAATCATACATACAAAGTAACAAAAGCAAATGAGCAACTCGGACTCCACTAAAAACTGGGAGCATGGACCAGGTGCATCGGTAGGGTAAGCGTCCTCTGCTTTTCTAGAAACACCTGCCGAGTTGCTCATAAAAAGACAAGTCCGTGGTAGAACACGTTGAACAAATCAGTTTTCATAGCGCAGATGGATACACTGTAATGATCCACGAGTTCATGATGACGACCATAAAACTTCTGTAGTGAAGACTTCAATCTTGCAGCAACATAACCCTGTTCCAGAAGCCTATTTGTTAGAATTCTAATGCGATACAAAAAGGTTTGCATAGTTTCGGCAAGGTCTGGCATAACGTAGGAGTTGTGATATGAACACTCTATACGCAGGTGCTGAAGGGATGTTACCACAGATGAAAGGAAAATTGACAATTCTGAATGAAATGTCAAAAGTAGCAAATAATAGGATAATAACAAAAGTCCTGATTTGTTTCAGCCCAAGATGAAAGGTTGCATACCTCCAACTTTCATTAAGGTTCACTATTTCTGGTATATTTCAATACAAATGGGTATCATAGAATTGCAACCACTCAATATTTGTACCAGTACTCAAAAAAGTACAGAAGGGCCCGAGTAGTGAGCAAGTGGCATAACACAGCTTTAGTTGTGGCGGATCATGGGAGATGTCCCATTTTTTGGAAAATGAGCAATTTAAAATAGTCTGGGTTATGAGAACTCGTAATAAGTTTCCTTTCAAAAATTTGAATGCATTGTAGATACATGTACTATCTTTGTCTTCATGACAGAAACAAGCTCCTCTTGATTTTTATTTTCTTACATTTCCATTTTTACTAATGGGATTTTTACACCAAAAAAGGTTAGTATAATTGAAGCATTTGGTATTTTTACTTAGCTTGTAGCTTTTCCTGTCTTTCTCTGTCACAGTATAATAGTTGTGTTGCATTAAAATTGTTTTGTCACGATACAATGAAACTTTGTGAGCAGGTTCATCATAAAACCTTTCTGAGACTAAATCTATGAATGAACTAACCAAGAGATTATTTCTACAGTGGCAGATGCAGAGGGTATGCAGAAAGTTGGAATCCCTCTTTTTACTGGAAAGTGTCTTTTTCATGTGTAAAATTGACAAAAAATGGTAAATGTCCTAGCATCCCTTTTTTCTGAGGAACCTCAGCTGGCACCCCTCCTTTTCAAAGTGTTTCCTGTTTCTATCTGCAGTATATTGAGCCATGCAAAACACCCAGTATCTTTCCATTAATACAAGTATATAAATTGGTTTCATTATGTTCCCCCCATCTTTGGTGGGGTTTAGACATATTGTTTTTGTCCTGTCTGTCACACTAAAGTTTCTTCAGAAACAATCTCATCAAATTTCATGAAACTTAGTATTTGAATAAAATTTCAATTCTGCATGTTGTGCTAGTACAAAACAGTCTGTTGGATGCATGAAATATCTGCCATAGGACATTTAACTACAAAACTGACTTAAGCTACAGTTGGATTATCTCCTTTGGAGTATATAACCTTATGATGCCAAACCTACCTTTACAATATCATCCCTTGAGTGGTAGTGCTCAACTACATTTTTACATGTAAAACAGTTAGGTTGGATTGTCTCCCTTTGGAGTCCTCCGACAATGATGATATTCCTTCAAGCACATCTTCATATAATGCCAAATCCCTTTCTTCATCAAGATCATATGATGCCAAACATTCCTTTATGATATACTCAAGAGTCCCTTTAGCGGTTTAGAAGCCATGTGGAATGACAGACTGGGTGATTCCTACATAGGGAATGTTAACATGTATAATCTCAAGTGGAGAATTAAGAAAAGCTCAGATAAGAATCATGAAAAATGTGATACATGGTTGGAAAGCCTACATATTTTTATTTTTGGTATTTTGTTTAAAAATGCTTAAGTAAACATAATTTAACATGTGAATTTTTATATAACTCTTGTTTATAAGAGATATGAATTATATAGACTGTAGAATTCAAAATAAATGGAGAAAATGACACTTGAATACAGTAGAAACCATTAGATTTTCAATGTGAATTATCTCCTAAGAGCAGATAGATTGGAATGAATGATTATACATTTCATCATATAGACCTATAAAACAACTTCATAACAAAAACAAGAGGCTCCAAGGAGCACGCATTGCTCACCTGGTTGAATTTTGCCCTTCAAAGGCAATAAATTTATCAAGTTGTCCAACAATTTTGACTCATAAGTATTTGGTAGGACTTGTTATAAGGATCATTTCAACAATTCAAAGTTTCTTTTAGTCTATCATAGTTTTCAAGATATTGACTGAAAATGTTTAAAAAAAGTCATTTTTCCCCTTTCAAGGGCAATAACTCTTACAAGGAGTCATCTGACGTTTATCCCTGAAGACTTTTGTAGTCCTAATAATAAGGATCATTTCAGCTATTGAAAGAATTGGCTAAACCTAACGGTTTTGGAGATACATCAGAAAAAATACTGATGGATCCATATGTTAAATTTTTAGTAACGGTGCCCATAGTTTTTGACTGATCAAAAATCCCCACATTAGTTCTATGAAGGATACCCCAAGAAACATTCATACCTAGTTTGGTTCCAATTGAACAAATAACGTCAGAGGAAAAGATTTTTGAAAGAAATAACATTAAAAATATAAAAAATCATGGCAAAAGGGCAATATCTCCAACAAGACTTAAAACCAAAATTTTACCAGATAGATCTCATCATGCTGAACACTTTCTTCGATGTCAGAATTTAGCTAAACCTAACAGTTTTGGAGTTATATGTGAAAAAACTACTGTCTTACCCCTATGTTCTATTTTAAGTAACTTCTGCCATGTTTTTCAATGAATCAAAAATCCCCACATCTGTTCTATGCAGGATACCCTAAGGAACATTCATACCAAGTTTGGTTTTAATTGGTCATGTAGTGTCAGAGAATAGAAAAGAAATAGCAAAAATCGTTAAAAAAGGGCAATAACTCAATTATGGTTTAACGGAATAAAAACAAAAAAATTGACCATAGATAGATCTCATCATGCTGAACACTTTTACCCAGTCAGAATTTAGCTTAACCTTACGGTTTTGGAGATATATGTGAAAAACTACAGTCTGAACCCTACATTCTATTTTCAGTAACAGCGGCCATGTTTTTTGACGGATCAAAATTCCCCATATCATTTCTATGCAGGATACCCCAAGGTACATTCATACCAAGTTTGGTTCTAATTATTCAAATCATTTCAGAGGAGAAGAGTTTTGTATAATTGTTAACGGCGAAGACGGACACCAAGTGATGGCAATAGCTAATAGCTAATAAAAATGTGTCGCCTTTTTAAGGGTGTATCACTAATTACAGAATTTACATGATTCTTAGCTGGTGTACTACTTAATTCATATCATTCATTCCTGGAAGAAGATTCTATATCTACAAATCTATATTTAAGTATGAATTATGGATCTTGGACGTAACAGAATAACAATCTTGTCTTATATATCGTTTTATTGGAATATATTGTATACTGCAACTACACACGGTAAAGCATATCAAGAGTTATCTACCCTTTGATAAATTGAACATTTTTGATGTAAAGATTGACTGGAACATTGTGATTATTTAAAAGCAATCTACAGGAAATGCTTTTGGAACTTAAGTACCAGTCCATATAAAATTCAGACACTGCCTATGGTAAAGGTGATTCATAGTGTAATAAAATCAACGAAACAGACGATGCTTTTTTGGTCTAAAAATGCTATATTTTAATGTGACAATAGTCTTTCCTGTATATAGATCTGTACTTTACAGAAAACTACACTTAAATCTACCACTAAAATCAACCAAATCAAATCAAATCAAGAGCGGTAACTCTTGCAAAGTTCTTATTTAATGTACAATCTATATAATTTTTAACCCAAAAGTGCAAACCCCAGATGAAAAACTGAGACTGGTCGGTTTTGATCTATAACAGTTTCTGAACAAGACATAAAACGGAATTTGCTGGATTTTTGACACTTATGAATCTCTGTCTGATTTTTAGACAGACTGTTCTTTAATAGGTTTGTTTATTATGGTCTTAAAAAAAAGATACCAGAATTTTAAATTGAAATTTAAAACTAATTAAACTAAACTGGATCCTGAAGGGGGTGCACAGGGTTGGCATCCCTCTTTTTGTTGGAAAATTTGTCATTTTCATTTGTAAAACTGACAAAAACTGGCAAATAATGTCCCAGCATCCTTTTTATGAGGAACCTCGGCTGGCACCCTCTTTTCAAATAGTTTGGATCCGGCCATGCTAACAAATCTTTATCCCGTAAATGACAAACTTTACACAAAAGTAATGTAATAAGTAAACTGGGTACATTTATTATGTTGTAGAGCCTTGGCCAACATATAATGATCTTCATAAAAAATTTTGGCAAAGATACAGATTTATGATATAACTATAGTTCTTTACCAGATTTTTCATTTGGAATACTGTGAAAGTATTATTGTTTGTGGGATACCAATTTTCACTAATTTTGTTGGTTTGGCAAACCACTAAATTTGGTTCTCAACAAAAAGAAATTTTTCATGCATTTGTAGGATTGAGTTGCTGATTTGTTCTGGAACAAATAATCAAATTACTTTCACAGTAAATGAAATTTTTCTTTTAATAATTGAAGAAAAATATAATTTTATCTATAAACTCAGTATATGTATTTACATTTCAAAATTTCTTACTATAAATAGATATTCAATGTTTAAATTCAAAATATTTTTTCAACAGGAAATTATTATCGAAGGGGAGATAACTCATTCCAATAGAAAACAGCATTCAACAAATTCAACATTCACATAACAATTCCAATCACTAACAGCACAGTCACACATCAAAAACTAAACAAAGAAACATGTGTACAAATGCCCAAATAGTTTCATTTGTAAGTGGACTGGGGAATTTCAATTCTAGCCATCCAACCCTAAAATAGCCCTTATCATATAAAACAACGAAAAAAAAATTGCTATCTTTTTAAGAATCAGACAGGATTTTCTGATATAAATATGAAATATGATTTTCAAATCCAGATTTTGCTGCAACGTTTTTTTTTACTGTATATTTACTTCCAAATTCATTAATTTCGATGTTTTTTTCTTAGTAAATTCATATCTGAAGAGTGAAAACACTGCATAATAACTATATATGATAAAGTTTTTTTGTCTATTTGATATAACCCCAATGCTTGTGTTGCACACTTGAAAATTACATGCTTCACAGGTTATTTCTTGACCACAACAGGATAAAGGTTATTTATATATAGACAGAAAAAAATAAACAGTCATTCCTAAAATAAAAGAATTTGTAACTCTTAATGTCATAAAAAAAAAGGTTTTCGTGGTATTTAAAAAAAAAAACTTGCTCAAGACTGTATCATAAACAAAGTAAACTGGTTCAACTTTCTTTTTTTTTTAATCTTATTTTTGACGGGGGTGAAATGAATAATGAAAAGTGTCAATGCCAATCATGGTTCTTTGGACTTTCAAACTTGTTCATTTTAAATAGGTGTTTGGTTACAAAGATAAAAATACATTTAAATTGATATAAATGACTGATTTAGACAGGTTTTTAGATTATTCAGGTTCAATTTAGACAGGTTTCAGGAAATTATCTAGAATATGAAATATTACTGTGGAAGCATTATTGTACTTGAGCTACCAATTTTCATGTTTTTCAAGGCTTTTGTAAACCACAAAATCTGGTTCCCAACAAAAAGGAAATTTCCATTAATTTGTATAATCGAGTTGTCAAATCCACAAATTCTAAATTTTACAACTGATGTCTTTTTTTCACCTAAACCATGAAAATTGGTCCCCACGAATATAAGTACTTTAACAGTATTGTTTTTGCCACAAATATTTTCTGCAAACTCGTCTTTTGCTTAAAAAATTTCTTAAAATGAAGAAAAGATTTGAGTTTTTCTTGATTAAATTTTGGCAAGCCTCTCCAAATGTCATTGTAAATAGTGGAAATTTTAACCCAACAATTTTTTTCCTGCTATAAAGTTCATGAACTCTGATATCAGCATAATAAAAATTGCCCCAAACCTTTAACAAAGATATACATAAATATTTCGTAAAATATAACCAATAAAACACCACGAAAAATAACAGAATCAAAGTACTGAAGCACTGATACAGTACTGATTCAATACTTAAAAACAAAATGATTCAAATAAAATAAATAAATTAAAATACATAGCATAGTATAACCACTATCACACAGTCTTTCACAATACTTGTTGTCAAGACAACCATTAAACAAAAAGAGTGCAAAGAGAAAAGCCAGACATAGAATTGTGTTTGTTGTTTTGATGTATTCGCTACTTGCAGTAAACATGATTGATCTCCCATTTACAGACAATAAAGATAAAAAAAAATCTCCCATATACAGACATAACTTCACTGAGCTAACAAAGAAATGGAACTTGACAATCAGAAGTGCTGAAAACACTATAAAAATATGAGCAGTAACTGTAATGAATGAAAATAGGAACATTCTGTTTCAAAACAGAAAAAAAGTAATGTCTGTATTAGCATGACAACAAACACTTTTAATTTGAAAGATAAATAAGAGAATTGTGGAAGGTTAATGGAATCCCTCGTTAATAATGTTGGGTCAAGTTAAGAGAAAGAATCCTAATGTAAATTTGTAGTAATATTGGAAAACTCCCCAGTTTTTTATTTGATGGGTAATATCCTCTTTAGAGAATTTCCTGTTTAGTTGGAAATCCTAGAAGGTTTGTGTTAAAATTGAAAGACAATTTGAAGTCAGATAACTGCTGTAAAGATTGAGAAAAATGTAAATTGGAAGCAACTCATATTCACTAAAGGTAGTGAACCATTCATCTTCAATTTGTCACCAAAGAAATGGTCAAATTATTATAAGCTACAGTCTATGCAAAAAACTGGACCAATAAAATCTCAATCTGTCAAGATTAAATAGATGTACCCAGTTCAAGATCAATAATTTTGCATAGACTGTATCAATATTACGTATATTTGTTTCCTCTTACGTTCAATATGTACACAGAATAGAAAAAAAAAATTTCTGATATTCACATACAGCATTTCTATTTGCACTCAGACGATACATTGTAATCTTAAGACTAAAATTAACTCTTCATCATCTCTTAGGCGAGAATTTTGGGTTCTGAGGTCCCTCCGTGAATGATCGTAATTCGTAATTGGCAACTCTGGGATCAAATTCGAACTTGTCCCTGGCAAAGATAAGTCGAATGTCTGTGTGAAGATAAATCTTGCCTGTTTTGCTACTGGCAAATCTGAAACAAGAAGTACAAGTCAATTTCAAAATCAGGCAAATGGGTAATGAACAATCAGACATCGCTGGTTTTATTATAAATGGAAGTTTTCAAATGGGGAACCAGTTAACGAAATAATAGATGAAGTGAAATTAGTACTGCATAATCAATCTGGTTGAATACTGTTTTTTTTTTCATTTCTGAAATTAATGAAGCAAATTTGATGTATATTTTAAACATTTCTACTCAAACAGTCAGTAACAAATCTATTTATTCCTAAATATCAATATTAGAGTAAGTATGCATTGTTGTATGCATGTTTGTCAAAATTTAAAATTAGAAGCAATTTGTAAACCTCCTGTTTCAAAATGTGGAAATTTATAAGCAGCGCTAAACCTCCACAGTTCAGAAAAAAAAGGATAAGGTTACATTCTTTAGCGAATATGAAAAAACAAAAAGGACAATATTGCAGATACACAATTGTAATGTTTTTATATATAGGCATTGACAATATTAAACTAAAGAACGGTTTTATGTATATTTGTTTTTTCACTAACAGTTTTGTTGAAGGACTTTATTTGGCATACTTGTATTCATACATTTATACGTAAGATTCAAACGAAATGTTTCATGGAATACACTTTTTCTTGTGATGAGGTGCTTGTTACAGTAAAAATTGTCAAAATAAATAATAAATAAGGTGTGTGTGTGTGTGTGTGTGTGTATGTTTTTTTTTTATGTTTGTATTGTTACACTATCACAATGTAGCACACTAAAAGTGGGTGGTGCTGAGAATACCCCCATTCAACCATTTCTGTCAAAGCTAGTAAGACGACACACAATACAAATGATCATGCGAAAGCAATTTACCAAAAATCTTAGCCTTTCTTCAAATAGAAGCTGAGAAATTTGTTATGAAAATTTCCAATGTACATAAATTAGATATTACTAAGTCGTGTGGTAAACAGGAAGTAGATGAGAAAGAGTAATCAAGGGAACCAAGAGTATAGTGGTAATGAAAAGAATGTAATCCAGGGACAAAGACCAGACATGGAAAACAGACATACACAACACAGAACATACAGTAACTAAAATCATACATACAAAGAGTAATCAAGGGAACCAAGGTTATAGTGGTAATCAAAAGAATGTAATCCAGGGACAAAGACCAGACATGGAAAACAGACATACACAACAAAGAACATAAAGTAACTAAAATCATACATACAAAGTAACAAAAGTAAATGAGCAACTCAGACTCCACTAAAAACTGGGAGCATGGACCAGGTGCACCGGTAGGGTAAGCGTCCTCTGCTTTTCTAGAAACACCCGCCGAGTTGCTCATAAAAAGTCAAGTCCGGGGTAGACAAACGAGGGAAGGAAAACTATGACCCGTTGAATAAATCAGTTTTCATGGTGCTGATGGATACACCGTAGCGATCCACAGAATTTGGAAAGGGGAGATAGGGTACAAGTCATCATGTAAAAGCAGTACACCAAATATCTTATGTATTCTTTCCAATATAAGCTGAGAAATTTGTTACAGAAAAGTGTAATTAATGGACAGACAAGGTAAATGGGTGTATAATATAAATCAGTGGTAAATCCAGGAAGTCAACCCCCTTTAGTCAAATAACATACAAAATTTGGGGCAAAAATGCCCTGGAAGCCCCATTTTTTTTAGATATTCCGGATCACAACCCCATCATTTCAAAAATTTTTGAATCCCCTCATAATAGATGGTAAACCTCTCATCAAAGAGAAGAGGTAGGGTCTGGGAACCCAGATTTTTTTTCAGCTGCCCTTACCTCAAATGTATAAGATAACGAAGAAAGCTTGATTCTGTGCTGTTTGGGTCAGCTGGCATGTAAACAGTTCTTTGTCTTAGAAATGTTTGACAGTTTGCAGGCATATCACTGAGGTCGTACATAACAACAAACATTTTGACGACTGTTTTGTTAGGGTTGAACAAAGTCTGTAAAAAAAAAGTCACATGACAAAAATTCAAGATCTATATAGATTTTTAACAAGATATGAAAAAGGTAAAGTTTATGCAAAACATTTAAAGATTATTTCTAATTTTCAAAACAGGCTATATGAAACAACATGGTTTGTAGCAGTTTACACTTATAAACAGAATAAAAAATGTTAATTTTCTCAAACCATATTGTTTTCTATAACCTGTTAAAAAATGAGAAACATTCCTTATAATTTAATTTCTTATAAAATTTCAGGATCTAATTCATTATCAATACTTTATTTTGTTTGTGATTATTTAAATCACAGAATGTGGACCAATCATGTCGCAGTGCCAAAGCAAGTTATACAAAATAACTTGGTTTCCTCAAATAGAACCAGCCAATGGGAAAGCTTGTTACAAATCAAATTAAGTTATTTTCTTAAAATTTACACAAATTAAGGTGCAGTTAAACAAGCTTCGTTTCAGTGTTTTTCTTGTCACTATAATCAGCAGTCCTTTTCTCAAAAATGGGTCAAAGACAGAAAAGACCCTGTTGCCCACAACAAATAGAGGTGCAACAGACATGGAATCGTATCCCACAACATCAGATTCTGTATTGAAGTATCAAATATGCAGTGGCTGTGATTTGCTGAGAAAAAATGTAACAAAAATATTTTTGTTGCCTGCTGTCCCCCTCCCCACCCATCAGACCATTCTTTAAGCCAATTAGTAAAGGTGCATACCTGCCAAGTATGAGTGCATACCTGCCAAAACTTAATAAGTGTAAAATACAGGGATGATTTTATGAGGTTAAGAAACTAAGCGGAAATTGGCAAAATCGGAAATAAATATACTGTAAAAAAAAAGAATCATGATGGTAAAATCTGGATTTGAAATAGCAGAATTTCACTTAAAAGATCATCCCCAAAAATGAGCTGAAAGATATGACAGTTCAACCAATTTTACATTTATGAACATTTGCAAAAAGGACTGCAGACTCTCACTGGTTCTAATTCAAAAGGTCATAGGTTAAATTCATAACTATTAGTGTTATACTGAGTTAATTCTCAATTCAGGCAATGAAAAGAAATCTTTACCAAACTACTTTTGTACTAGTGGTTTCCTTCTGTCAAGTCAGAAGTTCAATTTACACATTTTTGAAATTCATCACAACCAATATAATGTGAAAGTATTACTGTTTTTGAGGTACCAATTTTGTGGTTTTCATGGTGTAGGCCAACCATGAAATTAGGTTCCCAAGATGAGCAAAACCCATACCATTAAAGAAAGCTGTAAAAGCCCCAAAAATAAATGAAGTGAAACTTAAAAAAAGACGAAAATTGACCTAACCAAAAGAAAAACGTAAAAGGAATAAGAATGAACATGAAAAAACGACAACCAATGGGCTCCTTCATTGTACCCACAACCTCACACACTTGAGACAAGCCCATTACACCTGAGGCCACAGAGATGGTAACTCACCACTTGAACTGTTCCACCAGTAGGTATTTTATACCCTTTCTTTCCCAGTGATTCCAGGTTAATATGACCCTGAAAAGAAAGAAAAAACATTGCTGTAATTCAAAGAATGACTTTACTATACATGTATTTACATTGTATGTTTGCAATTGCTAATTTTTATCATATTTGCAAATACATGTATTACATTTCATATTTTATTTTCCCACTTAAATAATGTATTTCTGACACACCCATATTTTGTGATAATGCACCATTGACATTTTGATTACAAGTGATATTGCACAGCTGATGTCAGCTGTTTACATTAAAGTGAATATCTAATAGATATTTCTGGGTAAAATTTGCTCACTTTCAAAAAAGGACATTGAAGAACAAATGTATACAAAAATGATTATACTTGACTTGACCAAATTAAATGTACACTTTTTAAAAATTGTGATGAAGAGAAACTTATTTAGCGAGAAATTCTTAAAATATTTATGAATATAATAAAACAATTACGTCAGCTTGGTGCATGCAATATCATGTTTTATGGAACATTTAAAAGAGATATCCCATTCACTGAGCTGCTATAATTGTATAGTATCAATTTTCAAAGTTTATATCATAATAATTAATTATATTAAAAAAATCATTCATGGCTTTCATTAAAATATTAATATTATTTATTGAAATTTGAAACTGTGTTGAGACTTTGTGTTTTCTTTATTTTATGGCTTCTTAAATTCACGACTCTTTGTCCCTGGATTACATTCTTTTGATTACTGCAAGAACCTTGTTTCCTTGATTACTCTTTCATTAAAACATAAAAATTTTTAATTAAAATTTGAGACTGTCGAGAATGTGTATTTGTGGTTTGACCAATCAGTAGGAACCTAAAAAATTAATACAGTGAAAGGACAAAAATTACAAAATAATCGAAAATCACAAAAATTATACTCCTAAGTCACTTTCTTGTCATACTGTATGGCAGTACGTACTAAGTTCCGAAGCCCAGAGTAATTATTCTGAGGAGTTTATTTTGGTTTTTTCAAAAAGATCACTAAAATATGCCAAAATTGGTACCCCACAAAAATTACCTTCTACACAATATTTCCGGCAAAGAAGTCTCAACACCCAAGAAACTTTATATTTTCACATATGGCCAACTATGTATGAATGAATGTATTCACTGCCCCAAAAAGTTTATATTTTTACATATGACCAAGAAACAATTTCATATCTAGTGATTCCATTCATTAATATGTGAAAATATGAAGTTGTTTCTTGGGTGTCGACATATATGTAGCTTTCTGGATATAAACATGTCCTAATAAACAATTATTCTCAAATGTTTTATTTAAATAAAGTAAAATTGTGGCATAATTGTGAAGTTATTTCAATGAATGACTACAGCCACACAAAACATTCATTATCTTAATGCAAAAATATTTTATTGTTACAACAAAGTTTATATTTTTTGGGCCATATACACAGCCTAATGCCCCTACAACTTTACTTCCAGAATTGAAAGGTAAGGAACTTTGCCAAGTTTCAAACCAATCGTTGAGGAAAATAATACAGTAAACGTATCAATTTTCCTGGAATCTTTCAAGTTTCAATTGAACATATTTGGGGGTATAAAATAAGGCGGTTTCAAAAAAATATTAGCGTTATATAGTGTTAAAACCCAATTTCACGGATATTATGTTCATAGTTCTTAGTCCCCTGTGAAAATGGTGAAAATGAGTACTTTTGCAGTATTAAAGTTTTCAGTATGTCAATGGAAAGGGTTGAAGGTCAATGACCAACATGTAGATTAATGACGTCAAAGGTCAGATATTAAGGGTCCTTGACCTCCGACCCACACTTATTTAAACACCTGTAACTTACCAGGTAAGGAGACGGTGCATTATCATCCGAGAGTTGGAAGAAATATGCTGTCACAGGAAGGGTGATATGTTTGGGGCAGAAGCTTCCTCCAGCACCAATCTCTGCCGTGAATCCCTCGACAACACCTACAGGTTCTATTCTTCCATTCAACACAGATTCCTTTTAAAAGAAATGAAAATGTGGTTTAGTGAGGCTCAATAGGGGAGAACTTGTTGTTATATGGTTTGTTGTGTAAAATATTGAAAAATATTAAGACAACAACATAGCTCCATTTAGGGCCACTTTTGTAGACCTCCTGATCCACAACTGGACTCTGACTGGGTATTTATTAATCAACAATGTATTTGATTATATTTTGATAGACCTCCTATATTTGTTTTTAACAAATTTTGATTTGAAATATAATTAGCTTTCATAGTGTAAAAGTACTATATTGTGAAAGTACTTTAATTTGAGGATATCAATTTATGTTGATCAGGGAAGAAACACAAGTTTGTGGATTCTGAATTCGTGGTTTTGAAGTTTTCAGTATACATATCAATGAGAATCTACCATTCGCTGGGAACCAAACTTCGTGGTTTGGCCCACCCACAAAAACCATGAAAACTACTATCCCACGCACAATAGGACTTTCACAGTATTTTTAACTTCACAAAAAAGGCAAAAAAGTGGACATTGTCAAAATTTATTTATTTACAGTTCTCATAAGGAACTGTTCTCAACAAACCATACCTCAAAATTACCCAGAAGGCAGTTGGTTGATGCAGGTGCACTTGTACTAAGGACTTTCTGAGATTCTTCTCGGTCAGTTGAGCTCTCTGATTGTAAGGCTAACTTTGAGCATGATAAAGCACTGAAAAGACCATGATTATAATAAAATAAAAAACTATTGTTTATAGTAATGACATGCATCTAATTTGAAATGATTAGATACAGTACTGATAAATCTATATATATATATATATATATATATATATATAGAATTTATTCTGAAAGACCCATAATTACACAACGGTATACAGAAGAACAGATAGTTTGAACATGAAGCACTGTACATAAGTTGGGGAAAATTTTTGCTGTTGCAGATCTGTTGAAAAGTACAATAAATATATCAACCACCAGTCAGTGTTTTGCTAAAAAACATTCGGCATATAATAATGACTTTTTTTAATGATCACCATGACATTTTGACAAATATGAAGTCAATTTCATCACTACAGACATGCCTGTTTTTTTAGAAAAAAATACTTCAAGGCATAGCAAGCCCTAGATTTTCAAAGTCAGTATCTGTAAGAATCAGGCAGTGGGTGAAACATGGTATGAAAAACCCAACATTTTGAAAACTTGATTTGACTATTTGCACCATCAGAATGAAAAAAAAGATGAGATTTTCATATCATTTTGGTGAATTGAGTTATATTTCCATTTAAGAGCACTAAAAAAAACATTTCAAGGGTAGATAACTGTCAAAACCCTCATTTTTCTACAATCTATTGAAAAAGTTCTGAGCAAATCCAGTGATGCAGAGATAAAATAAAGGTCTTTCAAATAGAGAAAGCATCCTCAAAGAAATTATATGGTCAAAACGGTGGGCTTTTGATTCACACGTTTCTGATTTTTTCCATTTCACCCGATTCTTACAAACCCTACACTAAAAAGATACATGTATATAGATTATTGTGGTTGAATTAAACCCATATTTTTCAAAAGGTTATGACGAACCTTAAAAATACTATGATGTATGGATAACTAAGAAAAACTGTGAGCAATGCTCACTAACTTAACTGATAACCAAAGTCCCCCATTCAATAACATGCACCTTGTGACCTCCAAATTGATTTAGGCCAAAATCTAAAATGGAAAGTGCACAATGGGAATAAGTAAGTCATAATAAAGTGTCTGTAAAACTTTCATTAAATTCCATTCAGGAGTAACGGATAAGAGATGGGTATTCCCTTGAATTCCCTCTGAATCTCCCCATATTCATAAATAAATAAGTCCAAGTTCCGCTACGTAAAACCTTCAAATCCATCAAAATCTTAAATGGGAATGCTCAATAAAGATTCTGTAAAGTTTTATCGATTCCATTCAGTGGTGTAGGAGAAATAATGGATAAGAGATGGGTAACAGAAGGTGGTATTACATACCTCCTACTCAAACAGGGGGGTGTGTGGGGGGGGGGGGGTGGTCATAATAATGAAGATGATAACCACTTACTTTTTAATTGCTTTGGCACTTATTAATGTGTTGTCATAATCGAAGCGACCAGATTTTCTTTTGGTTGGTGCCTAAAAAAAAAGTATAGCTGTATAATATACTGTGAAAGTACTTTAATTGTATACACATCAATGGAAATCTCCTTTTCATTGGTAACCAAATTTAGTGGTTTTGCCTACCCACAAAAACCACAAAAATTGGTACCCAACGGACAATAGTACTTTTATAGTATCACTAAATAGAATCATACACTATTTGATACTGTTTCAAGATGCACATGCATGAATTCAATTTGGACAAAATACTTTTATTAGCAAGCCAATGGTGAGTTAACTTTTTTTTGTAAATATAGTAACAAGAGGTCATATGAAATGAAAAACTGTTGTTACGTTGCACATAATAAAATATGCTATTTGAAAGCCTTCAGCTATGGTCGTGTTGTAACTATGGATACTTACAGGATAGGATCAGGATTAAGGACCAGTGAAACCCTTGTTACCACGGTTACTTACTAGGTTAGAGCTGTGGCAGTGTTGTTACCATTGATATTTACAGGACTGGAATAGGATGAAAGCCCTGCGGTACCCTTGTTACCACAGAAACTAACTTGCTGGAATCAAGCAGGATGGAAGAGCAGTGTTGTTACCATGGATACTTACGGGACTTGACTGGGATGGTAGACCTTTGGCAGTGTTGTTACCATGGATACTAACAGGACTTGATCGGGATGGAAGACCTGTTGCAGTGTTGTTACCATGGATACTAACTGGACTTAATTGGGATGGAAGACCTGTGGCAGTGTTTTTACCATAGATACTAACAGGACTTGATCGGGATGGAAGACCTGTGGCAGTGTTGTTACCATGGATACTTACGGGACTTGATCGGGATGGAAGACCTGTGGCAGTGTTGAACATCATGCTAGTACTTTTGTCCAAGTTTTTCTGGAAGATCCTGATTTGTTCCTGGTTTGGCAAAGAGATATTCTCAGGCTATAAAACAAAACAAAATGTCAAAACCAATTCAATCTAAATTTACTACATTATAGCTAACAATGTATTATTATAAAAATCATAATTTTAGTCTAAAGAATGTGTTGACAGGGCTCGTTAAAATGTTGAATATAATTAAAAATGCTTGATGGCCCTTTAAATTTTATTTTGTCACTGATTGTGTCATAAATTCAGTGTTCTTTTCATAAATATAAAAATAGCATAGTGCTTAGAAGCATATCATAACATTATAGGCTGACATTTTCATCCCGGTGGGGTTGTTGTCTTTTTGACATATGCACAATACATATACTCGTATTTTCCCCAAAATTATAGCATAGTGCTCAAAGTGTATTCTAAAAATAAACTATTTTAGAGAGCACAGTGTTAGCAATTAAAGCTCTGCAAAGCACAGTGCTATAATAGAAGTAAGTACATTGGAATTTTAAGACAAGTAAAGATATCTAAGGTAAGGGACACAACTATTACAAATCATTTGAACGTTTGTAGTCAGCATTTTTCATCAATCTTATGTAAGTATCAAAGTAACTTGGATTGATTTCATTCTGTTCCAATGAAAGCTTGATAGGTTTTGGTGAAGTTAAATATGATACAAACATACCACTGATTTCAAGAGTTATGTCCCTTACCCCATGTCTACTTCCTTAAATACTATGGTATAAAGATATTAAAAATCAGCAAATTAACACCTTTTCATAATGTCACATATTAACAATTTTAATCCCCTGCTAAACTTACCCGTCCAAGTTTGGTGAGTTCTTTTGTCATCAAATGTTTACACAAAGATTTACTGAGGGCAACTTTGTCATTTCTGTCCGTCTGCCTGTGAGAAGACTGAACATGATTGTTTTCCGTCAACTTTAAATTTGCTATCTCCTTTTCTAAAGAGTCAAATACATTTGATTCTCTCCCCTTCTGTGAGGTAGAATTCTGACTGAATATATTATTAGTATAATTATCTGAAAGACTATTAGTTGGTGTAGAATTGTCACTAGATTCATCATCAGTGAAAGACAACCCATTTGGAGATCCATCATGTGATGTCCTGTATCCATGGTAACCATCTTGGACCATGGACAAAGACAATTTTTCTAAATCAGGTCCTGGCTCTGATAAACTTTTAAATAAACACCGGGTTACTGATTCTTTAGAAGGTTGGTGTCTTGATGAATGTTGTTTTGATCTTTCATTGCCATGATTACTGGTTGTTTTCAGATCTTGTTTTTGAAGTTTTGTCTTACAGTTCTGTTCTTCATTATTTTGAAGATCACTGGTATCAACACTTTTTTGGAATGCTAAAATATCATTGTGGTCACATGAAGGACTTTGTACTAGATTTCTCTCCCTTGAAGGATCAAAATCATTTCCTGTACTTGTTTTCAAGGCTTCATGAATTTTTGTACCAGTTTTATCCTGCGTCTTCTGTATTTCTACATCACTGGTTTTTGAGTTCTGCACAAAAAATATTTTACAGTCATCTCTGTCCTCATTTGATTTTTGAACCTCTTGGTTTTCATCTCCGATAAAAAATTTACATTTAGTCAGTGGAATGCTATTTATATTATCATGAATAGCTTTCTCTGGCAATCTATGTGAAAGACTAGATAAGTATGATTCGAGCTCTTCAGAATGAAGAGGTTTCATGAGGTCTGAAATGTTGGATGACATTATTTTGTCCTCCACATTTTCTGACAAGTCATCAAGGTCCAACTTTCTTTTTTTGTATGTTGTTGTCTGATTCTTTGGATTTGTTGTGAATAAAACTTTAGGACTAGGAAGACGTTTAACTAAAGTGTCTGGGCTTAAGTAATGTTTGGAATGAGAATCTGGGTCTGTGAGAAGCTTGGAATGTGTTTCCTGTTTAAATGAAAGCGGTTTGTCCTTGAGGCTGTCCTTCAAAAGTTTTTTTGCATAACAGTGATGCAAATTGCCCTTGGAAGATCCAGGACTTACAGATTGCATAGAAACATTTATTTCCTTTTTGAGATCACAAGATATTGTTCCTGATGATTCGAGACTTTCTGGAGTCAAATTCAATTTCCTCCCTGAAGGTGGTTTGTGGTAAAGAGATTTTTTACCACCTGAAGCTTGCCCTAGATTTGACCCCTGGCCTTGTTCTGACCTTGAACTTGAGTCAGAACATCCGTCGTCTTCATCTGAAACTCGTGGAGATTTTGGTCGAGATGGACATAAATTGCCATCCAACCTGTCAGATCTACTACTTTCTGATTGGTCAGGAGATTGATCACCTGACTTGCTACTTTTTTTGCGTCTATGATGACTTTCCAATGATTTCAAGTTATACTGATCTAAACCTATAGATTTTGGTTCTGGTTGACTAGTTGATGGTTTAGGTGCTGATCGACTTTTAGGAAATTTGTCAAACTTTGGCTGACGTCCTTTATCACAATGGAGGCAAGTCAAATGGGGCACTTCCTGCGGTCGTGGAACTGATGCAACTGAAACTTTCATAGTTGCATGGTTCATCTCACATTGAGGGAAATTGTGAACAGCAGGAACAACCCTGAAGCTGTAATTCACAGTTTCCCCAGGAGCATACAACCTGTAAGTAGAAGTATTGACTGAATATGTACTTCAAATATCTTTAGCATTAAACTTATCTTGCAGTTAAAGCAAGATACCATTGAGATGAAATCCATCTCTGTTCAACCTGCTGTGTTGAAAATGTTGTACACTAACCATGCAAAAAATCATCAATTTGATATTGAAGTCAAAGTTTTAGGTCAAAGGTCAACAACTATGGTACATGACACTTTGTGTTGAGCTGATCTACCCTCTTTAAACACAAAGTAGCCTGGACAAGAATCAATCATGCAAATCCATTATTTTGACCTTGAGGTCAAAAGTCATCAACAATGGTATGCTACAGATTGTCTTGAGCTGATTTACTTATAATCCAAATATTAAAAGCCTACACTTAAAGACAAAATGGGTCACATACAGCCGAATTTCATTTAACAGACCTGAAATCGAATCTTATACAACGGGACCTGTACCTAATATGGATACCAAATATCAAGATGATGCGATTACTAGTTGCTGTGAAAAGTGTTAAAAAAATTTTCCCACCTGCCCGACACATTCACCGTACTATAACCAGATTTCCACATGTGAAATAAACCCAAAAATGTAAAACAGACATGATTTGTTACAGATATATATAAGGTGTCCCACTTTTTGTGGCGGTGCCCTAATAATTTTCAGTACAGGTTTTTTTCTACGTTTTCATATGAAACTCAATTCCTTATAGTTCTAACTTACCTATATATAACTTCCAAAGGGAGGTAACCCACACTTGAGATCATCCATGAACTTAACTGTGAGAAATGAAGGAAGGACCGTATTGCTTGGAGAAGGAATCGTCCAGTGACGCAACCCACCTCTGCTTTATCCATTCTAAAAATAGAAAAAAAATTATAATTCATAAAAAATTTGTTTAAACATGATGTTGCACACTTGTATGGCATATTATAAGAACTGGCTCGAAATCATTCTGTCCGAAGCTATTAACTTGAAATTGATTGTTTTTTTAACTTTCAACACCGTTCTAGGCTATCAAGCATAATCATGTTGATCGTGACATCATCCATAATAACATGGCAGTACATTATTAAGTGTTAGTCTCTGTCATAATCGGGAAGGGGGTGAAGCATGGTATGACAAACCCACCATTTTGAAATTAAAATTTGATTATTACATTGTTGCACTTTCACATTCGAGGAAAAAGACAACATTTCCCATATCATTTCTGTAAATTTAGTTAAATTCCATTAAAATGCACTGAAAATGAACATTTCAAGGGCAGATATCTCTATGAAAACCTCATTTTTCTAACATTCTATTGAAAACTTTCTGACAAAGTCTTGTGATGCAGATTTCAAATAGTGGTCCTTTCCATTAGAGAACTGATATTTTAACATCAGTGGGTTTTGGACAGGCATGGTTTTCTGATTTTCCCACTTTGCCTGATTCTTATAAAGACTTACAATTTACTAAGATGTTATTTGAGTACAAATATCTTCGAATCTCATAGGTTTTAGTCTAAGAGCATATAAATTTAGATCAACAATGGCTACCTTTTAGGGATGATCTGAATGTCCCATCTCTCCAACAGCATGGCTGTATCCTGACATGAAACAGTGGCACCTTCTGTGGTGGAAGCTTCTAGCTGACCATGATCACATTTTGGCAGAAGCAAGACATCTACACGCATTGGAATTTTGTTTCGACAAAGTAATAGCATCTGCTTTCTCAGCTGATCTGCTCTTCGACACTGAAATTGGAACAAAATGAGCCTCTTCAAAATAAAAACTATGCCAGTCCCTTGAAATGTTTGGAAAGTAAAGAAAGCTTTTTTAGTGTCAATCCCCAATAAAATTTAATACTGTAAACATTTTCATTTTCTGCTATTTTCATGACAGACAGAAATCCACAACAAATAGTACCAGAGAAATGGATTTTTAACACTATATAAAGCTTATAGTTTTTTGAAACCGTGAAAACTGCAACTGCAAAAATATGCTTACAGTAACAATAACTTGAAACAGTTTTATTTTGCATTACAGCACTTACATTCAAAAACAAACTGTAGCAAAAATTCCAGTTTACAGTATTTAGAATTGAGAAAATTGGGATGAAACTCAGATGGATGGAATAAAAGAGTAATCAAGGGAACCAAGGTTATAGCGGTAATCAAAAGAACATAATCCAGGGACAAAGACCAGACATGGAAAACAGACATACACAACAAAGAACATAAAGCAACTAAAATCATACATACAAAGTAACAAAAGTAAATGAGCAACTCGGACTCCAATAAAAACTGGGAGCATGGACCAGGTGCACCGGTAGGGTAAAGCCCTCTGCTTTAATAGAAACACCTGCCGAGTTGCTCATAAAAAGTCAACTGCGGGGTAGATAAATGAGGAAAGGAAAACTATGACCCGTTTAATAATCAGTTTTCATGGTACAGATGGATACACCATAACGATCCATGAGTTCATGATGACAACCATAAAACTTCTGTAATGATGACTTCAATCTTGTAGCAACATAACCCTGTTCCAGAAGCCTATTTGTACGAGTTCTAGCGCGATACAAAAAGTCTGCATAGTTTCGGCAAGCTCTGGCATAACGTATGAGTTGCGATATGAACACTCCATACGAAGGTGCCGAAGGGATGTTGCCACAGATGAAAGGAAAGTTGACAATTCTGAATGAAAAGTCATCAAGTTTGTCATAAAGTCTAAGTGTAGGTCAAGATATGTGGCTGACTTGACAGTGTCTGTAGTATCCTTTATCTCAAGTTCTTTGGGGTTCTCCAAGGATGGATACAGTAGTTCCATCCACCCACTCATTGAGTAGGGATATACATGTAAAATATAGTATAAAAAATTGTAATACAAAAATACAAAATTGAAAAAAAAAACAGAAAAAGAATAGGCTCAGGTTGTTCATCTTAAGTAGCACTCCAGCTAAAAATCATGCAAAAATATGATGCATGGATGAAAAGCCTACATATTTTTAGTTTTGATATTTTGTTAGAATTGCCATAGTAAGAGAGATAACTCTGCAAATGACACTCAAATAAAATAAAATCTATTGAATTTTCAATGTTGATTATCTTCTAAGAGCAGACAGATTGGAATGAATAATTACACATTTCTATACATCCATAAAGCAACTTACTAACAAAAATAGAAATATGTAGCCTTTTTGGGGGTGTAGCACATTTTTCAGATTTTGAATGATTCTTACAAAGACTACTACTTAATACCCACAGGATAAATATTAATCTGGTGGATAACTTGTATAAATTGTACTTGACCTATCCAGAGGATAGCTTCTGTTCATTGGGCTCATGCTGTGTCAGGTTGGCCTACAACATGGTCCACATTGGGACAATGAGGCCCCACAGTTATTTTCTTTTATCCTGGACCCCCCTTAAAATTCAGGTGGCCCAATTCACTGAACTTGTTCTTCATGTCTGCAACACTTGCATGGCTATTGGCTGTGTCCAGACTAGGATAACAAGGCCCCCAATCCTCCTCTTTTATCCTAATCCCCCTTAAATTCAGGTGGCCCCTTTACCTTACACGTGTACTTGTTCTTTGTGTCTGTAACACTTACATGGCTATTGGCTGGGTCCAGATTAGGATAATGAGGCCTCCAATCCTTCTATTTTATCCTAACCCCCTAAAAAAATCAAGCGGCTGCCTTTACTTTACCTGTTCTCTGTGTCTATCACAACTATGGTTATTGGCCGGGTCCAGATTGGGACAATGGGGCCCCTCAATCCTTCTCTTCGGAGAAAGGTCTGGTATTCTCCCCTCAACAATCAACATTCCTATATCCACAAACATCTCAACTGGGTCACAAACACAATCTTCCATCTCATCAGAATCTACAATGATCAGAATATTTGTTACATACATGTACATGTATGTTCTTGTCCTCAATGGACTTGAAGAAGGAACTGCTCATCTCTCTTGAGCAATGGATTATCTACAGATTAAGTGATGTTTGCATTTTTTGTGTGTAAATGTCATTTTGTGTTGTCCATATGAAGGTGTTATTCTTTCTGTGATATAATTTAGGTACATGTATTACTGCTTAGTGGTATCATCCTGGGTATTACTGCTTAGTGGTATCATCCTGGGTATTACTGATTAGTGGTATCATCCTGGGTATTACTGGTTAATGGTATCATCCTGGGTATTACCGGTTAGTGGTATCATCCTGGGTATTACTGATTAGTGGTATCATCCTGAACAAAGATTTTGGGTATGTTTGGTCCATCAGATTTCAACCAATCAGGGCACAGTTTCATAAATCAAAGACTTCCAAACTCAAATTTCGACCAATTGAAATCACTCAAAATTGAAGATATGAGTAAAAACTGGTCATTGGTAGGAAAAAAGAAGGACTAAACCACGACCTCCCCCCCCACTATTTGCAGGGAATATGATACTACAAAACAATTGAGGCAGTTTATTCAGATTTCAGTATGATTGATTTAACAGATTTCTCAAATCAACACAAGATCTGGCCAAGAATAATCCTATGGCTTCCAACCCACAAGGAGAACAAGCTATAAATTATTACAAGACCATAAGGGGGTTTACTGGAAATTCTACTTAATTTCTGTATTCACTGTCTGAAGCAATTTTCTAATTAGGCCAGCCATCGGTTCAGACACAGAATCCCAAACAGGATCACTGAAATTTTGATGCAAAAAAAAAAACATTCAAAATAAATGACCTTTTTTGGTCATTTATCACACAGGGGCAGTTCCAAAATGTTACAAAAGAAAACCGGGTCCAGGTTTCTAATTGCCCATTTTTGACTAAATAATGCTCAAGAATAACAAAAGTTTTCGAAAGAGTGTGAGTTTCCAATCTCTAGAACCCTCCTCCTGGATCCAAATACTGTGATCCATCAAATAAAAGTAACAAATCAGTAGTAGACCCATCAAACACATGTACATGTACAGTACATATACATTTTAGAAATACTATTGCTTGATTTGGACCAGCACAGGACATGTACATGTATATATCAGGAGATTACCTAAAAGCTGAAAGAAAACATTTACATAATTTTGAGTTGGAAAAAAGTCTATCAGAGGGAGATTGAGGATTGTAGGTCCATACCTTACTAATCCAAGCACCTGTGTTTCCTGGGAATAGAGAAAGATATTTTATCTGTTATCAGGTTGTTTTTACACGACAAGACAACATACATGTATGTGTAAAAAGGACATTGAACAAAACTGTACAATGTACATATAAGTACATGTACATGTATGCTTTCCTTCAATTTAAAAAAGAAATTGAAGAGCAAGTTTTGTCAAGGACTGTTTGGCTAAATATCTAATTTCCACTTTCTTCAATACTATATGTCTATATTGAATTATATGTCACTATGTGTAGATGAAACTGACAACAATCTTTTTATAAATAAATTTACTAATGATGCAATAATCAATACACAAAAATCATTCATCTACCTTTTTACTTTTCATACACTTTTCACACATTGAAGACAAAGAAATTCTAATTTTAGATCTGTTTGTCTTCAGTTGTCAAGAGGATAAAAACTGACTCATTTTTTCAATTCTTGAGTCACTCATGATGTTAATCACCTTTAAATAAAAAGCCAACAAAACAATGAACATCGAAATTAAAAATTTCATAATAAAAACTGATTTCATACACAATAAAACGTATTTGACCCAATTCTTTAAAGTTTTCTCTGAAGATCGTAAGATTATTTTTCGGTAGAGCGAGTTGCTCGTCCGTGAAAACAGCTGTTTAAGTCAAGTTCTATTTGTTATGCAGGAAATTGGACCCCTTATAATGACCCTCCCTGGCCGGAGTTACAAACCTTTCCCAGGCTTCATTTCTCCACCTTTTCACCAAACTACCTTTGTCATCTCATTGCTTAATTCTTTATTTTTGTCTCTGAAATATCAAGGATTAAAGAACTGTCCAGTTTTAGTCAGTATTTTGAGGATTTCGACGTGTTCCTGCCGAGACATCTGTTGTGTTTACTTCGTTCGGTGGTCACGTGAACACTTTTCCGTAAACATGAAAAATAAAATTGGTTTTAACCAAAATTATCAAATTTTGTTTATTCAAAACTCAGTTAAATTGAGAAATTCATGTGAAGCAATGCAAAATACAAAACAAGAATTGCTTCCAAAGTCAAACAGTTACAGGTGATTTTGACAGAAAGAGTTCATTGACCTTTAACCTCACGGTTGGTGAACTTTTACCCCTGGAAACGCATATCCGTAAAAGGCGAATTTCTAAAAATGCAGAAATGGTGAGGAAAAATTGGAGTCTTCACAAAGATTGTTTTAAAACATCAAACGAACACAGTTTTTGGCTGGTAACTTGTGTTGAAGTGTCCGAAGGAAATTGCAAAGGGGAGGTAACCAAGTTAAATAGAAAACGCGGGAATTATGAATGCGAAAATTTTAAACTGTCTCGGCAAAATTATGAAGTGGCTTTTAACAGTGATATAAATATTACAAAATTTTCTACGTAAATCAAAATTGTACACTAATTGATTTTTTTATTTTTACAAAAGTTCAAACTTATGTCAGAATAAGAATACGCATGGTCTTTCCTCCTGCGCATACATTCTGTGTTTTAGGGGAGCAATCACAGATGTGATTCATACCATTTAACAATGATTTATGACAAAAATAATTTTGAAATGATGTAATGCTTAAAATAGGCAAGAGAAATGTCGGAGATAAGATAATACATTGGAAACACTACTTTGTTCCATTGGACCAAGGATGTTTTTATAGTAGCCTTGACTGGACAATTTACACGAATAAAATATATGCTAAATTAACTGCATGATTGAACACCATGAACTTATATTTTAGGGTTTTAAATTAAATGCAATGCATCTATGTCTTTTTAAAACCCTAAGGGGATGGTTGTGTGATAGAAGAAAAAAATACAACGGAGAAGATATATTACATATCTCATCCCTTTTGAGTCATTGGACCTCTTAACATAGCTTCGACAAATCAAGTGTCTATTACAAACTTTATAATTTTGTTATTTTGTATCCAATTTGGGTTCTGCAAAATGCTTCATTTAGATAAAACACTTCGTATTTTGTGTGTGAATTAAAAACTCTTTCAAAAATGGTATTTATATGTAAACCACAATTTTATTTAAAATCATAATTAAAATTTTATGCTTATAAATAGTCTAATTACTGAATATTTATTGAAAATTCCATGGAATATTTTTTCAATTATCTTCAAAAATGAAGTTCAAGTTCGATTGTTTATTAAAGTCTCACCACATACATTCATATAAAACATGATAACAATCAGAGATAAAACATACAAATCAAAATGCATGAGCCATTCTAATTATGATTGACTATTGAGAACATAGTAAAATAATGAAAAAGTTATGATGATTTAAAGTTGACGCCCCATGCAACTCAATGGATTTTTTTGCCATTAAAAACCAAATCACAAGTAAATGATGACATCACGAATAACTCTCCTATTGTAGATAATGCCAACACTGACTTCGGTCTCAAATTTTCATTAATACTAAATATCAAGGATATGTTGTAATGATCATAATTTCAAATCGGACATCGTGTTCTCGATAATGTTCAATTCTCCGCTATAAATTTCGATATTGTTCAATACTCGGCCATTGACCCCGATAATGTTTAATACTCCGCTATAGATCTCAATAATGATCAATTCTGGGCCATAGACCCCGACTAATGTTCAATACTCCGCTATAGATCTCGGTATGTTCAATTCTCCGCCATAGACCCCGATCATGTTCAATACTCCATTCTATATCTCGACAATATTCAATTCTCCGCCATAGACCCCGATAACGTTCAATACTCCGTCACAGATCTCGGTAATGTTCAATTCTCAGCCATAGATCTCGATAATGTTCAATTCTCAGCCATAGACCCCAATAATGTTCAATACACCGCTATAGATCTCGAGAATGTTCAATTCTCAGCCATATATCTCGATTTTCAATTATTTTGAGTTCCACTTTGCACATGTGATCAAGTTGGTTACAACGTAACAGCTTTTGATTTGCATAAACTTGCAATTTAGTGTGGGACATGAAATTCGACGGAGATATAATGGTTCGCTCGCTTGCCAATAAGTCCACGCCAACGTAGGGACTTAATGAACATGTATATTACAAATCAGTTAACTTATCTAATGAGGTACATTAAAAAAAACACACACACAAAACAAAAACAAAAACAGAAATTTTATATTTCATTTTCAGGGGCATTGACTTACGAGTAATCAAAATCTGAAATAGCTATCATACATTGCTTGAGGGTGTATTTACGAAATGTAGTCATTGCAATTTAGCACACTTTTCTCTTTACTTAAATATCAATGTTATTTTGGATAAATAATGAAGTATAATTCTAATGTACAGTCACTGGATTGAGGCAATAGTTAAAAAAACTGCATTATAAATCAACCTGTATAAGGATCGTAGTATTCACCACAAGTAAATTGAAAAAGAATCTGTTTAAAAATATACTTGATTAAATACCGGAGGCGGATCAAGAGAATTCCCTAAAGGTGGGGTGGGAAAACAAGTCCCCCACCCAAAAAATCCCTGATAACGCATTTACACACATAAATACTTTTTTTGCAAACTGATAAGGTGTATATAAATTAATACATACCATGATGATGCAATAAAATATTGAACTTATCCCCTGGGGCTGGTTACAAAATTAACACAAAAAATACCAATCATATATATTTCGATAGGCTGTACACGAGTTTCAAGGAGTAACCTCTAACCAGCAGCATTTGAATCAAATGTGTAGAAAGATCAAACTTTTGAAAATTAGTTGTACTAAAAACCAACTTACTATCGAAATAGGAAGCTGAATCCATAACCGAAAGTTTCAATCATATGAAATACAAGGAATGAAGCTTCAGTGGTTTAAGTGTTTTGAAATTTGTAATACTGCAAAATTTGTCGAATACCATAAATAAATCGCATATGGTGCATCTTTATTAAGGAATAATTCCATCACATACGAGCTACAATAACCGCACATAACCGTGACACATCCTCCGACAAAAGCCACACAATGCTCTAAGTCCCATGGCTAATTAATGAACAAACATAATATTTGTCCCGAGCCTAGCTATTTCAAATCATCAACACTATTTTTAACATTTCAAACGAGACAATACACGGAGATTGAATATGGTAAGTATGTCAAAGAGAAAACAACCCCACTGGGATTAAAAATGTCAGCTCAAGACCACCCATGGGTCTTCAATAACCAAGGAAACCTTCACACCACTGGGCAGGCTGCAGCTGGTCCCAAAACAACATTATACACAGGAACAGCGAAATAGCTGCCTCTGTATACTCCAAAAACATATAAGAAAAGTGAAAGTGAAATAGCAGCATGTGTTTACTTAAAGACTATTTCAAAGCAAGTTAACTTGATTCATCAATCAATCAATCATGTCAAATTAATGAGCTACAAGTGTTGATATTTAACATTGAAAACAAAATTAAAATAGTTCATGCATTTGAACATCCCAAGATGAAAATATAACAACCGAAACTGCTATGCCATGAGACAAATGACCTCTTTATTGCTCTACCAGAACAGAATAATAAAGCTATATGGTTGCTTGTCTTTATAAAGTTATAAACCTCAGTCAGGTTCAGTCCATCTTTTTTATGAGGGGAAAAGGTAGAGTACAAGGACGATTTAAAAAAACCAAAACAAACAAGAAAAACTAAATAAAGGAGGGAGGTCCGATCGTAGTTGGGCTGTAGGCCATCAATTGCTAATCTTGCCCAAATTTTGCACAAGATTAACCTAATTTTCAGATTTAACCTGATCAGAAAGAAAGAATATCGTTTGGCTAGATCCTTCAATCTCAGTTTCCGCTATATGGATGACGTATTATCTTTAAACAATCCTAATTTCGGGGATTTGATACATCGCATCTACCCCAAAGAACTTGAGATAAAGGATACTACAGGCACTGTGAAGTCAGCCTCATATCTTGACCTATACTTAGAAATCGATGGTAAAAGAAAACTATTGACCAAACTTTACGACAAACGTGATGACTTTTCATTCAAAATTGTCAAATTTCCTTTCAGCCGTGGCAACATCCCTTCGGCTCCTGCGTATGGAGTGTTCATATCACAACTCATACGTTATGCCAGAGCTTGCCGAAACTACGCAGACTTTTTATATCGCGCTAGAACTCTAACAAATAGGCTTCTGGAACAGGGTTATGTTGCTACAAGATTGAAGTCATCACTACAGAAGTTTTATGGTCGTCATCATGAACTCGTGGATCGTTATGGTGTATCCATCAGCACCATTAAAACTGATTTATTCAACGGGTCATAGTTTTCCTTTCCTCGTTTGTCTACCCCGGACTTGACTTTTTATGAGCAACTCGGCGGGTGTTTCTAGAAAAGCAGAGGACGCTTACCCTACCGGTGCACCTGGTCCATGCTCCCAGTTTTTTAGTGGAGTCCGAGTTTCTCATTTACTTTTGTGACTTTGTATGTATGATTTTAGTTACTTAATGTTCTTTGTTGTGTATGTCTGTTTTCCACGTCTGATCTTTGTCCCTGGATTACATTCTTTTGATTACCGCTATAACCTTGGTTCCCTTGATTACTCTTTCAAACACAAGATGATTCCGAACCCCGTAACCCTCTCCTGCACCCGCTTCTGAAAAAATAGATTTTCACAAATTTTAGATGTGGATGTCCCTCGCATTCTTTTTGTTATCACATTAAGTCAGTTTTCAAAATGAACGAAAATGTAATTTTCACCATGTATCTAGTGTAACAGGAACACCTTTTTATTTATGTGGCAGAGTCAAACTTTACGGTTTTTATATTTTAAGTAATAATTTTTATTCCCGAAACATTGTACTTGTATTTATATTATTTGTTTTTATTGCATATATTTGTATGATTAGTACATGTCGATTTAATACTTATTTCTTCGAGCGGTAGTCTTAAGTTCTTGGGTGTCTATTGGTCATTTTCACGGGTCAGTGTTCAAGATCATTTTCTAATTTCGGCGGGTTTCCTTTGTTCAGTTTTGGTATTGTCTTCGAACTGTCAGCATTGTTCAGCGTAGTACTTATCAAAAATTGCCAGTCTAGTTTTGAGATCATTTCTGTACTTAAGGTTTGTGCTTTATAGGCTAAAAACCACTAATTCCACTTCCCATAGGCTTCTATGCTAATTTCACAATATTCAATGGCTTCTCTGGACTTTACCTTAACTTTAACCTGCAGAGGACTATATATCAGCATGATTCTACATATGTCAGCTCACAATGCTCAGAATGGCATGTGGGGTTAGCAGACTTGCAGTGCAGTACTGGTCACCGGAAGTGAAGTGTCGATAAATAGCATGGGAAATCCCAGTGTTTTCACAAGATAGGGGTATATTTAGAAATCATTATGGAGATTAGGCTTCACATCACAAGAAGCAAAATGCACCTATAAAATGTACAGAAATGTTTTTCCTTTCAGAAACTGTTTAAATTTTTTAAATGAGATGAGAACTTTTTTCACAGCACTATGAGGAACAGGGGTAATTCCTGCGTAGGACTATTTTTGCGTACGTTCCAAATGCTCATTGGTTGAATTGGTGGTCTGTAACCTTTATACTCTCACTAATATGCATTTCTTTTGTGTAATGGTTACGAATGACTGAAATAATTTTAAAAAACGCTTGACGGATGAAAAGAAAAGTGTTACTGTGTGCATATGGTATTGAACTAGTTTAACATTTTAATCGGCAATGATATCAAATGAGTTTTCCATAGAAGCTCTAAATTCATTTTGATCTCTTTATAAAGGTTTAATGTGCAAATAGTTGAATATATCAACTGCCACAAATAAAGATGATTGTGAACGAGTCTTTAGATTACTTTACAAATTTGAATAGTCCATTCATTTCATTTTTACCGCGTTATTTATGAATCCATCATTTGTTCTCTTTTGGTGGACATTGCACGTGCATAGCAAGTTGCAACAGTTATTCATAGGGCATTTGCACCTCATGCAGTGTATGTAGTTCATGTCATATTTTTACCATTTTGTCAGTTTTGTTCTAGTACTTCGATTTAAAATCGCAAAATATCGTCAAGTTTTTTCATTCACATTATGATTCACATTATGCTTTATTTCTTTATTTCACCTGTATTTAACAGAAAACCCTCATTTTGCTGTATTTAACAACAAGATGCATCTACGACTGATGTGCATTTTATTTTTGGTTCATCTTTATCTGGTTCATCTGGTACCGAGATCTGTTGACTGGTAACTACGCTTCATCGCGTCTCAGATCCATATTGATAAGGTTTTCTCTTCTAATGCCTACTTCCGGCCCATAGAAACTCGGCACAAATTTTACTGGATAGTTTTTCCAATGAGCGTTCAGGGAACTTTTATACTATTTACTGTTTTGTCTGGTAATCCGTTCCAATTATCAACCACTCTTTGCGAGAAGCTTGCCTTCCTTTTATTTGTTCGACAGTGTTGCTTATATATGTTTTGCTGGTGACCTCTGCTGTTTGATTCATGCATTGGAAATAGGCTTTCGCATTCAACTTTGTCAATGTTATTGAGGATCTTATATGTTTCTACAAGGTCTGATCTCTCCCTTCTATACTGCACTGTCGGTAATCCTAGATACACCAGTCTCTCCCCATAACTTAGATGTTGTATGTTTTGGAATAGTCTTGTAGCCCTTCTCTGTATACGTTTTCAATTTGTACCGCTTCTTTTTTGTTTATGAGCGACCATATTGAGCTCCCATACTATAAATGGGGACGCACTATACTCTTGTAAAGCACAAGAAACATATTTTTATCTATATACTTGAATGTTCTGTTGATCATTCCTAATTTTTGGTTGGCTTTTTAACTTGTATGTTAATGTGATCCTGGAAATCTAATTTACTGTCTATAGTTATGCCAAGGTCTTTTTCTTGTGTAATAGAATCATTACTTCGTTCATGGTGTATTGTTCTCCGTTATCTTGACCTCGGTGGGGATGTTTACATTTTGATTTGTTCAATTTGAGAAGCCATTTATCTTCTTTGTATTCACTTTTGCGTAAATTTTTGTACCGCCCCCAAATAGTTTTGCCATATTTTTGATTGCATTTGGGAGGTCATTAATGCAGATCGTAAACAGGATAGGACCGAACACACTCCCCTGTGGAATGCCACTTGTGACCTGAGTCCATTCTGAGTATGGTATGTTTCATGTTTAGTACAGAATACCAAGTAACTATTTTGAACCTTACGTAAAATTCGTTGAGATAGTCTATTATACATGTATGTCTTGAACTGGTATTCTATACTTTCTCTTCTGTAAAGGGCACAACTCTTGCAAATCATAGAAATGTTTATATTCAGCATATTATATCAATCTCATGTAAGCATCAAAATAACTAGGATTGATTTCATTCTGTTTCAAATAAAAGCTTGATAGACTTTGGTGAAATTGAATATGATACAAACACATCATTGATTTCAAGAGGTATGTCCCTTGCACTAGGTCTATCTCCTTAAATTGCACTAAGTACTCTTTATTATTGTTTCAGTGTCCTTTTACAACTGGTATAAAAAGAATGAAAGAATCCAATATACGAACTTAGTCATTATAAGCGCTGTTACATTTATTATATACATGTACATGAATGATTAAACAAATTTTCAAATAATTAAATCTTTAATGTACTTCTTCATGGATGTCTGGCTTTGTTTGTTTCAATCCAATCGAGGAAAGAAGATACCCTGGTATAAACTCCTGGTGCGTATCGCTTTGCGCAGCCGTAACCCCATGAGACAACACCGGTCAGTTTATAAACGTTGTTCTGCTTACATACCAAAGGACCACCGGAATCACCCTGCATGGAATAAAAAGTACATCTTGATTGTTTGATTGATTGTGGTTTAATGTCTGTTGTAGATATTTCAATTATTTCAAGACGAGAAATTTGACCAATCCAACAGACCGTACTTGGAACAATTGAGTCAGACACGCTGAGCCAATCGACTTTTAATGTCTAAGCTCGCTGAAACAACTGCCCGCAGGTACTCAGTCTCCAAGACAACCAGTTGTCACCTTATTTTCTGTATCATACGTGCTTGACGGAAATGCAATGAATAAGTCTGATTCTGTTGGTATGACAGCCGGGGATAGAACACATGACCTCCAGTGGTTTCTTGATAAATATAGATACTAGTATCTTGGAAACTGGAGGAAATACAAGTCAGATAAACCACGAACTTGTGATAATGATGAAGACAAGTATATAATCAGAAAATAAAAACATCTACAATTCTCGTTCTCGTGTTTTATTTACTTTTTTTTTTATCAAATATTTAAGCTTGCATGTGCGGATTCAAGGACAGATGTATGCCCCAAAATTGGGAGAAATTTTTGTGTGTGCATGAAATCTTGATTTTTCACAAATTCTACTTCCAATTTCCCACTCGCTTCGCTTCGCTTTGCATTACATTCTATTAACGTCACTCCTAACCTGAAATCCTGGACCATTTTTGAGGTTTGATGATAAGATTGAGGTATTTCATCTGTAAACAAACACGTCCTAGGCTTTTGAATGGGACTTAGGAACCCATTCTCGTGATTGACGAGACTTACTGTAAGCCCGATGTTACTTCATCATGATATCATTAAAACTCAGATTTAAATGCCAGATTTGGTTAAAGAATAATCTCTACCAGAAATCAAAAGAGCATAATCCAGGAATAAAAACTAGGAAAACAGGCACAACAAAGAACATGGAAACAAAAGTAAACAAACAACCCAGACTCCACTGATGGGACCATGGACCAGGTGTACCGACAAAGCGTCCTCTGCATGCTTTTCTAGAAACACCCGTCTAGTCGTTCATAAAAAGTCAAGTCCGTTGTAGACGAAAGAGGAATTGAGTTTTAACTATGTCGTTACGTATTGGTGTATTATCTACTGAACAAAGCTCTTATTTGGAACCACAAAAATGACGGACCAAGAAATATTGAAAAGGGGGTTCAGGCAATTATTTGCTCATTTTGGCGCAAATTTTGCACGATAACAAAATTTTCCAATGAAAGGAGGAGCATCCGATCCCTTGACCTCCTGGAACCACTACTGAATACAAGAAATGTACAAAATGACAGTGGTTTCCCTACCATTTGGCTCTTAAATTATAATTGTTATCATGAGTGATCTCAAACGGCATTTTGTTACATTTCCTTGATTTTTGATATACGGTAAATTTTCATTGATTTTAGATACTGGTAAATTTTAATTTTAAGAGGGGGAGTTCAAGTCGTCTCTGTTATCTTAAGAAATTTAAGGTGAAAAGAAACTTAATACAAACAAAATATAAATGTAAACATGCTCAAACGGTGAAAGGAATTATTTTTCTTTAAAAAAAAAGCCCCGACTCAGTTATCAAGTAAACATGTATGAAGGGTAATACCCAAACTGTCAAAACTACAAAACTGATAAATACTGAGCAGTAGTCAAAAGAAATAGTCAAAAAGGAAAGTCCTTATATCAAATGATAATATCAATATTCAAAACGTTCAATTAACACGAAATGGTCTATTCTTTATGGCAATATATCTCATTATTTAAAGACAAACATTGGTAAAATTTCATGATAGAGTGATGATATGCACCTGGCAAGTAAAATTCAGGATGGAGTAATAATACGTACCTGGCAAGCGTCTCTTCCACCCTGAGTATATCCGGCGCAAATATTGCTTCCGTAAATAACGTTACCAAGATAATAGCGGCATCTGTTATTGTCTATAATAGGTACATCCACCTCGTTGAGGTATCTGCTTCCAGGTCCGTCTGCAAAAACAAAGAAGCGGAAATGTCAATCGTCAATCTGGCTAAAAACAACATCAACGGTGGACCCAGGTGGCCCTTGTGGTTGGAACCCTCTTTTCTGAAGTACATTGCAACGTTTACTCACCGTCATGATGAGGGTATACTCCCTTACACTACGCCGGTTTCACCCCTTTTTAACAGCGTACGCAGTACCCTCATATGCGAGTACCGGACGCAAGATATGTTTTTCGATTGGAATCGGACGCAGAGTTGTAAAAAAATTGGATTCTGTCCAAAATTTAGGCCGTACCTGGACTCGGCGTCATTTTTAGTGTACCCTGTACTCAAAAGGGGGTCAATGTTTATCTGATGTTATTCACATAAATTCAACCGATTGACTCACCTGAATGAAGCGCTCCCCATCCAGTTACTGTACAAACCAAATTGTTAAAATTTTCGTTTCTACTTGGTAGACATGCAGCCTTCGTTGTGGAGTCGCTTAAATCGAGGGTTTTGTCAAGTTTGACGAGGGCAATATCGTTGTGGTTACTTCTAGAATTATAGTGCTCGTGAACGATGACATTCCTGACGCGGTGAACTTGGTTTGTGTATATGTGACCTCGATCGTGGATCCCAGTAGCAACAGTCCAGCGTGAATATGATGTACTGGGATAAAGAAAGAAAGTGACGACTTGACATGAAATTAAAATTACTTTATTTCATACAGTGTCGGATCCTGAGGAAGGAGTGCAGGGAGTTAGCAAAAATGTCATTTTCATGTGTAAAATTGACAAAAATGGCAAACAATGTCCTATCACCCCCTTTTTCTGAGGAATCCCGGCTAGTACCCCTACTTTTCAAACTGTCTGGATCCACCCTGCCATAACAGAAAAAAATAGCTACTTTTATTTGTTAAAACATGGTCTTCTTATATTCATTAACGTACGGTAAAATGTAAAGAGGCATAACCATAAGATATAAATGGATTTATTAATAAATTGACTGCTTATGAAATGTGATATCGCCTTCAACATTGATAAAGACCTCGGCCTGTGGCTATCAGCGTTTCATGAAATATTACTACCCTACTAAATAATCCATTGTCCAAAATGGCCGGCTGCCACATGTCTATTGAGTAATAATTCATATATCAAATATTGTGTTATATTGATAATTGTAATTTTGTACCTTGTATCATGGAGAGGGCCTATATAGGCTTCGCCTGCTGCCCAATCCATTTCAGCTTTATGCTGAATAAAATATTTTAAAACTATTACTGCCCTTTCCAATAAATGCCTTCTACATAAACCAACAGTGCAAGTTCAACGCTCCTTCAATAGACTTTAGCGAGTGGCAACAAATAGCGTACCAACAAATACAGCTTGCAAATATTAGTCGATCTATACTCAGTGTTTCCACTAAGTTTTTGAATTGAAAGAATTTTTTAGGAATATTTTGAAAAGAAACCATAGCTAAGTGGAAATTAAAACAGAATAGCTGGGAAGTCACGCCAATAGCTGTCGTTTTTTGCCGGCTTCCGACTCTTAATGAAAACACTGAATACTGTGTAAACGCGAATCTCACACGTGAATGTTACATTTAACACGAAAAACACAGTGTTATGAAGTAAGTCGTAGTTGGGTGTTTTGCTGTTTTCCTCTTGTGCTTTTTCACATTTGTAAATGTATTTGCCATTTAAGACATTTAACTTACTCTTCGAAACAGTGGGCAGCAGTAAGTACCCATTGGCTGTCGATAATAGTACCTCCACACATGTGATGACTTCCATATCGCAGCGACACCTGGTTTAGAAAAGTAACAGTAAAATGGTAATTGGTTGGCTTGAACCTTAATTTCAGTGTCATTGAACTGTTGAGACGTTTCTGTAGTGTTTAACTTTTCCAAATAATTAGCTCTTTATACCCTGGAATGCCATCAAAAATTATATATTTTCCTTGTAGGGAAACATATATATATATACTGGTCAAAAGTAAAAAAAAATCAAAGGAACAAAGATTCTGAAGATTCTAATGGAAATCAAAAGAATGTAATTCAGGGGAAAAGACCAGCCATGGAAAACGAACAAACACAACAAATCATAAAATAACCAAAATAATACATACAAAGTAACAAAAGTAAATATTTCGTAAGATTGAGATATAAATGTTGGTTTTATACAGATTTTCAAAATTCATTCCAATACCGTTATCCCGTGCAGTTTTACACCTCTGCAATAAATTAGGAAGTGGTTATTGGGTCTGCGAAGTTGTCTAATATATGTCATTACCTGCCATGGGTAGGAATGCGCAGTCGCTATACTTCCTCCCACTATGCGGTGACTGGTAACATCTGGTACACCGCATTGTCCTGAAAAAAAAGAGACTTATTTTGACCAAAAGGACGATTTAAAAAAAAAGTGTACCATTCAGGAGTGTAGTGGCAATTTGCTGTGAGCTGGATATAACATAGAAAGTAATGGGAACATAAAACAGTGCTATAACACTTTGTAGTTATTTATGCAGTATGTCAGATAGTTTTATGTTTATCCATAAAGGTATTTCATGTAAACCGACATCGAACCTGCGTGAATATAACGCAAACTGGCACACTAATACGATGCATCATGAATTTCGGTGTGTTCTTTTTTAAATATCTTTTGTAGTCAGAATGGTTAATTTAGAAAAAAAATAAATGAGTTCAATATATTATTTACTATTTACAACAATAAGCTTGTGTTCATATACGTTTGAATTCGGTCCCCGAAAAATTCTTTTTTTTTGCAATTTGACGATTATTTGAGGCCCAAGACATCAAACGGTATATATTGATTCAGTACATGACTATACTTTACCTCCGTGTGTAGTCACGTGTCCCCCTGTTCCTGTACTACCAGTACCTGTATTTCCGCCTCCTGTTGAATGAGGTATATAACAACATAATTGTAAAAATCCGCAGTGACTAACACTTTGCGTGTATCCAGCAGGACAAGAAGAGAAAATATTAATGCATCCTCCGTGTAGTACCGTTGAACATTCTAAAACAAGAAATGTAATCTGAGAAACATACAGATCAAACATGGATCCAGTGGGTTGGCACACCCCCCTTTTTATAGAAAAAAAATTGTCATTTTCATGTGTAAAATTGAAAAATAAAATGGCAAATAAAGTTCTAGCACAAAAAGTTCAAACAACATACGTTATTGTTAGGAATCATCATGCCGTCTGCCACTTAAATTGGTTAAATTTTGTCACAAACAAATTCCAGCCCCTCCCTAAACTTTGATCCATCGATGCAATTGGACATGTAATTAACTTCTATTTATTCTTCTCTGCAGTAACATGTCTTTAATATTATAGTTTTCCGTTTGTTTGTTTTAATATTGAATTATGTGTATTCTGTTTTGTACTTGTCCAGTATTGTAACTGGTTGTAATCCTATTATTGGATTTTATACCAATAAATAATTTGACTTTGGTCCAATTATTAGGACATGTTTCAGGGAAGTTCTGATAAGATGTTCTAAATTAACACAGTTGGTTCAAAATAAATTATGCAACATAATAGACTTTCGTGATAAATGCAGGGTAGTCAATGAGCATGCGAGACACATTTGTATTTCCGTATGGTATCGCTTTCCTCGCGGAAGTGTTTAATAAGCATGCTCATCGACTATCCTGCAGTAAATACGAAATGGTCTTATGAAGCTCTAATATAATTAGGTGAAAATATGGGTCATTGCTAGCATTAAGTGTCAAAATCTTATGACAACGTTTCGCAAAAGTTAGCTATATTTTCATAATGATGTCCGTGCGCTTCCGCTTCGGGAGAGAAATATCTGCGCCAATCAGCATAGTCTCTCTGGTGTCATGATAGATGTAACTAGACAAACCAACTGACCCTACTTCGATTTAAAAAAAAACACCAAGAATATTAACGTTAGCATGATAGAATCCGACACGAGAATATTTACGTTAACATGATAAAAGCCGACATTCCCGTTTTAAAGGATTATGGTAAATATATAAATAACTAGCAATAGCAATCATACGAAATATATAATTTTGGGCATGAACTGGAGGGCCCTGTTTTGTTTCACTGTATAAAACCACAAAGTGCATAATTATTAACTGGAATCTGAACTCACAAATTTTGCATTTCGTACTGACCTGTAGCTTCTGAAACGGATACTAACGCAGCTATACAAAGCCCTGCAAGAAAAGACATCTTGACTCGGTTTGTGTTCAGTCTGAGTGATGTGTATATTCTGATCTTATCTGGCCCCGTGTCTTATCTTTGAATGTGCACCTATTTCATGAATCATACTGGTAATTATTGGGTTCAATTGGACTTTTGTCGTGAGTGTCCGGTTGCGGTGAAAACATTGTGAAATGAGTTTGACGCAAGTAACGCTCTTGATGAACCCATGTACACTAGTGGGAATAATAAAAATAAACAACTTCGTGTATATAGACCCACATGTATTACAAAATTCATGTTATTTATCTTCAGATATTCTGGCGATCGACAAGTATATTTTTCAGAATTGTGGACGAATAACCCCCCTTTCAAACTGAAAAAAAAAAGAGAATCAAATACTAGTAAGATGGAGCCTACCGGGGAGCGCAAAATTCCTTGATAAAACACGCAAAAATATAGTACTGTCATTTTTTGCAAATTGATAAGGGGTGCCTGTCCCCCTTATTTTTGGATCCGCCTTTAGGGAGGCACGCCCCTGTAGTCGATCACTGTCGGTTCTTTACCAATCACAGATTAATTACTGCCGGTGCATTATTACATCTTAAACTGAGTGTGCGAAAATAGAGCGGTGAAGGGAAATAGCTCTGTTATTTAGGGCATGTAAATGACGGTAAAGACCACTGATCAATGGATGTTCCGAACAGAAATACGTGAAAATAAAATTATTGAGATGGCCCCTATTGATAGTTTATTAGTGAAATCGGCAGCGGTATTGTAATTAGCTGAAACCGGGAAGTTCAGCGTGGATCTGTGCTTTAGGTTACAGACCACCAATTCAACCAATGAGCATTTGGAACGTACGCAAAAATAGTCCTACGCAGAAATTACCCCTGTTTCTCATAGTGCTGTGAAAAAAGTTCTCATCTTATTTAAAAAATTTAAACAGTTTCTGAAAGGAAAAACATTTCTGTACATTTTATAGGTGATTTTGCTTCTTGTGATGTGAAGCCTAATCTCCATAATGGTTTCTAAATATACCCCTATCTTGTAAAAACACTGGGATTTCCCATGCTATTTATAGACCCTTCACTTCCGGTGACCAGTACTGCACTGCAACTCTGCTAACCCCACATGCCATTCAGAGGATTGTGAGCTGACATATGTAGAATCATGCTGATATATAGTCCTCTGCAGGTTAAAGTTAAGGTAAAGTCCAGAGAAGCCATTGAATATTGTCAAATTGGCATAGAAGCCTATGGGAAGTGGAATTAGTGGTTTCTAGCCTATATAAAATGTTCGTTCCGTGTATAATCAACCGTGCATGGTCGGAAATGGGAAGCACTCAATGTGGTTATTATAGCTAAATTCTCGACTCAATTAACATCAGAGGCACGCTGCAGATGTGCAACTGCAAATACTAAAAAAACAAGTATTCTCTTTAAAAAAAAAAGATAGCCGACGCAGTAAAATTTTGTTCTTTTTTACTTCTAAGTTTCTACATTTCTTTCCAGAAAATAACACATGGCACGCAATTTTTAAGGTTCCAATAAAGTTTTTTTTTCGAACGCAATTCCAAATTTTCGATACACATTTTTCGGACGCCACTAAGTTATCAGTATTTGGCCAATCTGGAAAAAGAACTGCGATCAGGTGACTTGCGTTTCCATAGAAGAGCGTCATTAAGGGTAAAAAGCATTTAATTATTTGGACGCGTCAATCGTGGATTTGACTGTGGCAAATTGACTTTACTGGCGATGCGCAAGCTGTATGGTTAGGTTTTGAAATGGATAAGCTTTCATATTGTTAAGACCAGAGGCTCTATAGAACCTGAATAGCTCGTATTTCAGAGGATTTTTTTTTAAATGAACGCATCAAAAAATAAAAAAGAAACGTAAAAAAGGACACTGAATAATTGAGTACCAGTGTATGTAAAATACAGACACCGCCTAAAGCATAGGTTATTCATGGTGTTAAAAATCCACCAAAGAAATGATATTTTTTCGGTGTACATATATTTTTATACAACGATTTTTTGTATTTTGAGAAAACCACATATTTATCTCTCAATAAAATCAACCAAATCGAGAACGATAGCTCCTGCAACGTGCCAATTTCATACACAATCTGTATGGTTTTTATTTCAAAAGTGCAACAACCAACTGAAAATGTAAGACTAGTTAAATGGTCTGTAACTGTTTCTGAACAAGAAATACATGTAAATTTGGTGGGTTTTTGACATGCATGAATCATCTCCTGTCTGATTTTTATTCAGACGGCTACTTAATCCTAAGTCCGAATTCGTCTAAACCAAACAGGTTTTGAAAAATTTGCAAAAAAATGCTGTTTGACCCCTACTACCCAGTTTTAGTAATGGCAGTCATGTTTATCAACAGATAAAAAATCCTCAAATCATTTCTGCGCACAATACCCTAAGAAATATGTTTATACGTGGGATCTGGGAGTAGACCAGAGCGTCAACAGAGCAGCGCGGCCGCTAGTAGGACATACTCTGAGTTCTTCGGTCGGGTATCCCGAAGGCTGGTCTCCGCTACCTCTAACTACGAACAGACATTTACTAACAGAATCCCTGTAAGGGGCGGTCGTGCGATATCCGTAAAGACAGTCAAGACCGTAAAAACCCCCAATTATCATAATGTCTGTTAACAGATAAAAAATCCCCACATCAGTTCTAGGCAGAATACCCAAGGGAACATTCATACCAAGTTTGGCTCTAATTGGTCAAGTAGAGTCAGTGCCACTCGGAGGAGAAGACTTTTGAAATTAATAACATAAGCCAAAAAATGTCCAAAAAGGGCAATAACTCCTACATGAATAACAGATTTTCATGAAAGTTTAACAGCAGATAGATCTTATCATGATTAAGGTGAATAATTTTAAAAAAAAGATTAACAATGACAATGACAGACACCAAGTGATGGCAATGTTGATAATTCAGCAGATATAGACAACAATGACAGACACCAAGTGATGGCAATGTTGATAATTCAGCAGATATAGACAACAATGACAGACACCAAGTGATGGCAATGTTGATAATTCAGCAGATATAGACAACAATGACAGACACCAAGTGATGGAAATGTTGACAATTCAGCAGATATAGACAACAATGACAGACACCAAGTGATGGCAATGTTGATAATTCAGCAGATATAGACAACAATGACAGACACCAAGTGATGGCAATGTTGATAATTCAGCAGATATAGACAACAATGACAGACACCAAGTGATGGCAATGTTGATAATTCAGCAGATATAGTTTATATTTTGATACAGATTTAATGTAGAAAGTAACATATAACTAATACAAATGAATCAACTGCTATTTCATTTATGGTGGATGTAAAGGACAATGTAGGATAAGGGCAATATTTTGCCCCACTCCCCATTTCACAAAAAAAAAAAAAAACGATATAAATGAAATATGATTTAACTGGAAAAGATAACTTTTTGAACATGGTTTTTAAAAGTTTCCACAATTTTCTCGATTTTTAATTTTCTGGAAACTTAACTTATACCAAAAATAACCCAGAGAAAATGAGTCCATACAAATTTTATTTCATTCTAACTTCCGGTTATTCAAAGGACCAAAGTTGGGCCTCAATGTACCAATCCCAGTATTTAATCATTTCTATATTTGAAAATGATCATGGTTGATTCAATAAATGAAATAATGACTAGAAAAAAAACTAAAAATATAATAAGTGGCCAGTTATTGAGTCATGACTATTGACCAACCCCCCCCCCCCCCAAAAAAAAAAACAAAAAAAACAAAAAAAACAAAAACAAAAAACCAGGTCAAAATATATTTTGATATCATGAATACTCTACACATTGTACCTCTTTAAAATATAAATACAGTGAAACTAGTCCTAACTGGACCCATTTTGAACTTAAAAAACTGGTTTCGTTTATGAAGGTCTTCCGTTTTAAAGTTGTAAATACATTCAAACAGATATGAAGGGACATGTCTGATTTATAGAGGTTTTCAAGGTTCGGTTTAGACAGGTTTTCAGATTATTCAGGGTTCAGTTTAGACAGGATATCTGATTTTTTAGGGTTCAGTTTAGACAGGTTTTCAGATTATTCATGGTTCAGTTTAGACAGGACTTCAGATTTTTCAGGGTTCAGTTTGGACAGGATTTCAGATTTTTCAGGGTTCAGTTTAGATAAGTTTTACTGTATTTATTATTTACAATTTAATGCAACCCAGTCATATGTGTTTTTTGAAAATAAAAAAATTGATATACATTACAGTTTCATCAAATTTTATGAAAATCGAACTCATCATTTCTAGGCAATTACTGAGAAATATCTAAATATTGGGAGGTAGGTGTCATACATATTTGTGGAGGGGGAGGGTCAAAGGTCAATGGACAACACTGTAACAAAGTTAATCAAAGCTAAAATTTTCAATAAAGAGCAGGCAACAAAACTTAAAAAAAAAAACCTTCAGGACAAAATTTAAAAAAAATATCCTAGATACCCATCCCTTCCCTAACCAATTTTTTTCACCCTCCTGAAAAATATTATTTTGATTTTTTCCCCCACTTTATGTCACTTTCTTTCCAATTGAAAGCATTTTCTTCTAAATTTATAATAATACATAAAAATAAATAAAATTTGCCCACCCACCCCTAATTTTGAAAAATGTAGGACGAGAATCTAGGATTTTTTTTCTGATGGCCTTAACCTATGACAGACATCACAATGTGCAATATGCACTAAAGATATTAAAAAAAAAAAAAAATTGACCAAATGGAGTCAAAACATCAATTTCATTTTCATACTTCATCAAGAATACATACATATATACCGGAAAACATAACAAAATTGAACTATGTTCATGTACGTTCTAACTGTGAACTAGAAATTATTGCTAAGACTCACCCTACTGGGTGATTTGGGCAAAATAGTTGCCCTGAGGTCACTTAGATTACCTTAACACGACACCAAAAGCGAAGTGAAGTCGCTCTCTTATATTCAGACATCACACAAAATCAGGACTGTAGTGTACCTGTCTTTCAGTGGTGTTTCAGTTGTCTCCCTTCCAATTCAAACAAAAATTGGCAGATATTTGTACATGTACTACAGTATTATAAGCACAAAAAAAAAAAACTAAGAAATTAACTTGAATAATTCAGAGCCCTCATTCAGTGAAAGTCCTCTCAAGCTTCGGAATCCAAAATCTGCATGGAAATATAAAATTCTATTGATCTCAAATGCACTTAAAGGAAACTTTCACAAACCAATGAAATTATGTTAAATCATGAAAATTGAAATCCCAGATGTACATGTACACCAAACATACATGTACATGAACATGCCAAATCTATATAAGCAATTTGCACAGTCTTTTTCATTTCTTTCTCATTTTAAACAAGTAAAGCCATAAAAAAGGCATCAGATACTACAAAATAATAAAATGAGATCGAATCTGAAAACTATTTCCCCTAGCTAAATTTAGCAAGAACTGAAAATTTACACTCACTAAATCTGAATTTCATTGGTTATTTCTAATTGAATTTATAAAATACAAGTAGAATTCCACAAGAAAATTTAAGCAAGGGGAGAAGTTTCTACTAGCAAAAATTGAGTTTTGAAAATGTTTCCTCTGAAATTTGATCACTTTAATGTGACAAATACCTTGACAGGTAAAGAAAAGTTTTACGACAAATAAACACTGAAAATATGGAAATTACACATAAGGCTAATTTTTCTACATTTACAGTAAAATTGTTTATGTAATGTTTAATCTTTTGTATGATTTTTTACTGATCTGGGCAAGAAACGTTATTTTCCATAAGCTAATAAAAGTTATTTTTACACAACTTATTGCTGAGGGAATCATTCTCTAATATTACAGTTCTTTTATTTGGTCTGTCAGAGATTTTGTCCATATTAACATGACTGTAAATTAACACCCGCATGAAATTCTCAGCCCAGCAAACTGATGAAATTTCATCTATTAAAGGAGAAATTCCATTTTACAGTAATCTTTAAAGAGGTACACCTAGGGTAAGGGAAACTCTTACAAATCAATTGAACGCTTGTATTCAACATTTTACATCAACCTCATGTAAGCATCAAAGTAACTTGGATTGATTTCATTCTGTTTCAAAGGAAAGCTTGTTAGGCTTTGGTGAAATTGAATATGATACAAACATATCACTGATTTCAAGAGTTATGTCCCTTACCCTAGGTCTACCTCCTTAAAGCAGTGTGAAAATTATGGTAAATAAAAATTTATACAAGTCTTTGTAAAATACAGGCAAAATTAGAAAATCTTAAATATGCCAACCTAAAACCCTACAGGCTGACCACTTTCACTACCAGAAGCTTTATTTGAAATAATCTCCACTTTATTTTTCCATTTCTGAAGATGTTTGTTTTAGAAAATTAAAATGTTAATGGCAGAGTTTTCTACCTCTAAATGGTCAATACAAATGAGCATTTCAATGAAGTCATAGGTACATGTAGAAAGGTACTATTTATTTCCCGTAAGTAACAATAGTAAAACTTTTGCAAAACTCACCCCTTTAAAACAATGACAGAGATATGAACTGACTTTTTCCCAGTCATTATCTTCATTTCCAAAACTAAAAATGTGAGCAAAGTCATAGCATAACAGTCTCGTTTCTTTGGTATTTAAAGCTGATGATGTTTGGGGTCAAAGTTCCCCCCTTTTTCTGCAAAATTTTAAAACATCACAATATTTATAGTAAATGGTTTTCAAAAAGTAAATTGCAATTTTTTAAAAGTATAATCATGTTAGAGTCTAGAATTAATAAAACATTTTGGGTATCAGCACAATTTGTCCAATCACAGGGAAGTATTAACTTAGTGTGGTTCCGTCTAAAAACTAGGCAGGTGGTGATTCATCAGATCTTTGATAATCAATTAATATATTAAATTAGCATGAACAATAACTACATTTCTTAGGTCCTAAAAACAACTGTTCCTATGTTCATGTCCTTGGATCTGCTACTTTTTGACTGGTTATTGTGTAAATACTCTGGTGGGAAGTTTTCCTGTATTTTTTCTGTAGTAGAACATAACCATAGTCGAAGTGTCAATATCTCCATTGGACAACTTTCATTTGCACTCTTATTTCTGAGTACAGTTTCTGTGAGGCCTAATGAAGAATTTCCAATAACAAATATTTGGGTTTGTACATGTATCTTGATATATTTTTTGACTGATTATATCACAAAAATTCTTGCAGAAAACTTTCCCGAACTTTTCTGTAGTAGAACATAACCAGATTTTAACTTTTAATATCTCCAGTGGACCACTTTTATTAGCACTTATCTTTCCTAATACAGTTTCCTAATATAGTTTCAGCATACAGAAGGATTTGCAATAATAAATATTAGATATGAATGAATCAACCTTTATAAGCTTCTGCCTGGTTTTAAAGCAGAGCTATACTTAAGTAGGATACACGAAAGAAATAGTACCGTGCTACCAAAAATGATGAAGAAAATGATATTTTACAAACAGATGCTATGAAGTCATACTACACCTTCAAAGAAACAGGCTATTCATACCATACAATTTCATACACTGCCTGATTCTTTAATAGACTGACACTTAAATTCTTAGTACATGAAAATTGATCGCTAAAAAATACATCCAATCAAATTAAGATAAATAAAAAGAACCTAATAGTAATAGTCTTAGATAACTTCACTTAATTTACACTCCTTGATAGTATATAATTATTTTGGGTGAACTGACTTCATTATCTACAGATTCTTCAATAACTGTTACAGAATTTCCATCTCCCTCAGGCTGAGCCTCAAGCAATATCAGATTTCTAATAGCCTCCTCCTGTTGTAAAATGGTAGATTTTTCTTCCTTGGGACTGAAATTACTCTCCTGTGACACAGAGTTCTTTCCCTCTGATGGGATCTTAGAGTTGCCTCTCTTTGATTGGGACTTGGTTGTCAAACTAGTATTGTTTTTGTTATGTCTTTTCCTATGTCGTGTCAACTGTGCCCGTCTTTCAAATATTTTTTCACAAACATCACACTTGTAAATTTCATTGGGATCCCTCCGCCTACGATCAATTGTCTTGGAATGGATTTTCTCATGCACAGTTCTCTGTCTTGCTGCACGGAAAGGCTTTCCACAAACTTTACATGGGTACGGTTTTTCACCTGTATGACGCCGTTTGTGGGCGTCAAGTGAACTTTTATCAGCCGTTTGAAAACCGCATACGTCACAAATGAAAGGTTTTTCACCAGAATGAGTCATTAAATGTCGCTTTAGTTTACTATACATTGAGAATGTTCTTCCACAAATATTACAGGAACACGTGTTTACTTTAGTGTCATCATGCTTTTTCAAGTGTATATTCAAAGAGTTTTTGATAGAGAAGGACTTTCCACAGATGTCACAGACAAAATCTTTCTGGTTGTTATGAAGTTTCACATGCCCCACATAACTAGTCTTTTTCATAAAACCTCGCCCACAAATTTCACAGGTGTACAATTTTTCTCCTGTATGGGATTTTAGATGGAGATCAACTTCATACCTCTGGAAAAACGCTTTCCCACATATTTCGCAACTGTGATTTTTTTCACCGGTATGACGGGCCTCATGGGCTAACAATTCTGACTTGGTGACCATTCTGACACCACAATGGGAACATTTGAACTTCTTTTCACCAGCGTGCCTTTTTAAATGTATGGTCAAATAAGCTTTTCGACCAATAAAAACTTTGTCACATAAATGGCAAGGGTACCGTTTCAATGCTGATGGATGCTTAACACCAGTATGCTTTGTCATGTGTTGTTGCAATGTAAATTTGCTTTTGTAGGCATTCCCACATACATTACACGAATAAGGTTTCTTGTCAGAATGTTTTAGCTCATGCAGCTGGGCCTCAGATTTTGATATAAAATATTTATCGCACAGATTGCATTTGTGCTTCTTATTACCCTCGTGTCTTTTATAATGAACCGTCAGGTACTTTGTTTGGGCGAAAACCTTGCCACAGATTTTACATTCTAACTCCTTCTCGTGGCGATGAGCAACCATATGGCTGTTTAACGAAGCTTGCTTATAAAAGACCTTTCCACATTTTTTACATTTAAACTCCTTCTCTTCTTCCTTTATCTCCACATCACTCTCAACATCATCCACAGCCCATTTCCGTTTTTGTGGTCTCGAACTACGTCTGACTGAACTAGCCCTAGTAGATGTAGTTGTACCATTTGGAGCTGTACTTGACCCTTTGTAATTTTCAGGCTCTTTATTTTTTGCTTTCCTTCCTCTTTTAGCAACCTTCTTTTTACCAACATTTTCATTTTCTGCTTTGGAATCAGTTTCATTCGCTAACAATTCTTTGTTGTCTGTAAAAATAGTATTAACTCCATCAGCTACAGCAACATCTACAACAGCATTACACTTGTTCAAATCCCTTGCATCACCTTCAGATGACATCAGAGCATAAGGCACATCAATTAAAGTTTCTGGGGCTTGACTTGGAATAGTTTTAACTTTAGACTCCTTTGAACTTGTCATTTCAGGCTCAATTTTCACAACTTGGTGAACCCCATCCTCCCCATTGGCAATGGTATCATTAACCAGCGATGTCTCTGCATCATCATTACCACCCTCCTCATCAAAATTACTGTTTACACTAAGTTCTGTAGCAACAGACCTTGTGCCTTCTGCTAAATTATTATCAGATCTAGTCTCTAATTGGTCCTGAGTGTCTTTTTCACAGGTCTTGCTAGAAATCCCTTTTGGTGTCCCAATTTCTGATTTGAGTTGTTCAGAAATCCCTTTGGGTGTCCCAATTTCTGATTTGAGTTGTTCAGAAATCCCTTTGGGTACCCCAATATTAGATTCATGTTCATCAGATTTCTTTTTGGCTCTTTTTCTCTTTTTAGTTTTTTGCTTATGGATGGCAACAAAACACTTTGGATCGTTCTGAGTTAAAGTGCTGCACTTTGTTTTCCACGCTTCTTTTTGCCGAGCGTCGCCTGTTGAGGAATTAAAGGGATCTGGTGAGCAGAACTCCTTTAAATACACTTTACCAGGGCAGACAGCGGTAATGACTATGTTGATGTCAGATATGATGGTTACTTCTAGTGGCTCCCTTTCTTCCATCGTGGAATGGCTTTTGAAGGTTCCTAATCTGCAATGAGAGAGAGTATGAAAAATAAAAAAATGTAAGAGGGTGCTTTCATAAAAGGCAATGGTTTTCAACCTGATAAATTAAGTTTTGCAGTTCCAAACCACATGTAAAATTAAAGTTGCTTAGTTAACTGCATCTCCAATACTTTTTTGATAGGGGAGTCACTGGGATTCTGTAATCCTTCCCTAATGCCTAAAAGAAGATACCTTATATATACATATAGTTCTGCAGCAACAGACCTTGTGCCTTCTTCTGCAAAATTATTATCAGATCTAGTCTCTAATTGGTCCTGAGTGTTTTTTTTCACAGGTCTTGCTAGAAATCCCTTTTGGTGTCCCAATTTCTGATTTGAGTTGTTCAGAAATCCCTTTGGGTGTCCCAATTTCTGATTTGAGTTGTTCAGAAATCCCATTGGGTACCAGAATATTTTATTCATGTTCATCAGATTAGAAGATACCTAATCCCAAATATATACATATAACAACAATATTCGTCATGCATGTACATGTATTCTACAAATACAAAAACAACAGGAACAGGTGATTTACCTGAGGGTTGAAGATATAGAAAATTTTTAAGATATTGAAATTACAAGGGAGGTAACTGAATAAACAAACATGTGCAACATGCAATTGTTTACACCGGTAGTTCTACAAAATTTAGACCTGTTAACTTGAAAATATTTGTAAAATTAGTTGTGCAGTAGAAATTAATTATTAACCAATGATTGGCTGTCCATAAAATTGTTATAGATCTAATCGGGATTCATTTTCTACTTGTCAATCTTTATCGGATAACCCTGGTCAGCTGATTGATCACCGATAATTACCTGAGAGTTAATTACGACAGGATGTAGTTAATGAAGGTGACACTTCTCAATTGGCTTGGGGTAATTTATTAACAAGAGTGGAAATGAGTGGGCCATTCCAGTAATTGTAAAGGAGCACTTAGGGAGTACTCAATAGGGTTAGAGGGGCACGGCTCCCTTCCATTTTGCCCTTGCTAGGACACTGTGAAAGATGATACACGACAATAGGCAGTGAAAACAAAAGGCAGTCATATCTCTTTTCTTTCAAAGTGTTTAGGAAGTACCTGGTGGAATAAATATCATTCTGGAATTTTATACATTCTTTTCTAAGGTACATGTAAATCAGTTTCTAGATGCAGGGGTTGCACTGGGCTTCACCAATGTCACAATTTGCTATATTTTATTTTATCTGGCAACAAAAATAACCAGTTGGCGATTTTCTTGGCACCTAGGTTTTGTATATTTAAATTGCCAAATTTATCAGCAACGGATATTTTCTCTAAAGTCTAATTAAACAATAGTGTTGACATTTTGAACCGTAATAGAGAGTAGGCGGAGCTTGTTACCTTTGGAACGTAAGGGTAGCGGACGCGTAATTTTTTCAGCGTAATTTTGAAATATTCTGTTAGATTCCGGTTTTAAAAATCTTTTCTGCGCAGTTCCGTTCCAAAGGTAACAAGTTCCGTCTACTCTCTATTACGGTTCAAAATGTCAACAAAACAGGGTCTCTCATGGAAAATTATCAAAATTTCAATAATAAATGTAATTTTTGTAGCAAATTTGGTATCAGCATACAGGAAAATGATTCCGGAATCGAACTAAGTAGGTGTGACATGCACAATTTCAACTTGAAAGTCGTTACAAGCGGTTGAAGGGCGGTACTAAGCGGTACCGCTAAATCTCCAACTTTTTGTATGGCACATCGTTCTGACCCTAACCCGACATATCAATATCCAAATAAAAAAAAGGAGGGTTGTAGGGTCAGCAGTCCTCGACGTTAGCCACTAGCCCGAAGCCCAGGGCTAGTAAAATCAGCCTCAGGCTAGTACAGTTTAAATGTCCGTAGCCCGACCGGGCTAGTCAGATTCGAGTTGTGAAGGTGTAAGATTAAAGTGTTTCAATGACCTACAGTACGTTGTTGTGTTTACATTCTGTCCGAAATATAATTACAAAGTTACGACAATGTCACTATTGTTTATTTTTGTCATTATTTACTTTCGCGACCTTTTGTCCTTTCGTGTCAAATCATTCCGAGTTAAACCTGACGATATCTGAAAACCGGGCGTTAATTAAAAACAGCAATATGCCGCAACGTTTATTTTATGTTTGAGTTACTATAAAAAACGATGATTAAAAGTAAAACTAAATAAAAACTAATCGATTTATATAATAAAATCTTTCACAAATACTTGTAGGACAACATAATATTTAATTTCAAATTAAAATTACCGTGGTTCTTATTTTGATTTGAGGGTCGTTGTTGTCCGTCGATAGTTTTCTGTATTGAAATTTTAGCGATGTCAATCGAACTCCTCGGATAATTTGCATGTCATTTTTCAATGATAAATTCTTTATTTTTTTCTGAATTTTTTGGGCTATTAGTTTTGAGTTCGGGCTACCAAAAATTCAAACTTGCTAGCCCAAAGGGCTACTGGCCAAAAAATTTGAAGGCAAGGACTGGGTCAGAGGAAATTCGGACTATTTAACCATGTGATACATTCAAAGACAGACTTACCTAATAGCAGAAAAAATTTATTCCAATTAACAATGATTATCCTATCAGGCAGTGTCCGAACACTTCGAAATGAAAGAAGTGATAAAAAAATGGATGACATTTGTTTATACTTTTGCCATGTGACTTTTTTGGCGGGAAAATCAGTAAACAAGTAGAATGGGGATTCCCAAAATCTAATTTAGGAAAATCTCTTGAGATATCAAGATAATTAGCAGGGACACAATTAATGGTCAAAGTAACAAAATGGTAGGAACTTTATTACTTAAAAAAAAAAGAATCAAGTTATTTAAAAACATTAAAAAAAAATCAAATTATATTGTAAGATAGGACAATCATGTTTTAAAATCAGGGACTACATGTATATGAGAATAGTAATATAAAGTCCTTGATAGAAATAAAACACCTGTTACTTTATTATTTTGCAAATGAAAAGTCACAGACTAGAGCTAAAAACCTACATTATACATGCATCAAAAATAAATCTTGGATACATGTATGTCATGAATGGAAAGGTTATTTTGACAAATTAACGAAGATAATTCATCATTGGACTTAATACTGTCATATTTTATAAAAAGATGTATGTTTGCTTGCACCCTTTGGCTCTAATTTCTGAAAACTGGCTACAAAATATGGCAGCTGGCAATTTTTCTGGCAATCCTGCTAGATGTTGAAAAGATCTTCTGATTGGATTCTTTGACATATACATACAGATTCAGATTAACTATATGGCCTATACTCGGCGTCACATAAATAACATACTGTTAAAATTTGAATAAAAATATTTTCTACGACTTTACTGACACCTACCGTCGTTTAAATTGTCTTAAATGACTTGCTCATTCGTTTGTACATGTACATGTATTTATCGAAAGGTAACGAACCTTAAAGTTTTCGGGCCCAGTCTCTGACTGTGGTCCTCGTGTTCCCGAGCCTTTGATCCCAGAGCCTCCTTTCATGAACGTATGAAATACCTTATGTTTAAAGTTCTCGATTTACTAATCTTGTCTAAACAATTCTATGTTGGTAGCCCGCGTCGTTGGGAGCTCAAAAAACACCCAAAGGAAAGTAATAACAGGAAATGAGGTTTTGTGGACAATTCGTCTCAATTACCAAATCGTCCCTTTGTTTGTTCGTCACGCAGTATCGGACTTGGTTCTGACAAGGGAGGAGTCTTCTTCATTCGCATATTAGACAGGTAGAGGGTAGCTTAATAATGATAATGATAAATTTCCTTTTAAATAGGATGACATATTTAGTATAGAAACTAGTTCACAATATGGTCCTGCATCATAGAGGCTTAACCCAACTTCGGGTGTCAAAATATTAAGCCTCCGATAAAAATTCAATATATACTGGATATTTTTTTATCTCAATTTCCCCCCAAAAATATTATGATTGTAAATGCTAACCTACCTAAGGAATGGATGAATGACAAGGAACTTCGGCCATCATTATTGTTTTTGTTTTACCTACGTACGGTGCAAAGGTGAAATTCTTGGTCAAACGTACATTTCATTATCATTTGACTTCGGTGAAGACTGTATCCTACATAGAAAAACGTTAAATCAAAGAAATTCTGTTTCTAAAAAAAAATCTCCAACAAAAATCCAATAGTTACTGCTATACAATGTTTTGTCGCTTGAATCAAGACACTGAAATACATTCGCCCTATATTAAAAAAAACAACATATTTACCAAATGAAAATAATGTACAAAGGCAAAGATGAGCTGCTAACGATTTTTTTCTTTTATATACAGTTCAAATACTTGTTTCTCATACATCACAAATTTATAAGCCATTTTACAAACATTCCAAAACAAATTCTTCAATTTTTATTTACAGCGCAAATATTAAAATTTCTTTTCCACAGATTTGAAAACACATTTTTTCTTTAAATAATCTAATATAACTATATTCATGTCCACTTTATTCTGACGAGATTCCAAAAATCATGATGAAATGCAAAGGTGCACATACTTATTGTTAGTTATTTAAGGATGGCCTCCTTAAATATCCTCAATCACGTGGTGCACACTAAATAACATGCGTAGAAGGTTATTTTAAAGTGAGCACCACTGGCATTGAGGTTATTTGTAACGCTAAAAAGAAAATCTAAACGCCTGAATTGATCAGATTTGTTAACAACATCATTATCTTCATTATGAATGTCTAACATATGAGTTCTACAGTGTCAGTATGCTATGAAAGAGAATTCTGTTTGATATCGAGACAAGTTTTCTAGAGGTAAGGGTAATTGTTTTGGCATATTTTCAAATTTCATTCTTAAAAATTAGTTTTTCCTGATTTATTTATGTAGAAAATCAAATTATACACCGAATGGCATCAAAATTGAGACGTTTTAGTGGAGCAATGACTTGTAAAGTCGAACTTATGTGACTTTTTACGGAAAAATCTAAAATCCAATTTTTTGCATTTTTTGAACTACAAAAAATCGCCAAAATTCACCAAAAGAACCCCAGAAGTATTAATTGTGATAATACTAAACAGAAAAACCAAAATAAATAATTTTTTTACGGAAGCATAAATACTCTTGGGGTTTTGACATGGAAAAATGTGTCAATTTAAACGATTTTTCGGTGGGGTAGGGGTTCATTTTTTTTATTTTACCCCAAAACCCTAAGTGTTACAGCAAATTTCTCGGTACCATTGTAAAGTTCAGACATTAGGTACATGATGATACCTATATCTATTTAGTTTGTTCACACATGATGTCACAGTTAGACTTCAACCTTCAAATAACTGAGTCACAACAATCTTGGTTATTTGACCCAGTGGTTACACATGTAGGCTTATACTGAAAAAAGAATCATAGAATATTCTTTGGCGACAAATTGATTCAATAATGGTAGGTATAAAGGTACCTAAAATCACCATGAAATTGATTAGTGGGGTGCGCATGGTGGACCCTCCCAGCCCATTGACTACACATTACCCTACCCAAGTAAAGTCAATTATGTACATGTACATGTATTTAATATTGCCACTGAAGACTATTAGGGTGTTGTATAAAACTTGTTGAGTATTTAAACATATATACTTTTCTAATTTATGAAACACTCGCGAGCCAAATTTTTTAAAGGTTTTGTGGATGTCAGAATATTTATTTTCAATTTACTAGCCAAGATCAGAATATTTATTTTCTAGCAATTTCCAAAGTCAGACTATTTATTTTCTGGTATGATGAAGCCAGATTATTTATTTCCTAAATAATCAAAGACAGATTATTTATTTTCAAAATTTACCAGGTCCCCCTAAGAATCTAATGGTCCTCCCCTAAGGCTACATGTATGTCATGATATTAAAAGCTTTTGCTTTTTCTATAGGTCAAGGGTTAACTTGAACCATGATAATGCACTTCATATAATTCTATTATACATGAGTCCAGTAGACAAGCATATGCACAATAGTATGGTAGGAACGGTAAAAGTTCACAACCAATAAAGAATATGAGCTTAATATGTAGCAGGGGTGGATTCAGGATTTTAGTTAATGGGGCGCAGAGTTAAAAAATTTAGGTTAATTTTTTTTTTAAATTCTTCTAGTGTGGGTGCAATGTAGATATCTTTTGTGGTAAAATTAAAGTTTCAATCTAAAACCGCCTAAATCTACCCATGACAAACGGCGCACGCCCGCCACGCCCTTCCTAAATCCGCCCCTGGTATGCATGTGCTATCTATAAAATAAATACAAATGTTACACATCAGAATTGGATAGAAAATGTATCACACCAACATCTGTATCTATATGTAAAGGCCACCAGCAACAGACTGTGCAAATTGCTTATTTACGTACAATTGTCTGTAAAAACATAATATTGATTGGCTACGTATTTACTTTGTAACTTGCATAGCAGTAAACTGCATGTACTCAGCAGATGTTGAATTGTATATTTTCCCTCACAAATGAATCGCACGGTAAGTTGCAGATGGACTTTACTTACCCGATACGGAATCAGTATACAATACCCAACCGATGTTTTAGAGAAGCGAAAAAAGTTACTACCGGAACTGAAGAAAGCGCGGGATAACAAGAAAAGAGCATATATGAGAGGTGACAAGCTGTATATCGACGGAGAGCTATGGCAGGAATAGAATTCGGCGGAGGATCATGTTAGTCTCAGTCATGATGTGTTGAAAATATGTTCTTGGAATATATCAAAAGGGCTTATTAGAAAAATTCAAGATAAAAAGTTTCAAAGTATTGTGAATTCATATGATAATGTATGCTTCCAAGAGTGTTGGGGTAAATGCCCAGAAGATTTTGACATGAAAGGATACGAAAAGGTATTTGTTCATAGGAAAAAGTGCAATGGAGGTGGTGTTATTGTATGGTATAAAAAGTGGTTGAAACCATATTTAAAATTAATCAAAATTAGTGCTGATAGTATAATTTGGTTCAGAATTGATAAGAGTATAATGCTTAATAATAAAGATATGTTTTTATGTTCTATTTATATGTCACCTGATAAAAACATTTTTCACAGGAAGTATGACATTGATATTAACGGACGTGTGTGCTTAGAACCAGATTACATACAAGGGGAAGCAATTCAATCTCAGTTACGTGACAATTTAGATTTTGTTGACTACCAAAATGACGATGAATATTATAAGGTTAAAAGAAAAAAATCTGAAGACGATAAGACAGTCAATGCTTTTGGCAGAAAATTACTACAGTTATGTTATTCTACAGGTCTGCGTATCTGTAATGGACGATTTGGTATAGAAAGTGAAAAGATAACATTTAATAACAAAAATGGGTCGAGTGTAATTGACTATTTATTAGTTCCAAAAAATGATATGAATGTTGTTAAACATTTTCATGTTGGTAATTTTAATACTTATTCTAGCCATGCTCCTATTTTTGCAGATATTTTCCTTAAGCATAATACCTTATGTCAAGAAAAATGTAACTGTCAAAATATGAATTATAACGTTTTTAAATGGAATGATGAGAGCGAAGATGGGGTCAGAGAGCGTTTGACTGAAAACAGTGAACAGTAATATTTCACTGAAGGATTTTGAGAACTATTTTAGTAAGCTTTCATATGATGAAACTCTACACGGAGAAGCGCAAGATAATCCACGAGTGAATGAATCTGTCTTTGAGGAATTAGACGTAGACTTTACTGAAGGCGAGTTAGTGTCGTGTATGAATAAACTTAGACGTAATAAATCGAGTGGTTTTGACAATATATTAAATGAATATGTGATATTTAGTAAACCGTTTATTAATCCAGTGTTGATCAAGCTTTTTAATAACATATTAAATAGTGGAAGTTTTCCATAAATATGGACTCAGAGTATAATTATTCCGATTTATAAAAAAGGAAACAGTAATGACCCAGGAAATTACCGAGGTATTTCTCTTGTTTCTCATCTCGGAAAATTGTTTACAGCCATTATAAACAACAGACTCACAAGATGGAGTGATAAACATTCTGTTCTGACCGATGCACAATTTGGCTTCAGACCGGGTTTTGGCACAGTTGATGCCATCTTCACTCTCCATTCACTGATAAATACTTCGTTTAGTAAAAACAAAAGGCTATATTGTTGTTTCATTGACTCTAAAAAAGCTTTCGATAGTGTTTTACATTCTAAATTATGGTTAAGATTAGCAAAGTATGGCGTGACTGGTAAATTGTTTAAAATATTATTAAATCTATGTATTCTAATATAAAAAGCTGTGTTACACTAGATGGTCTTTTCTCTAACTTTTTCAGTTGTAATGTTGGTCTGATGCAAGGGGAATCACTATCTCCACTGTTGTATTCTTTATATATAAATGACATTGAAGTAGACCTTATTAGACAAGGACGCCAACCAAATGTGCTTAAAATGTTAAATTTATTTCTGTTAATGTATGCTGATGATACTGTATTGTTCAGTGATGATATAAAAGATTTACAATATATGATTAACTGTGTTGATAAATATTCAAATGAATATGGGTTGAATATTAACCTTAATAAAACTAAAATTGTAGTTTTCAGGAAAAGTGGTCGTATTAATAAAGATGAAAAATGGTTTTTGAATAATGTACAATTAGATGTCTGCAATGAATTTGTATATCTTGGTGTTTTATTCAGATTTAATGGTAACTGTAGTTTTACACAAAAGATGTTAGCAAAGCAAGGGAGAAAGGCAATGTTTAGCTTGTTTAGTAAAATTGTGGATGAATGTTTTAATCATGAAACTTTACTCTCATTATTTGATACGTATATTTCAAGCATTTTAAATTATGGTAGTGAAATCGGGGGCTTTCACAAAGCTGAAGATATAGAACTTGTCCACATACAATTTTTAAAACGTATTTTGAAAGTAAAGACATTGACGAGCAACTTTATGGTGTATAGTGAATTGGGGTGAAGCCCTATGTTTATACAGAGATATTGTAGAATTATCAAGTATTGGTTTAAGTTGTTGAAAACTGAAAATTGTATTTTGAAAGGGCTATATGAAGATATGTTGGATAAACTATCAGGTAGTAATGACAAGTGTAAATATAATTGGTTACAAAATGTAAAAGATATACTGTTTAAATATGGTTTCCAAGAGGTTTGGATAAACCAGTCTGTATTTGATGAGGATGTTTTTATTTATAATTTAAAAAACAAGAATAACTGACACCTTTGTTACAGAAATGTACGCCTTTTTTGAGAATTCGTCAAAGTGTTTCCTCTATAGATATATATACAGTCCTTTTTCTTTACAATTTTATTTAGATCGCACTATAAATTATTTATATAAGCCATTTATATGCAGATATAGAATTTCATCACACAGTTTAAACATTGAATTTGGAAGACATTTTAACATTGATAGAAATCAGCGTTTATGTAGAATGTGTAATGACCTAAGTATAGAAGATAAGTATCATTTTATATTGGTATGTAAAAAATATGCTGATATTAGAACCAAGTATATTAAAACCTATTATTGGAGAAGACCGTCTAGTTATAAGCTTGTCCAACTGTTTTCAGTTCAAAATGTAAAAGAACTCAATAATTTAGGTAAATTCTTATGTTTAGCAGAAAAAAATTAGAAACCTATAAACATTTATTCTCTGCCGTTCTGTATGTATATACATATTACTCCTATGTATTTTCACCTGCTGTATATTATACTGATCAATGTATTTTCTGTAAGCTGTATCGCTTCTGAATAAAGAGATTATTATTACTTGGGGATACCATAGGGGGACAATATCTTCTAAATTCCAGCATTTGAATGCATTGCTCTCTGTCGGCAAGTTTGTGTGTGTGGTTTTTTGTTTTGTTTTTTTGTGCTTATTTTTTTGGATGAGAAAGACGCATTTCGCCATATCCTTAATTCAGGAGTCTGTTACGCAGATATTTATGGGTTCGTGGAAATCAGAGTAGTTAGTACTTGTTATAGCGTAGCGAATCAGTTGTGAATTATAAACACAATATGCAGGAGATGAAGGAATATTGCAGCACAGGTAAGGAAAATTGATGATATTAAAATTAAAGTCGTCTCACATTCTTGTTCCATAAGCCTAATTGTAAGAAGTCTAGCGTGGTACAAAAAGTCTGCGTAGTTACGGCAATCTCTGTATAAGTTGTGATTTGTTCGTTAGTTTGTTAGGGTTTAACGTCCGAGCAGCAATACATTTCAGCTATATTCAGACGATGAACATGAAATTGGTGATAATATGAACATGAAATGATGAAATGAAAAAGGAATGGGACACAAGGACAATGGGGTCGACAAATTTTGATTGCCACTGGAAATAGGGAGAGGTAGGTAGGGTCGGGCAATTTAGCCTCCTGTGGCGGAGCCCTATGGTTCCTACTCCGGGAGAATACCACAGTAGGGTTCTTTAACGTGCGAGGAACGTGGCATCTTTCCCAACACGGTGCACCACTATGGCTTGCGGTCAGGTTTTCCGTATTATAGCCTGACAACCCCAGCATGTAAGAAGCCAGGGGTACCCCATTCCACCACCTGGGGCACACATCCCAGTTGCTCTGGGCAGAGCGTCCTAGTCCCCGGCTAGGGTTCTGAGCACTATTTAGTCGCCTTTTACACAAGCTTAGCGCTGCTGCAGGCCTATTCTTTTAACACCCGAACCTGCACGGGGCAGTTGTGATTTGAAAACTCCTTACGCGAGTGCTAAAGGGATGTTGCCACAGATGAAAGGAAAGTTGACAATACGAAATTGTTAAGGACTTAACATTTCTGAGGGGGTTCGGCATTTTTTTCACATAGCTATTAAGGGGCCCGGGATCATTTTTTATGTAGAACATGAAAAGGGGATATTTTTTTTTATGAAGAGAATTACAAAAAGAGGGGGGGGGGGTAATTTTTTTTGTGAAGTTTGGCTTAGGGGCATGTACTTGGCGAGTAAATTTTAGGATAAATTACGATGAAAAACAAAAACCAGAAAAGACAGATGAATATGATGATGAAAATTAAAAATATTTTGATACTTTCCAAGTTATGATTTTTCATGATAAAAATCCATTTTAAAAAGAAGAAATTTTTTAATAAAATATTTTTTTTCATGCATGAATACACATACAATTCATGAACTAATAAAAAAATGACTTCAAAAATGAAATAAGATTAAAAAAAAATTAATGATTGCAAATGCATAGAATTGAATTAAACTAATGAAATTATTTCAAAAGTTCTTACTAGTATTATAAACATGTAATCTTCTCATTCTTTATTTACAATTCAATATCAATGAATTGACATTATTTATTTTGGAGCATAAATAAATGATAATTAAAAAAATAAGCTAAGCATCATATAATTGGAAGTTTACTTGCTTAAACTTACAGCTTTGTAACTGGTTGCAATTTTGTTGTTAAAATCCTTTAACAATTTCAACCATTATGTAACATGTATGTTAGTGTTACAACCCGATCTTTTCGCCTGTCCGACTGCTGCAGTGAGATAGTGAAAATGAACCAAAACGAAACGAAAATAATCGATATAAGAAAGAATCGAAACGAATCAATTAAATAAAATGAATTTATTCGTTATTAAAATATAATTTAACTACAAAATGAAACGGATTGAAGCGAAAATATATGCAAAGAAAGATCTTTTAAGAGGTTTCGCAAATTTAAGAACTATAATGTTAACCAGTGCCGGACGATTCGACCAAAGACATTTTCGGACCATGACAACCAAGATTCTTTGATTATTATATATGGTCTATGAACCTTCGAAATTTTGCTGCTGAGTTCAACCTGGAGGAGTTTAGAGTAGTTTAGATAAAGTCATATCTTCAAATTTCCAATTTAAATCTTTCAGAAGTATATGTCTAAAGTTATTAAATAAATTACAGTGTATGAGGAAGTGTTCTTCAGTTTCAATAACATTGCAATGCTTACATAGTCGGCTTTCCCAAATACCACCATGTATGTACATGTATGGTGGGAGTGACAGAGGAAGACAGTGATACAGCAACAAAATTAAATAACATGACATAAAATATGATAAAACAAATGACTGGAAAACCCTATCAAGTTTGCTTTATGCTAATAAATTTGGATTATTCCCCTTTTCCCATGTTCTTGTTATATTCTGAGATTTGAAGTACAAGCCGGCTCATATTAAATATAATTATATATCAGTTTGATGTCATCCTAAAACAGAAACCGCCATATGGATAACTCTTATACAACCAGTCTAAACCGAACCCTGAATAATCCGAAAACATGTCTGAACCGGATCAAATTTGAAATAAAAAAGCAGAACGGCGTGTGCATGGTAAAAAAAAAATCCAGGGTGCACAAATGTAAATCAAGGACATGCTAGAGTAAAGAAATAAAAGTCAGGTCAGAAATCATACAGAAAAAGTACATGATACAAAATTTGATCTTAGCCCCCCTCATAGAAATCAAATGACTGCTTCATAAACCGAACACGCGTCTGAAACGAACAATTTTAAAAGTCCAAAAGGGATTGGATTTAGGAATATTTCCCGGCATGTTTAGTTATTGAAAGCACTTGAAGTTTAAATTTGTACAGTTTGTACATGTACTTCCTGCATGTTTAAGTTAAAGATGCTCATACACTTATTTTCCGGTCCACTTAAAATGCTATTGTTACTGCTTTCCTATTACACTGTATAAAGGATGTTCCTTGCAAGTCAGTGGCGGATCTAGAGGGGTGCAGCGGTTTGCATCCCCCTTTATTTGAAAATTTGTTGTGTAAAATTTTTGTCTAAAAACCCCGGTTTGACCCTTCCTTTTTAAAGTCTCTGGATCCGCCCCTGCAAGTTTTCTCTGTGGGAAAAGACAGGAAAGATTGGCTATAATGAATTAAAGCACGAAATTTAAACGAACGAGGCTTTAAAAAATTAACGAAATTAGCTCATTTTTAAACTCCGGATCCTTTTACAATGATTTGTTATTTTGCATCATTTTGGAGGGGGGTGAAATTTGATAAATGATAGCCCAACCCTCCATTATTCTGGAACCATCTATCATCTATTGTCCTCCTGTATAGCTTTTACTATAATTGCTCCTATTCGCAGACAGTGATTAAATCTTAATTTCTCAAATAATCTCAAAACCGTTGTTTTAATTACTACAAAAAGCGGTTCCCCAGCATTTTCAAGTTCTTCGCCGTCTAAGAATCAGGCAAAATGTGTACACGGTGTGGCACATGAAGTAAAAATGCAAAGATTGTTTTGTATTATACAAGTATTATACCTCATGACCTTCAGAAATAACCGTCAGAGTGTTTGTAAAGTTTGCCTTTTTAAGATATTGGTAGGCCATATTTATTGAAAAGGAAAATTGGCGGGAAAATTCTACGGCACTTTATTTTCCCTATATAATGAGTCAAAAAATATCTACGTTAAAGATGTTTAGGATAAATTGGTAAAATAATAATTGTTCACAAATATATGTGAATAACGAAGAAGATTTTATCCCAAGTTAAAGGACCCCATATGAGGCATGGTTGACATTGCAAACAATCATGATTCATACAAGATATACATATTATAGCACACAAAATGCAAGTTACAAAATTTGTAATGATTACAAGAACAGATTTACATATGATATACACATAACTTTATGCCACAGTTATACGTGAGGACAAGGTCCTTTATGCGCCACTGGTTACTCCTCTCCTTGTACATATCAGAAACTTGACGTTGATAGAAAATGCAGTTTGATTGTATATTTTGCGTTTGTAGTGACCTATGTTGTATTGAAAGAGGGAAAAATAATAAACAAGTGAAAATTCTGTCAGATAGATAAAAGGGGAGGGGTATCCAGATGCTCATATAGGGTCCCCTCCTAATGTACCTGTGCTTTATGCAACACACAAAATAAGATGTGTGTAATACTCTCACTGCAGTATAAATAGCTGTGTTCATAGCCAATCCAAAGGAAAGGAGGATCGGCGAAACAGCCGCTTCTCTTTAATCAAGTAATTTTGGAAGAGTAATCAAGGGAACCAAGGTTATAGCGGTAATCAAAAGAATGTAATCCAGGGACAAAGACCAGACATGGAAAACAGACATACACAACAAAGGACATAAAGTAACTAAAATCATACATACAAAGTAACAAAACCAAATAAGCAACTCGGATTCCACTAAAAACTGGGAGCATGGACCAGGTGCACCGGTAGGGTAGGAGGACTTTATAGAAAATTAGTAGAGCGGCTGTTTCTAACACCAGCTACTTTTCTTTATTTCTAAATTTAATCCGCAACTGGTATTTAACCTGTCAAACACACCCAGTCCACCATGCAACACATGTTAACTACATTCTTGGTTATTGATGTATTCATGCAATAAGTAGATCAAAAACACCATACTCGCTTTATAGTATTCATTAGAATCGATCCGCTATTATAGTGAACCTTCTGACATGCAGATGTTGAAGCCGTAGAAGGTCAGTTAAATTAATCATATTTTCCTCTGATATATTTTTTTCATTATATAGAGTGTACATAATTAGGTGCATACGGCTAATTCGTTGCTTTTAATAAGAGAGTAAGCGTATATTTTATTCATCGATTTGCATTTTTAATAAGATAAATATGTTACTTTTATTCTGTTCTTCAACAGATGGAGCAAAATACCGAAGGTTCAGAGAAAGAAAATCCGCTAGAAAAGAAAACACACACACACACACACACACACGCACACACATGCATGTACACATAAAGCATGAACATGAAACGGAAAATGTCTCTAACGATGCGAACGCCGTATAAAAGTGAATTCTGTCTAAAACTAACCAATTTTGGACTATAAAATTTGTGCCGTTTAGACGGACGTTCGGATAACACAGGTTCAAGCAATTTAAATTGGCATAAAGGGACTTTAAAAAAGCGTCTGGTTGAGACAGGTTTATGAAATATTCAGGATTCGATCATGACAGGTTTCACTGTACACAAAAACCTGCAGAAAAAAAACTGGATCCTGGGGAGGAAAAGATATATAGGAGAGAGAACTGGTACAAACAGCCTGTGTCGTACATGTGTATCCATGGGGGTTCGGGGATTGGCCCGCTCCTTTGAATGAATATTGTTAGTTTTGCGCAGATTTGAAGAAAAGAAAAAAAAAAACAAGTGTGCAAACATTTGCCACCAACCCCCTTTTTTATTTTCCTAAAATCCGCGCATGCCCCAACCGGACCAGGATTTGAAGTGTCGCTAAGGAGAGTCATGCGAATATTTGGAATTCTTCAATCGTTTGTTCGTAAACAAAATAACCACCGTAGTTGTAAACATTTTCCATATATTTCTGTAGGATAAGTTGCCATAAATTTCTGATTACGGTCTTATATATTTGAACAGTATATCCGGTCCGCGATTTGGTAAACATTGACCTGATCATTCTGATATTTTAATCTACTTTTATTATTATATCTCTATTTGTACTTGAATCGACTGATAATAAACTATACTCCCCAGATATTTCAGGGCTTCTATAATTCAATTTGTGGACCCCATGAATTACTTCAGTGCCGCAACAATTCGATTTCAGGACCTCCTCGTTTAATGAGGTAGAGTATAAATGTATCATTTTTGGACTTTATACAAAGTCGTGAATTATTTCATTACCGCAACAATTCGATTTCAGGACCCCCTCGTTTATTGATCATGAGATATAGTATATATTTATCAATTTTGGACTTTTAAGAAGTCAGTACATTATATATGAACCTGTTCAGATTATAATGACCAATGACGAAGTCCAAGGTTAATATAATCTAACAGGTCCATATATAACGTATTGACTGAGTGAAAGTGCTTAATTTATATGTTACATATGTAGATAATGTATTTTCTTTTTGCCTGCTTCGTCTGCGGTGCTTCCGCAGTTATTAGCTGATAGTACTTACGGAACGGAACGGTTTATATCCTGATCTAAATTTAGAAATATAGCGTCAATAAATTTAAAAATAGAAAAAAAGGCCTCATGTACGTGGAATATCCTTTGCATCACGAGATCATAATAACCAAAGAACAAAGAAGACTGTTACACCATATGTAATATATGGAGGCATTGAAATTGGATTGTTATGGTCCATAGATATATAAGAACCTCTTTGAAATAATAATAATTTAGTTTAGTTAACTCCATATAAACTGACACTTCATTCATATATCAAAGTACTCTTGAACTGAATGCCAGAACTTTTTTGGCTTCATATATTTTTCAGATCCTATAGAAATAAAACAGATTTGTAGAATTAGGTTTACTTAAAACTTCCATCCAGTCTTTTGTAAAAATCAGACCAACTTTCCTTCCATTTGTGGCAACATCCCTTCAGCACCTGCGTATGGAATTTTCACATCAAAACCCATATGTTATACCAAATACAAACTTTCTGTACCGTGCTAGACTTCTTATAATTATGCTTCTGGAACAGGGTTATATTGCTGCAAGATTGAAGTCATCACTTCAAAAGTTTTATGGTCGTCATCATGAACTCGAGGGTGTATCCATCCGCACCATGAGAACCGATTTATTCAACGTACTATAGTTTTTCTTTCCCTTTTTGTCTACCCTGGACTTCACTTTTTATGAACAACTGGGCGGGTGTTCTAGAAAAGCAGAGAACGCTTACCCTACCGGTGCTCCTGGTCCCGGTTTTTAGTGGCGTCTTAGTTACTTATTTACTTGTTTGTTTGTATGTATTATTTTGGTTATTTTATGTTTATTATTGTGTGTGTACGTTTTCCATGTCTGGTTTTTGTCCCTGGATTACATTCTTTTGATTTCCGCTTGATTTCTGGTTCCCTTGATGCTTGAAAATGGATGTGCATTAATGTTTCATAAAAGTCTGAGTTTCACAATATGTCTGAACTAGTCTCCATTGACTATTTTAAATCTCTGACAAAATGAAAGTTGACCAATAATATCACACACGGTAAACAAAGACGAAAAATTACAAATCTTTCCGACACAGTGCATAGTTGTGATTTGAATCACCATATATGCATTGGTTCTATGTATGTTCTCTTAAACAAAGAAACGACACATATATAAGCTTTCCAAAAAAAAGAAAAATGCTTGCACACCGATATCATTTTTATTTTTCGCATGCAGGATTGGCTTTCTGTTGTATATCAAATTTACCACATCATATACCGGTACATCGAACGATTTCAGAATATTCACATTCTAAGATGGTTCACGATACCCAGTTTGCATGGTTAAGCAATAAATTTAAAGAGGTAGTCCAGGCCAAAACAAGGCAGTGGGTGGCACATGACAAATTTCATATCACAAATGAAAAACAAATCCGTTCTCTAAGTTGAATGGTGGTTTTGGATTAATTGCAATGATAAAAGAGAAATAAATTGCATAGAAAGCATTGAAATTCATTGAAAAAAGGGGAGAAAACTCTTTAATTGAACAAAATTTGCTTGCTTTGTAATGAAACTTTAAAGCTGCATTAGCTGCCAAATTTGTTCAGTTTTGATTCTACTGAATTTTGCTGATAAAATGAATTAAGTCTGTAGTAATGCACTTGAATCAATAAATGTCTATAATACCTACAGAATATTGTGAAAACAACTTTTTTTTTTAATCAAGTAAGATCGATAGCTCAGATCTAATTACTTTTCGCCATCACTTCCGAAGATTGCCGACACGACATTAACCTGGGATAAAAATACGTTAACCTTGTGTGGCAGGACGGCCTATCTGCGTTGTAGTAGGTAGTCAGATTTAATAGCCAGTTAATTAAAGGATTAATTCTTTAGCCAAATCGGTTTGTCGCTGGCTTGTCACCAAGCTTTCTAGGGTTCGATCCTCGGTGGCGGAGTATAATTTTGGGAGTCAAATCATGCTCTCCGTTACACTTGTAAAAAAAATAACATTCACGGATACACAGGTAAGCACGTGTCTTGTTTTCATTTCATTTCATCTATTTCTTGATTAGTTTTCGAATAAATAGTCACAGTTACTGACCATATTTGTGCAACATTATATCACAATACGTAAATTAATTTCAAAGGATCCTTGCATTATATTCGAACTTTAGTCTTTTTTTATTTGTTTTTTTTTAAAGCGACCCTTACAGCACATGCGTGGTTTAAGGTCACCAAAAGTCACATGCATACGAATTTATCTAGGTATTTTTTGTTGTCTTGCAAGACAATAAATATAAAGACACATATTTCATGTATTTCACACATTTTAATTGTAGATATCGAATGAAATTATACAGAAAAAGTACAATTTAGTAGAAATAATTCTAAGTTAAGGCATATTTCAACAGAAACTAAAATTTACAAAAATGACAGCTAATGCAGCTTTTCTGAGCCATCCACTATTGATTCAAAACGAATTTAATACATATGTACATGTGGTATTTACATTACATTGGAACAAACACTTCAGTGGGATAAAATTTACCCTGTGCCACTCTTTTCATAGGACCTGCCTGGTTTGTACTCAAGCTAGTACCTAATTACTAGTTTAGTTGCACATGTTAATCGATAGCATTCAGACGTGTAAGGTCGGTTTCAATTGTTTAGTATAAACGTTTGTTTGTTTGTTGGGGTTTAACGTCTGAGCAGCAATATTTCAGCTATATTCAGACAATGAACATGAAATGGATGATAAAATGAACATGAAATGATAAAAAAAGGATGGGTCACAAGGATAATAGAGTCGACAAATTTTGATTGCCACTAGAAAAAAGAGGGGATGGGTATGGCAATTTAGCCTCCTGTGGCGGAGCGCAAAGGTTCCTACTCCTATCGAATACCACAGCAGGGTTCTTTAATGTGCGAGGAACGTGGCATCTTTCCCAACACGGTGCACCACTATGGTTTGCTGTCAGGTTTTCCGTATTATAGCCCGACAACCCCAGCATGTAACATGCCAGGGGTACCCCATTCCACCACCTGGGGCACACATCCCAGTTGCTCTGTGGGCATAGCGCCTAACCCCCGGCTAGGTTTCTGAGCACTATTTAGTCGCCTTTTACGACAAGCTTAGCGCTGCTGCAGGCCTATTCTTTTGACACCCGGACCTGCACGGGGTTTTAGTATAAACGATATTCCAACTTGGGTAAACCTACCAGTTATGTTCTGATCTTATGTAAAATCAACCCCAATTCCTCCCATATGGGGTTGAGATTCACAGTACATCAAGTCATACAATAACTAACCAACTCTTGTCATGTCAAAAACTGTTTTAAATATACAGTGTTTTAATTTCTATGTAAAGACCCTATGAGCGAATAAATTTTAATACAAAAAAAATGCAATCCTTGATATAATATTTTTTCGGTTATATAAATATCATCGTTTCGTTAAAATACGAAACATTATTGTAAATGCGAATAAATCAACCAATTGTGATATGTAATCACCTGACCATATGACGGCCATGACAAGGGGACGTTCATATTATGGCACGACAAATTATTCCTTTTAACCATTATCGATATGTATACTAAGATCAAGAAGCGGACATTCTTTATTATCTATATTTGCTTTAATCAAAGACATTTCTATAAGATACATGCATATATCCTTAGTATAATTCAGCGAAATTCAGATTAACGGTAATAACACGGAACTGGAACTATGAATATGATTTGAGTTACTTCAGTTGGCATATTTTTCTTATTGTTCACATCTATCGTCATGGTGTATCCATCTGCACCATGAAAACTGTTTGTTCTTCTAGACATTCCTTAATAAAATTTTTTCATTCATATTTTTAATAATACATTAAATTTAGCACTGAAACATTGCTAAATGCATCTTTACAAGTATATAACACACAAGCAGAAGTCAAACCGGAACACGTTTTATAACTTCTATATAATATTAACAACAAAAATGTAAACAACATACTTCAGAATAAATCTACAGCTGTCAAAAACAAGATGTGACGTCTGAAATTCATATAGTTCTGTTCCTAAAAGAATAATGCAGTGCAAGCTATCAATAATTTTTGACAAATCGCTAGATTTTAATGAAAACTTAAATATTTTGTGTTTAAAAAAATATCTCAAGTCATCTAAATTTAAAGAATTAGCAATTTTTGTTGTTATGTTATATAGAAGTTATGAAACATTTGTTCCTTTTAAATTTGACTTGTGCTTGTGTGTTCTATACATGTAAAGATACATGTAGCAATGTTTCAGTGCTTGATTTAATGTATTATTATAAGATAATCAATATTGAAAATCCAATAGATTCTATTGTATTTGAGTGTCATTTACAGAGTTATCTCCCTTAATTTTGAAATTTACAGTGCATTCTATAGATCTTATTTCATAAGAATACGGGTTATATGAAAAACCGAATGTTAATTTCTGTTTACTGTGGTAATTTAAACAAAATATCAAAAATGAAAATATGTAGGTTTTTTACCCATGAGTCACATTTTGAATGATTCTCAGCTGGAGTGCTACTAAAAAGTTTCTCAGACGTAATTTGTGCATTTGGTTGTTGTTATGAAAATTTGATTTTGAGCGTGTAAGATGAAGGTGAACGATAACATAGTACATTCTGATTGTTTTACTGTGCTCTAAGTTGGCTTCAAGTTCTATCCTCCGCTCAGAATTAGGCATACATCTTTTTCCCGCGCAAAGACAGAAAGTTAAACACATATTTAACGTGTTACGCAAGTGAAGTGTAAAGTATAAAGCAAACCAAAAACTTGATCATAAATCATTTTGTTTTATGAAGGTATTTTTTTCACATGATGCACAAAACTTCACAATATTTTTTCCGTGGTTGAAACGAGTTGGTACTTAAATATTGGTTTGTTTTTGTGTTAAGAAAATAACATATAGTAAAACTGCATGCTTTTATCTAAAGCAGGACCGGATCCAGACACTGAAAAGGAGCGGTGTCAGCCCAGAATCCCCCGAAAAAAAGGGATGTTAGGCCATTATGAGCCTTTTTTCAATTTTACTCATGAATATAATAAATTTTCTAATAAAATGGGGGCAACCCCTGCATCCCTCTGGGTCTGCCACTGGATATGGTGAGTATGTCAAAGAGACAACAACCCCAAAGGGATGAAAAATGTCAACTGAAGGCCACAAATGGGTCTTCACTGAATGACGAGGAAACACTCACACCTGCTTAGAAACAGGACTTCGTAGTCTCTTATGGATAAAAACAATTTGAAAACAAAAAAAATTTGGCATCGATGTGCCCCAACTGACTAGGTCTCCCATGGACATTCTTTTGAATAGTTTCATATCGCCATCTTTGACCAATATTTTATGCCGTAAGTAACACCGTTACCAAAGAAACTGCCTGACAAGTTCACAGAACTGTACTTACTGAAATACTTTAGCTAGTTGTCTAGCTCGTGGGAAAAACCTTTTTGATGAGCAAAACCTGTAATTTGTAGCACATATAATGCAAATGCGAAGAGTTTGAATGTTTAGAAGTCCGCGTCGTTCAATTAAATTTCGTCACTTTTTATTGATACAGTGTTGTTCATTGCCATTTAAAGAATTAGAAAATTTACATGTGATCTCATCGTCCTATTAAACTTTTCAATTATTCATGAATCCATTCAAGAATCTTGTTTAGGTGATACACTGTAAACCGTTTTAACCAAACCAGTAAAGTTTTTGTTTACTAAACAAGTGTTCGGATTTCCTCGGTCACTGTTGCACATGGCATTGAAAAGGACACATGTACTACGTACAGGACCGGTTCATACAAGTTTTTTTGGGTTTATTTGGTAAGGTGCAATTCCATGGAAACAGACCGGTAGTTAGACATTCCAAAGGGAGGTCATTTTCTTGTTTTTAACCGTTGTTAATGCTGTTTCACCTCCATGGGTCATCCTTACCCCTGATGTACGATGATGCAACCCAACCTTTGATGTATAGTCAGGGGTGGATCTTGAAATATTTAATGCGGGTTCCAGGCTATTATTTGTCAATTTGCCCAAAATTTTACCCGAAATTAACAAACTTTTTACAAAGAGGATGGAATGGTGTCCGATTCCAAGATCTCCCTGGATCACTTTTTGACAAGTTCTATATTTACTCCCACCCATTTCGTCGTCATTGATCATGTAGTAATTTAGTAATATGATGTTAAAAAGAAACTAATTGCTATCAAATTGAAGACTTATCAAATAAGTATTATTTCATATCAGTGAAAAATCAGTAATTTCGATTGGATAAAATCTTTTCACGTGGTAGTAATTAACCTGCAGTATAAAGTTTTACCAGTTAATACCATAGTGTAATAATACCCGCGGGCACTACAACGTCGTGGTAATTAATGCCCAGTTACGAATCACCTCATTCAAACGCATTCGTGATCAAGCAGTTGTCAATGGAAATATGCAGAAACACGATTTGCATGGGTTTCTGAAAAAAATCAAGGATATGGTTCCTCAATGAAATAAACATAATAGTTATTGATAAACTGGTCAATATTGTGATATTTAGACTGTCCGTAAGACAGCGGTATTTATCACGATATTGACCAAATTTAAATGGTCGTCCCTTAAAATGAAGTCGACTTGACATGTTGCTGTGATGCAATTACTTGGTGGAGCAAATTCTTTTCATTGTACCCAACAACAAAGATATTGAGACAAACACGTTCTCGTTATACAAATAAGTAATTGTTTTACGTACACATGTAGCGAAAATAGCAGAGTAGTCTCGATTTGGTATTTTCCTGTAACAAGAGTCAGGAACTCTGTACAATTGTAGTAATACATTGTACATTGCTAGAATTCATGTAATGATTAGAAATAGTGTATGTACATTTTGGGAAAACTATTGACCAAACTTTACGACAACGTGATGACTTTTCATTCAGAAATGTCAACTTTCCTTTTGTGGCAACATCCCTTCAGCACCTGCATATGGAGTGTTCATTTCACAACTCGCACACGTTATGCCAGAGCGTGCCGAAACTACGCAGACTTATTGTATCGCGCTGGACTTCTAACAAGTATGCTTCTGGAACAAGATTATATTGCTACAAGATTGACGTCATCACTACAGAAGTTTTATGGACGTCATCATGAACTCGTTACGGTGTATCCATCTGTGCCATGAAAACTGATTTGTTCAACGTGTCATATATAGTTTTCCCGTCCTCTTTCGTCTACCCCGGACTTGACTTTTTATGAGCAACTCAGCAGTTGCTTCTAGAAAAGCAGTGGACCCTTACCCTACCGGTGCACCTGGTCCATGCTTCCAGTATTTAGTGGAATCCGAGTTGCTAATTTGCGTTTGTTACTTTGTATGTATTATTTTAGTTACTTTATATTCTTTGTTGTGTATGTCTGGTCTTTGTCCCTGGATTACCGCTAGAACTTTGGTTCTCTCTGGTTTGAGGTAAGTTTAAAGATTCAGTATAAAATAGGTTAAAATGCACTTCAAATTTTTTCCTGCCATTTTGATTAAATATAAAATCTGCTAAAATGGATGAACGTTACTGTGGATTATATACCGTTACTACTGCATTTGAAACAATGTTTTTTTTTGCTGAATTTAAGCAAATATAAATAAATGAAATAGTGAGAAAAAAAATAAATATCACGGTATCCTGTTAGGGTCACTTGAAAAAAAAATGTCGTAATTCGGCATACTATGTCGAAGTATGTCGAGAATGAAGATATAGTTATTTCGAAGTTATGACAGACTATATTGAAATCTCGATATCGTATATTGAAATTACGACTACATCGTTACATTGGTTTGAATGACCAACTTGCAATTTGATCAACAGAATTGTAATATAAACCATTTGAACATGATTTTTATTGGCTTTTCAATGCTTTGGTCTTCTAATGATGTGTTATGCCCATATCACGCTTTGAATAATACATAATAGTTTTTACAATTTGGTGATGTTTTGTGTCAAGACGGCGCGTGAAATTTTATCGTACGGGCAACGTGCTGTACAGAACTACGATTTACATGGTTAAATGATTTTGAGCGTTATTGCTCGCGTGCAATAATCTGCTTGACCATATAATCTCCGCAGACTTAAAACATCTTTCCAATTTATCATGCATCACTCCGTTATCTTTTACGGATTCGTATATAATCTCCTCTGCAGACCTGTATAATATAATCTCATCTGCAGACCTGTATAATATAACCGGTTCCTGATTCATCACGTATCACTCCGCTAGCATTCGCAGATTTGTATAGTCTTCAATGCAGAACTGCTTCCCGTTTTACCACATATTACTCCGCTAGCATTCGCGGATTCGTATAGTTTTCAATGCAGAACTGCTTCCTGTTTTGCCATGTATTACTCTGCTAGCTTTTGCGGATTCGTATAGTCTCCTCTGCAGACCTGTATGATATAACCTATTCCTGTTTCACCATGAAAAACTCCGCTAGCTTACAAGAAAATTTGATACAAAAGTGCTACTCATTACAGTCAAATTCCGCTGCATTGTGATAATTTGCATAAAAAGGCGGATTGTAGTACTGACTATGACAGAGCAATAGCAGGTATACCTTATGCTGAGATTGCACTCACGACCGTCTCCTGTGCTAAGTTATACAGAAAATTTGCTATTCAGTGGAGATCCAGAGTTTTAGGTAAGGGGGCCCCAAAAAAATTCATGACAGGATCACTGGTGAGAATCACGAAGTGAGTGTTTTTCATGATTTAAAAAACATACTTTTTCAACAAATTTTTTTCTAAGGGGGGTGTCCGCCCCGCCCCCCCCTTGGATCCGCCACTGCTATTTCACTTAACTCCGTAGTACATGTCATTTTAAACAAACTCTTGCACAGGTATGCTATAATATAACCGCTTCTTTTTTACTATTTGTGACGTATCACCCCACTATATCCCCCTCCACTAGGCTCTGATATACAGGCCTCTCAAATTTTCGTGGTTATAGACTGTTTACCAAACTTTATTTTCTAGTTTAAGACAAAAAATCAATTTTCTGTCGGAAATGTGGTAATTTGTCAGACCGAACACGTTTGGATGCAATCGAGACATGCACTGCCATTTCCGCTACACTTGTTTAAAATTAAGAGAATGGCTGGGAGGTAATAAATGGCATTTTGTGGTCAGGATTCGGATGCGTGACAATTTTCTGGATGTCTCAAGTAAACGCGTAACTAAGTTACAACTGAAATTTTGTTTTTGTCTACAAAAGCGTATGCCTCCCCACGTTCTAAAGTTTAAAAGGGGATGACTCTCGCATGATTCAACGGATAGTAAATTCCTGACAACATGCATACTATATCCTTATTATAGCTACCGATAAGTGGCGCTTACAAAAGTATGACAGACAGGGCAAAAACAATAGGCCTTTCAACCAAAGTGAGGGACTATCATAATTGTGTATCCATCAACCACAGTGAGGGAACGGTGGACATCATAAGTGTGTATCCATCAACCAAAGTGAGGGACCGGTGGGCATCATAATAGTGTATCCATCAGGGTTAAAACGGATTCAGGGGAAGTAGCAGTATAAATATGTTTATATCAGACATCAAATAAATAAAGTCAAAGTAAAAAAATAAACCTTAGCTTTTACAATATTGGGCACTTGCTAACGTAATGTTAAGATCACGATCTGACCCCGAGTCTGATTACTGGGAATATGACAAATTTGATGCATTTTGGCAAGTTATTTTCTGTTTTTTATTTCCGTCCTTTTTTGCCGATTTTTCAACTCCCTAATTCTTCCGCCTCCATAGCATTCACTACCCGGTTTCTAATAGAGTTCTCTAGGTTAAAAAAATTCTTATTAACATATTCTAAAGAAGTGGGGACTGTAACCATAACACAAATATCAATGTAACAAATATGTGCTTAACAATTTTGGGCGGATCTGTAATGTCATTTTAATCGGCCGTTTGGCTCTTCTATTCAAGCTTAACTGTGTTTGGATGATAAATGAAGGATGCTCATGTTACACGGAAATACTTAACTCTCTTACCAAATCATCCGTTTTGAACAAGTAGTGAATTATATTGTGATAGCGTGCACGAATTTTCATCACGTGTGGGGTAATTGTCTCTTTGATATAGTTCTCCTTAAACTCAGTGTGGATTGAGTGTAGTTTCCCCTGGTTGAACCTCCTGCATATATTTGGAAGGTTTGCGATCGATATTAGCACCGAGGCTATATTATGATGATTCTCAGGATTGTGTATCAATTGTAGTAAAGCATTATTGTAAGTGTTGCATGATACAATTTTTATGTATAATAACAATACATATAATTATTCTTTTGTGTTAATTTCTAATTTTCCTGTAGAATTTGATCTTCCGTTGTTACAAAAGTGCATGAATGTGTATTTATTTGATCAGAAATTTTTGCGGTGGTCTGTTGCTTTAAGGACTCACGGTTTATAAGATAACTGTGTTGCATGCTACGAAATAAATCAACTGATAAATGTGTTAATTGGTTTCACCCATAGTTGTACAAGATAAAGTTATATGAATCTTGTAGCTTAGTAATACTATTGAGTTCTAAGACCCCCTTTTTTTTATGGAAAATTTTGTTAACCTCCCGCAGAATATGTTAACTGGTTTCATCCATAGTTGTACAAGATAAACTTAATTTATATGACTCTTGTAGCTTAGTAATACTATTGAGTTCAAAGACCCCTTTTTTATGTAAATTTCAACCTCTCGCAGAATGTGGGCAAAATGATCAATTTATAGCCTGGAACACCCCTTTTAAATTATCTTGAACACCCCATTTTGCAATATACACGTATATTGTGTTTATATTCTGCGCATGAGAGAACAAAGTTTAGTTAAATACGAGAAATTCTCTAAATCTGAAATTCCGAAAATTTGAAAATAAATAATCATCTTCTGGCCAAGACTGATGTATAAAATTGTAACAGGACTATATGTTAAAATAAGTTACTTATGTAGAAAACAATGTTTCAGCCTAAAAATAATAATTTTACAATAGTTATTCAAACTGACTTTGAATTTAGATATTCACCACTTCAGCGTTGGGTCCGGGATGGTCTGGCAGTTGGAATCTCCCTTTTGTAGGAAAAAATGTTAATTTTGATAGCTTGGATCCCTTTTATAAATTTCTGGGTCAAATCCACATTTTTATAAATTTGTCATGCTTCTTAAATTATTACCAGAATAACTCTCCATTTTTGGGGGTATAGTTAAAACAACACTGTAACCAACATTTATGTTATTTTCAAAGGTGAAAATTAACGGCTTCTTATTAACAAATATATTTAAGTTCCGATTCATGGATTTATGTATTTTGAGCCATAAACAGTAAATTGTAACTTTTGATGCCGTTTCTTTTTCTGTATTGCTCCTCTAACTATTACTGAAGGGTACGAGAAAAATGGGTGCTAGGATCAAATAAAAGTTGATTTACAAAAAAAAAACAAAAACAAAAACAAAAACAAAAGCAAAACAAAACAAAAATAAAACACAAGACGAGATAGGTATATTAAAGAATTTGGTTACCATTAACGAAATGCGGGCATATTTTTGTGAAACAATATTTTAAACATTTTTCGCTAAATCTGAATTTTATAGATTTAAGGTTGTAAAAGTCAATTTGGCTATATCAAGAGAAATGTGTATATTGCATATGTAGTCACAGGACAGTACATGTTAACCTCCTAAGACCGTATATCAAATACTTTAGTTTGACTTCAAAATTCAAATTCTCTCTTGATATAGCCAAAATGACCTTTATAACCCTTAAACCAATAAAATTCAGATTTAGCGAAAAATGTTTTTTTTACCGCCATCTTTCCAAAGTTTCTTTTAAAAAGCTTTACAAATACGTTTATTTCTGGAGATAATGATGTATAAATAATTTTATAGTGTAATCAGATTTCTGTGAGGCGACACCTTATACAAATATTCCCTGTTTCTTAGACGGAGTAGTACTCAACACAATATAGCCTTTTACTCAAACTTTCCCCTAAAATGTCCACAAAGTTAAACAAAACCACTAGACTGAACTATAAAATGAAAACTGTCTTAACCGGACACTTTCTAGAGTCCAAATATGTGTTTTGAACCTTGTTAAATCGTACACCTGTCAAAAAACGAACCAAATCTAAAGTCCAAAAGAGGTTTGGGTTAGGCATGTTATGATGTATTGAACCAAGTCTATGCGAAACAAGTATTATCTTAAAAAAAGAAAGCCGAGACAGTATTTTTATCAATTTAGATCGAAGATCAGAATTGATATTGCAGTGGCCAGAGCCTTTAGATCTGTAAAGCCTGATAGCAACTGTAATTAATTGACACTACCGCAGTAAAATAGTCCCATTGGCATATCCCCATTTAGGATCAAGTACAGATAGTTAGGTCCATTTACAGGTATTTTTTTTAATTTAGTTCGATGTTTTAGTTAATTTTTACCGTGAACTAAATATGCTGATTAATTAGGACTGTACATTTGTATTAACAACGATCCAATTAAAAACGGATCAATAATGCATTTCTCGGGATGGTGTCAGTCTGTTGGCTGGTGATATTGCTTTTTGTAATAATCATTCTTTTGGGCTATTTTGGCCATTTGTGAGGATAATAGAGCTGCGGGTGCTCCAGGGCCTTAACAGTGCATGACTAGTAACTACACGAGGCATAATGCTTCAATTATATTCTAAGACTTTGGCGTTTATGTTAATGTACATGTGTCTGGAACTAGGTGCCTAACTAAGTACTTTAAATGCCACATAGATGTCAATGCGATAACTTATCAACTGAAGAATGAAGAATGTAGCTAGCTGAGAGGGACATGTATCTAAGGAGAAAATTTATTTTAGTTTGAATGATTTGACAGACAGTTTCGACCATAGAGGTCGATAAATTGAATTTCGACTTGAAAAATTTAGAAACTGGGAAAGGCCAACTAATGGTTTGTTGTTCAATTACACAGTATGTCGGAGAGCTTTGTGTTCATTCATCTAGGTGTTTCATGTAAACCGACCTCGAACCTGAGTATTACGCAAACAGGCGCACTGCTACGATGCAAAATGAATAGTGTGTGTTTGTTTTTTTTAAAAGACCTTCGTAATCAGAATGGTGAATTTTAAAAAAAATAAATAAAAGAGTTCAATATTAACCATTTACAACAATATGCTTATGTTTAGATACGTTTGAATTCGTTTCCAAAATTTTCCTTTTATCGGCCAAATTTTTGCAATTTGACGATTATTTGCAGCGTAAAAATTCAAACGAACGATATAAATTGATTCAGTACATGAGTACTTTGATTTTCTTTTGACCTACAAGTTTCTACATTTCATTAAAGAAAATAACACTTGACACGTCAAATCAATTTTCGACAGAGTTTTTTCGAACGTCATTAAGTTGATCAGTATTTGGCCAATCAGGAAACAGGTGATCAGGTGACTTGCGTTTCTATAGAATGAAGAGCATCATCACACGATAAAAACCGAAACTATAGGTAACAGTCCCTGAGCGGTCAATACATGGAGGCGTTTTACTTTTTGTCTCTTTACAATCTAATGTTTCGTCAAACGATATGAACAATCACTTATAAAATAGAGCAAACATAACACTATAAGATGAAAAACTTTTCTGTCCGATCTTCGTGGACTCCCCCTACTATTTGTGGGAAATTAATTTTTCACATGTCCTTAGAAATGCTACATAAGTGAGAGTTTTATTGAATCAATTTACATATTTTTTAAAAAAAGTCTAAAATATGCACTTCACTTTAGGAGTCTATGGAAATATTAATGCAAGATTGAGACCTATACCGATTACGTCGTAAAATTTGGACAAGGCAAAGAAATGCCCATAATTAGAGCGAACATCAGGCCAATTTTTAGCACATGTTACTCTATATGGGTAATATAAAATCAAGTACCTTCATTTGATATGGTAGTTATCATTATGCAGAGTATTTCAAGGTGTGTTATGTTATTTGTCAATATTCACTGTTTCAATCATATATGTCATATTTGTCTATAAATTGCTCATTTTTGCCCACAGAGGTTGACAAAATTTTCCATAAAAAAGGGGGTCGGATCCGGAACCCCCCGCTGGACCCGCCACTGGCAAATACAATTTTAATTTCGATGTTAAACTCCATCGATCTCCATCGACTTGATCGAACGATTGCCAGATGTGTTTTTGTATGACACGTTTGTATGTAATGAAAAAAAAATAAAGAACTAGATTATCTTATAGACCAAATTTTGTAATGTGACTGTAAGTCACCAAACAATTTACTCGACGAATTTTGATACTAACATCAAATTATAAGGAATGACCATTATATTTTTGGAAATATTTGATGAACAATCTCAGTGTACGTGGTGCACACTGACAATAACTTGCTACGCAGGTTCTTTATTGTGCGCCACGTGATTGAGGTTGTTTCTTCATAAATCGAAAAATGTGACAGTCATTCATTACTGAATTATATAGTTTTTCCGTGTCATAGTATATATGTTACCGGATTGATTTGCATGATAAACTTTAATCATACAATCATTCATACATTCATTCATTCATTTATTCATTCGTTCGTTCATTATATTATATTGACGAATTTGACGGGACAGTATGAGGAAACAGACTTTAATTTATGGACGGACTATATTTAACGATATATGCGTTCGCGCGCTATACTAAATGCATAAGCACCCGCACTTCACTGGTATTTAAATGGAATCGGGCAATATTCGTTGTCTAGTAGTTAGTCACATGTAGGGCGGAGGAGTTATTTCGCCGTCTTTCAGGTAGTGATCTAAAGATTCCTATTTGTTAAATTCATTTTGTTTTTTTAAGTTAATGATTAAGGAAGGTAATTTACAGATTGGATTTTAGTATATTGAGAGGTCTATTTTCTGAATAGAAAGATCTAAACTTTGGAAATTGAATTTAACTGTGAATCGAACATTTACATAATAATTCATAATTACCAAGTTAGTTTACTTTGCGGAAAATAGTTTATATAGATTATGCATGCTACGCGCATATGATTTTTGGCGATTTTCGTAGTCGGAATTTATAAAAAATACCAAAAAATGGGATTTTCGATTTTTCGGTTAAAAGTCACATAAATCGACTCCACAAGTTATTACTCAACTAAAACGTCTCAAACGTACCATTCGATAGATGATATAATTTTCTACATAAATGAATCACGAAAAACTACTTTTCAAGAAAGGATTTTCATAAAATGTTAAAAATATTACCCCTACCCCTAGAAAACTGGTCTAAGTTTCAAACAGAATTCTCATTTACAGCATACTGACATTGTAGGACTCATATTTTAGGCACTTATAATTAAGATAATGATGTTCATATCTGATCAATTGAGGCGTTAGATTTTCCTTTTTGGGTGACAATTATTATAAAATCGTAAAAAGGTGAATTTTCAGAATCTCAGAATTTTCTTCTATATCACCCGATATAGTCTTTTTTCAGATTACCGTGGTTTAAACAAGCTTTTGTGTGACACAATACATTAATATAGTGTTTTAGTTTCATAATGAGCCCAAGTAATGAATATTTGAACTTTTCAAAGTCAAGTTAGGTGAAAAATTGCCACCCCTACCCATGAAAAAAAAATGCCTCAACATGAACTAAAATGTTATTTTTTGGCTGATAAACGGTGTACGATAGATATGTTGGATACTATTGATTTAATTATCGAAGTATTCAACATATCTTGTCATTTCAAGCGTGTATTTTTCAGTTTCAATGTGACAATGATGAGTTTATCATAAAAATGGGAAATTTCGGACATTTATTTTGCCTTCTAGAAAATACCATATAAGTCATTTTTTACTAAAGCATTAATACTCTAGGGGTGTTGACATTGAAAAATATGTAAGCGATGTTTTGGCGGGGTATGGGTAGGGGCACATTTTTTTCATTTTACCGCAAAATCCTAAGTGTTACCGCCCCTGTCTTGGTATCATTGTAAAGCTGGGACACTGGGCTACACGATGATACATTTGCTTAGTTTGTTCTCACATGCTATCCAAGGAAGGCTTAGACGCTCTAACAATTGAGTCAAAACAATCTTGGCTTTTTGAACCAGTGGGGTACAAATATAGGCTTATACTGAAAAAGAATCCGAGAATATTCTTTGGCGACAAATTGATTCGGTAATGGGAGGTATAAAGGTACATAAAATCATAATGAAGTTGATGTGTTTGTGTGTGTGTGTGTCGGGGGGGGGTGCACGGTGGACCCTCCCACCCCATGGATTATTCCTAGATAATTGTTATTACCCTTCATGTCATTCCGCGAGGTAAGGCTTAGATAGATTGTTGTGCATGCACCACGTATGTTCATCGACTATCACACGGTTAACACAAAAAGGTTTATTCCAATCTCACATAAATATTACAAAATATCTATGATATAGTTCAAGTCCGAAGAGTCTTTATATATAATATAACTTCATCCGCAACATAAAACAATTATCGCTATACGATAATTTTCAACCTCACGCCAGTCGAGTGAGAATGGAAATTATCGTATAGCTGCACAACATACGTGACGTCACGTAGCACTCCTCCCAAAAATAGTTCCGAAAGGAAACTTTGCAGCGCTTATAAAACTTGCATATTTAGGTTAGGAAAAACTGAAAATAAAAAAAAATTTAAAAAAAAACAAAAAAAACAAGCAAACAAACAAAACCGTACACTTCAGCGAAACAGCGATAAACAGATTATTCAATAATCAACGAGATAAGCATGAGAAACTCCCTCTCTCTGAAAAATATATGTATAAAAGTATGGTTCTGTCTAAAAACCAGGCAGGGGTGATTCATCATATCTTAAGATAAACAATAAAACTATATAAATACATTTCTTAGGTCATAAAAAACAACTCTTCCTATGTTCATGTCCTTGGATCTGCTACTTATCGTCAAATATTTTGGACTGGTTTTAGTGTAAACATTCTAGCGGGAAGTTTTCCTGTACTTTTTCTGTAGTAGAACATAACCATTATCTTAGTGTTAAAATCTCCAGTGGGCAACTTTTATTAGCACTTATCTTTCCTAATACAGTTTCTATGGGGCCTTCAGGAAAATTTGCAATGTAAAATATGTGTTATTAAGCAATGCATGAATCGCAATTTCATGTTTTTTTCAGAGATGAATGTTGGTTTCTAATTTTCTGTAATCATAAAAATGAAATAAATCACATACAATGGAATTAAAATAGAGCTATCAATTGTTCCATACAGTCACTACATGTAGGATCTAACTCGATTACTAAGCTTTGAAATTCTACTAAACAAATAATATCGTCTCCTTGTTACCTTTTCCGTTATGATCGAAGTCAAAAACAGGGCATTGGTAACTAGTTTGAAGGTGCCCATCGACAGCCGCGCTCATACGACTGCTGAAAAGAACTATTTTGGACAAATTTTGCATGTTTTATTTGGAAAATGTGGTTGCAGGATACAGTCGGATTGGCTCGGAGAAACCTCGACTCTTTCTATAGCTCGTCAAGTTAATTTGAAAGTCTCCGGCAATATACATGTACATGTTATTATTACACTTCTACAGCCTGCAGTTGAAGGTGGTATGATAGATTACCACACGAAACGAAGTGGTGTATGGATCTAGTATACGTAAGTATACTACCCTCTTAATCTTGCCCTTCCTCAAGAGGATGTACAGGGGCGAATCTGACGTAAACCCCCTGAAATAAGGAAAATCGTTTTTTCACATGAAATTTTGATAAAAAATTCTACCCGATTTTTATACCCCTTGAAATAGGGAAAACAAATTTCACATGAAATATTGGTAACAAATTCTACCCGAAAAGTTACTTGCCTAGCTTTGCTGAGTAAATTTAATTGTATATACGTGAAATCCTGGACCAATCCCTGGCTCGTACATAAAAAGCGATTCAAAAATAAACTTCCAAAGTCGCATATTGCACGTAATGACACTAATTCTACAAAATTCCCGCAGGAGAGTGGAGCCAAAATGCAGCCTTGTATTGATTTGGATAAAAACATTAATATGCTGTTGAAGACCAAACTGGTATTGATTTTTCGTTGTTATCAAATTCAGTCCAGGGGCGGATCCAGGCACTTTGAAAAAGAGGGGTACCAACCGGGGTTCCTCAGAAAAAGGGGTGCTACAATGTAGTACTTTATTTGCCGATTTTTGTTGATTTTACACATGAAAATGACAAATATTCCAATACAAAGGAGGGGTGCAAACCACCTGCATCCTCCCCCTGGATCCCCCACTAACAAATTAACCCAAATCATATATTTCAAATATAAATTTATAGTCTGGATTTAGAGTGAAGGAATAGGTCAGCAAGTAGTGGACCACAATTTGTTCCCATTGGAATGGACATCAAGTAATTTGTAAATCTATGGCACTCCTTCACATGAATGTTTTGTTTCATGTTTAGTTAGCTATCATTTCCGCAATGGCTTCCTTCGTATCTTATTGATAATATTTATCAATATTAAGTCAAGTGTCATTAGCACTAGAACCCATGATATAAACCATATCAAAGTTATATAGTTGATGATAAATTATTCAGTTAAACTAGTTATTGAAGAAGTTTCAGGAAATCACTTTCTCGGTGCCAAAATTTGCACAAAATTAATAAAAAAATTTGCCTCCGACTTTAAATTGAACAAAACCTCTCATATAGTAATTGAGATTCAATGTTATTTATTTTATAAGTTCTTTCATTTATTCATCTTAACTATAAGACTGAGTACATAGTGGAATCTGTTTGTTGATTGCCCTATTCAACACACCCTGTCCAACCAGGCAATCAGGGTTCGGCGGTTGGAACACCACACTTTTTTTCTGAATAAAAAGTTATTTTGTGCATAAATTTGGTCTTGTTCTCCTTTTAATAGATTTTTAGATAGAAGCCCCGATTAGAACCAAACTTGGGGTATCCTGTTTTGATGAATTGATGTAGCCCCCATTATTGTAGGGATGTTTTGATGAATTGATGTGGGGATTTTTGATTCGTCGAAAAACATGACCGCGGTTACTAAAATATAACATAGGGGTCAGACATTAGATTTTTAGCATATATCTCCAAACCGTTGGGTTTACCTAAATTTTGATATGGGTAAAAGTGTTCAGCATGACGAGATTTATCTGCGGTCAAGTTTTCGTTTTAATCCATTAAGCCATGTAAGAGTTGTTGCCCTTTTTCAAAGTTTTTTGCTATGTTTAATGTTATTTCTTTCAGAAAATCTAATGCTCTGACACTACGTGACCAATTGAAACCAAACTTGGTGCGAATGTTCCTAGGGTTATCCTGCATAGAACTAATGTTGGGATTTTTGATCCGTCCAAAAAATATGGCCGCCGTTACTAAAATATAACATTGCGGTCAGACAGTAGTTTTTCGCATACATCTCCAGAACACTTAGATTTAGCCAAATTCTTTCCATAGCTGAAATGATCCTTATTATTAGGACAACAAAAGTCTTCAAGGATAAAATTTGTCAGACGACTCCTTGTAAGAGTTATTGCCCTTGAAAGGGGAAAAATAACAGTTTTTTTTTACAGTTTTCAGCCAATATCTTGAGAACTATGATAGATAGAAAGATACTTTCAATTGCTGAAATGATCCTTATGGTAAGTCCTATCAAAATCGCGGGTCAAAATTGTTTGACAACTTCTTGTTAAATTTATTGCCCTTGAAAACAAAATTCAACCAGTTGAGCGATTCAGGATCCTGGGAGCCTCTTGTTATTGATTTCTGGACCCGCCACACACAAACCCGATGTCTGCTATTTCCCAGAAATGAAATACAAACTGTAGATACTACAAGAGTAATCAAGGGAACCAAAACCTGAGCGGTAAATCAAACGAGTATATTCCAAGATATATACTTGAGAGGGAAAACGAGCACACGCAACAAAAATAACACGTACAAGGAAACACAAGCGAAGCACTCTTCTGATAAAGGACTTCGAATTCTAGACTGGACGCAGCTGAAACATTTACAAGAATTTATAAATCAAATCACACTTATATTCGACTAAGGACCTGATTAAGAAAGACATAAAATGCATAAAACTAGCGTGATAAATAATTTTTGAATATTTCCTTGCACTTCAAACTGATGTGGCTCGATATTGTTTTCTCAATCGCCCGGATTTTGTTACCATTTCTAAAGACAACTTCGATTTTCTTTAAATTCAGAGATAATTTTAGATGAGAGGTGTAAGTCTTTGTAAGAATCAGGCAAAATGGAAAAAAAGCCAAATCATGCATTTCGAAAACCCACCTATCGGACAATATAATTTCACTCAAAGATGATAACTAGATTTGAAAAGATCACTATTTGATCTCTGGATCACTGGATTTGTTCAGAAATTTTTCAATAGAAATTTAGAAAAAAATGTTTTTTGACAAAGCTATTTGCCCTTCGAAATGTTCATTTTTAGTGCATTGCAATGAGGTAATAACTCAATTTACCTAAATGATATGGACAATCTTGTCTTTTTTCCCTAATTCTAATGGAGCAAATAGTCACGTTACACTTTCAAACTGGTGGGTTTACTCATGTCATGTTTCACACACTGCCTGATTCTTATATCAACACGTGTACAAAATTTAGAAGTTTGATTTGAACAATTTGGCAGTTCACGTATTTATAAACTATTGTTATTTTGTTATTATTGTTGATTTTAGGGCCAGGGTCCAGTTAATGAAGATGAAGAAAAAAAACACCGTCCTCTTCGGAGTGCCTATTTTTATTGTGATGTTTTTTGGTATAATACAAGTAATTATGAACAGACAGAGAGAGTACATAAACAGCAGAGATGTGGAGACATCAAAATACATTCTTACGAGTAAATCCATAATCGACCGAGCCGACATAAGGTCGAAAACGTTTTCAACTGATACACAACTTCCCTTTGGGCGGGATATTGCAGATGTCATTGCAGTTGCTATGAAGATGAATTCGAAACCTTTACTGGTAACCTTGATCAACAAAGCCTACCTAGAATTCGCTTTGAGTTGGTTGTGTAACACAGAGAATATGGGAATTCATAAGCAGGTAAATTAACCTTTGACCTGAGAGGAAGTTGACCAAGGATCTGTATTAATTTCGTATCTTAAAAAAACAAAATATTTATATGTTCATATCTCACAGTTGTGTTAAATCATAAAGAAAACAATGCATATTCTAGCTGTAAAACTGAAAGGCATAATGATATTTAAAAAAAATATCAACACATTCAGTCAGTTCGCCTTCTTGCAGGTTACAACTGTGTATTAACCAAAAGACAAATGAGCAATCGATAAGTCGATTTCAACAATATGTGAATAGGTGGGGGAAAACGAACATAATTATATGATAAGTCAATAGTTTACATGAAGAAATATATGGATAGTCAAAAAAATATATGAAAAGGGTGGTGTTACAGAATCCCAGCTGCACTCACTATCAAAAAAGTATTGTGAGTCCCCCCGTATCAAATATGCAGCCAGACTTTTATATACTAGTATGGTTGCATATTTGGCCGTTGTGGACTAGCATAAAACTAAGCAAGTCGGAACTACTCGGTCATTTCCGCTATTCTAAAAATAACTTTTTTTATAACGAGTCTTGATGACAACTAGATTGGTTTCAGTCCTTGTAATATTTTTTTACCATTTGGTGGGCGTAATTATTTTGATTCAGCACCCCGGAGCTGCACTTTCATGACGTTATTGATACATGTAGTAGTGATCCCATAAAATTCGAAATTCCCGCTCTTAAATACTCAGCTTTACCGATCCGAAAAGTTGTATGGGATGAAGCCAGGCTATATACTGACAAAGGATAAAATCTCGTTGATCTCAGTTACAAGTATGACTGAAATGGACTGGTGTTCTGGAATATGGCTACAAATTCCCGGTAACCGGAAGTTGCTAAAATTAATTGCTATTCTCTGTTACAATCAGGCAATGGGTGAAATCATGGTGGAAATAACACATACGCCTTTCCATGAAATCTTATTCAAAATGTTATCTTAAATGCAGAAATGTTTAAGTGTCAGTAATTCAAGGTATAAATATTATGAAATGAATTGCATTTTCATCATCAAAGGGAGAATAATTTTGCAGTTAGTCTATTGGCCTTAATCAAGGTTTAGGTTCTGTTACTTTATTATCAAGCTCCAAACAGCGTCTGCCGTTCGAAATTCACTCTAGAGTAAGCATTAGAGAGGAAACGAACGCCTACCGCTGCATGGAGCTTGGTTTATTATGTATATACAAATCTTGTAATGGTGACAAAACAATATAATTGTAGACTTTTTCCATGAAGAATTGAGCTATCTGTACCCAAAATACATTTTAAACTTTTATTGATAGTTGTAACATCGCCTATGTCTCGACGAACGGGAATATGCGAGGCGAGACTTCCCTTAACAGTCATGACGCGTGACTGTATTTGCATTGAAAGTTCGAACAATCAAATCCTAAACGCACACAACTGCACGTCACTTGCGACAGAAAAAAATGGACCATTCATGGTATTGCGCAACGATGTTAAGATACTTTATCCTGCAATAAGTTCAGTAAAGGGCAAATAACAGGTGTCAAATAAATTTTTGCTTTATTTGTATAGTAGCAAATAAAGCAATTACGCTCCGCACACCATCACAATCATGGTCCCGTCGAATTTCCTCTGTCAATCTGTCAGTCACAGCGTTCTGAAGACATTGTGCCATCCTGCTCCCAAACAAACATAGCCGTGTTTAATTCAATGTTTTACGGTGCAACTTTGAACATTGCCACTTCGAATGTTTACACACACAATCCAAAAAAATCAATAACTTTGTCAAAAGTGAAAGTAGGTCACGGAAGAATTTATTTCACATTAGAAAAACATGTTAAATGACGGAAATTGTTGTTTATTTTTAAATATTTATGTTATGTTTATGACTTGTTTGAAAGTAAAAGTTACATGTTCCAATATTTTGTCAAATACTGTCCATTTCTCAGAACTACTTTTTGTCGGGGATTTTCAATAAACGGCAAATGCTTGGGGGCCCACGACAGGTTCCTACTTTTGAATTAAATACTCCTAACAACATAAAACCATAAAAAAATGACTTATTGCAGGTTATACACAATATTAGTGTATTACAGAAAATATATAGAAATAGAATATGCAGAGCCTCGCAGTTACTTCCCCTTCCTTATCCTCATACAAATACTTTTTATATATTTTCTGTAATACACTACGATTGTTTATTTCAACCATTCGATTAAGGGGGAGGTAACTCCGTTTGGTAGAGTGGAGACCTCATTTATATTCACGAGTTATTTCTGTAGACAAATATCCTATTCTGCAGTCTCACAGACACAATAAATATATATTGACGAGTGAATGATATGTGGTATTTATCTATATAACAAATAAATGTGTTTACAATTCTTATAATTCGCACATTTTTTAAAAATTTTTTTTTTAAATACGGAATTTTCAAATCCTAAACGAACACAACTGCACGTCACTTGCGCACGTGCACTTGCGATAGAAATAAAATGGACCATTCATGTTTTTTGGATATAACAACTTGAATTAAATAATGATGTAATTCAGATTCAATCTTAAAAGTTTGCACGTGTATTATTTAACTACCACCAAAAGCTTTCTCAGGGGAGATAATATCAGCCTCTCATTTACAAGAAAATGTTTGATGTCAGATGGATAGAAAAAAATAAATAAAAATAGGGGGTCCATTCTAGTTGGTTATAAATAGGATGTTCGCGCCGTCATGTCTTCAAATAAATCCACATTTTGACATAATTTACAAAATTTTCAAAGTGGGGGTCCCGGGGTAGGACAACTCCAAGAACTCTACCCTAGATCCGACTTTTTGTATTCTCGTTTACACATACATTATATAAATGGTCATAGTTTTCTTTGTAACACACTATAAATTATTTTTTTTTCTTATAGGTACTTATTATATCAACAGACAACAAAACGAAAGAAACAATAAAGCATTTTTGGCCGGATGTAAATGTTGTATCGATTTCTGGTATGCACCTGGATGGTGATCAAAGTTACAGTCATGCTGGGTACGTGCGACTGACGAACTTCCGGGCTCATGTTTTGCTAGAGCTTTTGTTGCATCAAAGAGAGATTTTTCTCTTTGAAGTAGATGCCTTATGGGTAAAAAATCCAGTTCCGGTAATGTCTGGTATAAAAGGATATGACATTTTAGGTAACCCAGTTTCCGAAAGGCCGGGTCTAACAGCGATTGGATTTCTTTATCTTCATCCTACAACTGCAACCATTTTGACTTGGCGGGAACTAAACCGGAAGTTATATCAGCTTGACAAGAAAATAAAAGAATTGCCAACTGGAGAGCTGATATCGGAGGGCGACAATGATCAAATTTATCTATCGGGGATTATAAATAAAAGACTTGGAGGTTTAAAGAAAAAAGAGCTGCCTTTAGGTGAATATGCGGACGGGAAATGGTACAATATGCCAGAAGATAAGCGAAAAATATCACATCCTTACGTCATTAACAATAACTGGGTGATCGGTAACAACAAGAAAACATCTAGGGCGAAGGAGTGGGGACACTGGTTTTTAAAACAGGATAGAAGTTGTAATAAAGAACAAGTTAGAAAAGTAATAGACCAAAGGGAATTTTGGCACCCCTTAGCTTCTAGTTGATATATGCATTTCGGAATCTAGGCTCCACAGAATTCTATTATTCAACTTATTTCTGCTTCTGAACGAATTAATTGGTTATGTATAAAGCCAAGAGATCCCGAATGAATGAGAATGTCAATCGAAACTTAACTTCTAGTGATTGTGAATCTTGTCACGTGATCCTGCCTGTAAATTCACGAGAATGGGTCACAGTCTGTATTCAAAAACATAGGACTGGACTGTTTGTGGAGTAAAGACTACAATCCTCTTATATTTATGTAAATATAACGATAAGAATATGATGCTTAAGTTTTTGTAAGAATCGGGCAAAATGGGGAAAATCTGAAACATGCATGTAAAAAAACTCACTGATCTGAAAATATTATTTCAATCAAGGATGCTTTCTCTATTTGATATTACCATTATTTGATCAAATTGGTGTTTTTTTTTTAATTACCATGTTTCACCCACTGCCTGATTCTTACAGGGACTGACACTTAACAATTTCTACATTATACCGAGTGTAGTTATTTTAAATACCGTTAACTATGCATCGTATTGCTGCATCAGAAAGAAATAGTCTTCGGAATTGAAAGGTTTCCGGATTAAATATAAGGCAAGAACCACGTATAAGTCTGGTCTCAGCTTAATAATTAAATTTAGCGCTTAGTATATGGATTTTGTGGAACGTGGATGTACTGTGACGAGACAGAATACGTGCGCTTTCCCGTGAAAAAATGACACAGTTGAATAAGAAATTAATGCATGAACGCGATCATATCTTGCCAACATCGAATATGTGTTTGAAAATATTCTTTTAAAATAATTAACCGGTGATTGATTATTTCTCGCGGTTTGAAGTGACCTGAATTTTACACCTGGTTGTGACGTTTATCACTGGCCCAATACGTCATGATCAGCTGTTAAATGCAGGTCATTTTAATGGAAAACTCGAAATGAGAAGGAGAATCAAACACCCGCTTTTCTCACGCGAGCTTAACTTTGAAATCTCAGGCACCCTTGCGTAGGATGTAATAGTTTTCTAACCCTGAATTGTCTTTTGATGTATTTTTTGCTGATATAGATGTAAATTCGTGTTAAGTCGATGAACATATGTGACATTTTCGTCTGTCGGCAAAAAAAAAAAAAAAAAAAAAACATCAAAAGACAATTCAGAGTTAGGTCGATGAACATGTACTTCTGTGAGGTAGACCATCTCCCAGGCCGACCTATAATCGTTACATATCATTCCGCTATCTTATAAACTCTGCTTTAAAGAATGTGAAAAAAAAAAACACAAGGCATGAGCACTACTCATTACAAATTCGCTGCTGTATCCGATGTACTGATATACTGTATTTGTTTGCATTTTGGTTGGTATTAAATACTGAGTGGGACAGGGTTTAAATCTTTGAAATAACGAAATTTCCCACTGTGCAGGAGATGGAGGCAGACCTTGGATAGAACAAAAACAATTTCCTCGCGGAAGTGTATATGTAGCATTCTCTACACATGTCCATCGATTATCCAATAGTTTAGTACTAGAAGCACTCCAAATAAGCACCATGCAAAATGTGATTCACGGTTAGAAAGCCTACATATTTTTGTTTTTGATATTTTGTTTTAAATGTTATAGTAAACAGATATTAACATATGGCTACCCATATAACCCTTATTTTGTACTGTAGAATTCAAAACTAAGGGAAATAACTCTGTAACTGATACCAAAAATACAATAGAAACTGTGGGATTTTCAATGTGGATTATCTCTTAAGAGCAGACAGGTTGGAATGAATTTCATCATATAGACCTATAAAGCTACTTAATAACAAAAATAAAAATGTGTAGCCTTTTTTGGGGTGTTAAACATACTACAAAATTTGCATGATTCTTACGAAGACTACTACTTAACACAAAAGGGTTGTCTGCATGGGTTATGAAATGGGCGGGTTTTCACCGACTTTAGACTGACTGTACTGATACCGTCGACTTTTGATGATGTTGAAATTAAGATCATATAATCTGTAAATAGTAGGATATTGTGATGTTTAATGTGCAGTATATGATGAGCACCATGAATAAGATGTATTGGGGGAGGGAGAGTTAGGCCTCCCTTTTGTAAAAAAAAGTTTCTTTTTAAATATTAGCAAGTAATAACCTGGAATCCACTTTAAATGTGTGTTTTGTTTATCGTAATTGCTGGAACGTTTAAAAGAATCTGTATCCGTCCCTAAGAAGTCAGAAAGAACGTATATGCACGAGCACTTGAGGACATGTAAACGGGGAGCCCACCCAGGGATGGATTCAGAGATTTATAAATTGGAGTTGGCCACGGGGACCAAATTGTCATTTAAGAAAAATGCGAAAAATATGCATTATTTTCACTTGATTTTTTTTAAATACGCAGCTTAACAACGGTATTGTTCAGAAGGGTATGTAAGTCTCGTCACGTGACCCCGTGATTTGACGAGAATGGGTCCTAGTCTACCATTCAAAAGCATGGAGATTTGTCATTTAGAGAGCGTTTAGTTCAGTGTTAAGGCAAAACATCTTTTTGTATAAAAATACCGATAAAAAATGACAAATATCTATTTCTATATGATAAAGGTGGTAAGAAAAATAAACATAAAATAGAAGATTTCACAATGTAATACAGTGTTTCGAGTACCGGAAGTAAACAATAAAATATAGATCTATCTTCGGTTTTCAATACGTTCTACGTCGGAAATTCCGGTAATTTAAAAGAAAATGGAACTAGAACGAGACTTACATACCCTATAACGGGTACATGTCGAACTATATCATTGATTCATGGATGTTTTCAATGTTTTTACATTAAATATATGTCATTTAGATCTTTTTAATGTATTGTCATGGATAGTAAAAAGTTAAAATTAGTTAAAAAGCATTTTGGTACAATATTTGCCCATTTAATAGATCTAAATCATAAACTGAAGTCTTTGTGTGCCCATTAACATTAAAATTACATATTATACTTGTGTACATGTAATATACCCTAACTGATTTGAGTGGAACTATATTGTAATCACCTTGTCTTTCCGTCAGCCCGGTCCAACCGTTACACATTTCTGTAAATTTTCTCACTGCTATTTGAGAGATTGGTTATAGATGTTTGATACATTACTTTTGCATGATGACATGTAGCGTTTCCCCCTTCACAGGTTCCCCTTTTATTTACTTCCATTATACCTTACGACTTACAAGTATGCATCTAGCTTATCATAGTTACAATAAAACCTATACTTTTATATACATGTAACTCAGAAATTCGGGGAAGTTACATGTACAATATTTCGTTAAAAAAAAACTTTGTTCTAGTCCATTTGATTCAGATGATTTTTTCAAGACTCTTCAGTGTAAGAAGGTCCACCTTTAGTTTTCTAAATGTGTTCTTGGTGTGCATAAAAAAAGTGTCAATTTTGCTGTTTTATCAGAACTTTGTAGATTTTCTCTGTACTATTATGTTTTAAAATCATTGATAAGTTACTGGTATCGACTAGAAAACTTCACTGATTTTGAACTTTTGAAGGATGCTTATTTGTGCTGTAAATCTATTCATCATAGCAACAAATTGTCATGGTGTTCTATGGTAACTAAAATAAAAGAATACATGTATCTAAATATTAACCAAAAATTTAAAGATTTCGGTCAATCTAAATTTAAAAAAGATATTAAAAACAACTTGATCAACTCATATAGAGATAATTGGTACTCCGCAAAGGCTAAATTTGAAAATGGTAAATTATGCACGTACTTAACGTTAAAGCAGTATTTTGGTTTTGAGAATTATTTAGCTGAAATTAAAAAACTTTCAAGTAATAAATCTATAATTAAATTACGTATTTCAGCTCATAAACTTATGATTGAGATGGGTCAATATTCTAAAGTTCTTAGAAATGACCGTTTTTGTACCAAATGTCCGGTAAATGCTGTAGGAGATGAAACTCATGTTTTGATAGTGTGTGAAAATTTTTCTAATGATAGAAAAGTTCTTTCTGAGATTGTTGAAAATGAAGTTTCAAAAACAAATTTTTACATAATGAAAAAAATTATTTATCTTTTTACTTCTGAAAACCAGAAAATACTTAGTGCAGAGGGAAAATTTATTTGCAGCAATGTATAATATAACTGTATTATGTAATTGTACTTTTTAACGAATCAGTGCTCTTTTCCTCTTTGTATGTATACTGTACTCATGTAGCCCCCTGTGGGTCCTTAATTGACAATAAAATATGTTCTATGTTCTATTTATAAATGTATTTCTTAAATGCACAAATTCGTCAAAATGGGTTGAGTTGAGGTATTCTTAGCACGATGCAGTGTGCAGCACCTTGATTCACTTTACTTATGAAATCTCTGTATAATAAATTGGAATATTTTGTAATTTTTTTTTATCTTATTGTGTTCTGGGTTTTTTAAAAGCATTTTTAATACACTTATTTTTCAGTGTTTCAAGTAACATGTTATTGTGTTTGATTGTTTCAATATTTTTTAACGTGAAAAATATTTTTAATTTGAGGTATACGTTTTTTATATAACAAAATCAAGTTGGAAAACCTCGCATTAAATTTTGAACACATGGATGATGAAGAAAACAAAATAAAGTTTGACTCCATCAACTCTTCGACAAGTAGAAATCACAAATTCCTTCTTAAATCGGTCATTAGCTCAGAGGAAAGCGAACCTTAATCTAATTTCTCCAATGCTAAGCTGGTGATTAAAAATGCACGTAACTTTTTAACCACCGGGCGTTGATTAAATTGCTTCGAGAGTTTTTCCGCCATTTTAAATATCCGAGTTTTCTACAGGTTTCATTGGAGAAACAGATTCTCCGCCAATGCTTTCGGGGTTTACAAGTTATCTATCTCTCGATAGTAATTTTTTAAATTTAACCCACTCACTGAAGCTCGGGCTCGTGGGTTGAAATCTAAAATTTTAATGATCTTGAATATAGATATCTTTTAATCCCCTCAAGACTGAAGGAGACAATGAGAAATGATTGCTTTTTGTAAATTATTCTTTGTGTTGACTACTATTAATCACTACCTGTATATTCACGCTGCATTGGAATAGGGAGGTTTAGCATGCTTTTAAACCTAGATTTAACTCACTGTTTCGGTTGAAATGCCTGTACCAAGTCAGGACGTACTCCGATAATGTAATATCTATTTTGTCAAATTTTAGATTGGACTTGATTCTGGATCGGATTCTAAGTTGGTACTTTTTTTTAATTAATATGATATGATATTACTTGTCATCAATTTATTTTTTGTTATTGTTTATTTTTAGCATGTCACAAACCAGTCCAAGATTTCTATGAAAATAAATTTAATTTGTTTTGATTTTATTTGATTGATATATACTTTAACAAAAAGAAAAAAAATTTTCTTTTTATTTACAATTTTATACATTTCATTCAGGAATTAACACACGGAACGCAATTTCAATTTACGATACAGTTTTCTTTTCGAACGCCACTAAGTTGTCTGCATTTTGGCCAATCGGGAAACAGAATTTCGATCAGGTGACTTGCGTTTCCATGGAAGGACCTGCGTCGGAAAAATGGAAGAACCAACTAAAATGAATATATTATTATTTATCAAATATCATTTATATTTTGATAAATAACGTCATTATGAATTCGTGGATTGCTGTATGGTGTATCCATTGATCAGCAGTATGAGAATTGAACGATTTGATCCCCGTGTCATAGATTTCCTTTCCTCTCACGTCTACCCAATCGTGACATTTTTTTAGTGGAGTCCGGGTTGCTTGTTTCTTTAAACGTATTATTTTAGTTATTTCACATTTTTAGTAATTATCCTGATCTTTGGAATATTTTTTCCGCTTGAATCATGAAAACAAGGATACGGAACAGTACAAAATGATCAAATCACTAGACTACAAACGTGTATGTAGCACACACATGACATTTAAAAAGTGTAAGTTTTTGTAAGAATTTTGCGAAATGAGAAACTCAGAAACATGCATTTAAAAAAAAAACATCGATCTGTCAATGTAAATTCACTCTTGGATGCTTTCTCTATTTGAAAATACGATTATTGGATCTTTGCATCACCAGATTTGCTCAGGAGTGTTTCAGTAGAATGATCGAAAATGAAGATCTACCCTTGATATGAGCATTATCAGTCACTCAACTGTGCATTGCAGTGGAAATTGTACTCAGTGTACTAGAATGATATGGAAAATTGTGTATTTTTCCTTCATCATGATGGTACAAATAGTCAAATTAAACTTTAAAAATGGCGTTTTTTTCATACCCTGTTTTACACACTGCCTGATTCTTACAGAGACTGACACTTAAGTCTATGAAAGGAAGGAAAGGGGGTTAGGATGAATTTTTTTTTCTGGATTTTTTTCAGTGTAATTTTTATTATTTACTTCTGATTTTCTGGATTTACCCAGTTGTTCACCCTAGATTTTTTAACCATACATCACCGTCCCGGTTTTTTATTTGCTAGTTTCCCCACAAAAATCAAATGGTTGTCTTCTTATCTGTTGATCATTGTAACGTACTTTCTTTATTCATGTTTAGAAATGGAAGAAATTTAGTTGATTCTTTATATGCGGATTGATTGATACGTTATGAAACAAGATGTGATAAAATTTTGTGTGTACGAAAATTGAAATAGGGTGATCATTGTAAAATGGGAGGTGGTATATATAGTCAGGTATTTTGAGAATGGGAACGGTATTGGAGTGACAGAGACGGGTCCAGGCACTATGTAAAGGGGGGGGGGGTGTGCCATCCGGGTCTCCTCAGAATTAGGGGGGGGGTGATCGGACATTAGTTGGCATGTATGGTCAATTTTACACATGAAAATGACAAGGAGGGGTGCTAAGCCCATGCACCGCTTTGTTGGGATGTAGGCGCTGGACATGTTTCTCAAAGTGACTATACCAACCCCTGAGATTTGTTGGTCTTTGTTCCCAAGTCTGTAGTTTGTAGGAAGATTCAGTGGACATTATGTTATTTAACTGTTTTGTATAAACTGTGTAGTATTGATAGATAACATGAGGAAAGTGAAGCGCTCCCAAAGAAATATGTGAATTTAAACACCTAAATCTTTCATATCCAACACTCTACACCACTCGGCCAACTAGGCTATATAAAATATAGCTTTCGTTAACCGATTGATACTTTCTCGTAAGTAAATCTAAAGCGCGAAAAAGCACATATATATATATATATAGAAGGGTCTGAAAAATTCCCAACGATGTTAGAACTGTCAAATTTGCGATGCAAATTTTTTGTCGTTCCCTCCGCGGGACTCGAACTCATACCGCTGTGATATCTATGGCAACACCGCCTGCACTAAGTCCAGCGCCCAAGACCACTCGGCCAGCTAGGGTATATAAAAATATAGCTTTCGCTGGCCGGGTGATTGTTCCTCGTAGGATTAAAAATAAAAAGTATGGGTGTCAACCCCTTGCACCCCCGGATCTGCCACTGGATCACTAGCCCCTCTACCATGGATAATGACGGATTCTGTGGAGAGTACCCCCCTTTCGTTAAGGGATGGATTGGGTGCCCAGAGCTCACCCCTGTTTTATGGTCCTCCCTATGGAACCGAAACTGTTTTTTTTTCTCCTCGGAATCCTCAAAGTCATCTGCATACGGTAAAACCACATTGTACTTTAAGATTTAGGATTATTTCATGGTCCGTAAATTTATGTTTAATGCACAATAATTGATATGTGATGTATTGATGTCACATTAGAAAAATCCCTACGGATAAACATGACTTGGAAACAAACATCTCAGAACACTGTTGCAGGGACACGCGATAAAGGTAGAATGTTGTCAAGTCACAGTCGGTTTTCAATATGTCTTTTGAGATGACCCAAGATTGAGGTCAGGGGTCCTCAAAATTTATTGTAACTTCCGGAACGAAGTTTGGCTGTTTAACCTCGGACTATTCCTCAGGAATACCATTAAAGGAACAGGAAGATATATTAAGCATGTAGGAGAACAGAAAAAAAATACTGCTATGGGTATGTAGACACTTATGGTATTTTTTAAGTAAAAACAGATTTAGAAAAAGTGCTGATTTTTAACAAACCTACGAGACCTCTCGTTTTATACCAGTCCGTAAAATTACTTGATCTCTGGGAGTAATTTTGAACGACACTATTCTGATTTTTTAATTGTATTCGTCATTTTAGAGGTTGACAATGTTTTTACTAATTTTGTATGCGCCTTTTTTCCATCTAAATGATGCATCCCGAATACACTATATTGAACTTGAAATGCGTGAGTATCTCCTTTCTATTTCAATAACAATGTATTTAGTGGTGAATCCGGGAGATGCAGTCTGTGGGTTAAAAAACCCCAATTATTTGGGATATTGTTTGTTAATTTTGTGCAAAATTTTGGAAAATTGAGGAAATAATAGCCTAGAACCCCCTTTATATAACATTCAGGATCGGAACCCCCATTTATAGATTTCTGCTTTAGCGCCAGCCCTATATTTGCTTGTATTTCTCAAACCATTTTTTACTATTATTAATAATCGTATGTAAAATTTCACCATTTTATCCTAAGGCTTGTGCAAATTTAAGAAAAAAATATATATCTCATTTTTACTTTAAAATCATAACTGTCTCGACAACCAAACTAAGTTTGCTTGGGGATAAATGTAATTTGGATAAAGGGTTGGTCGAAGTATGTTTATATTAAGAATTAACAAGCCTGTTTATTTCTTGAAATATGAGTTGAAAAGGACGAACACTGATTCATGTACATATATGCATTTATTCTGATAAAAATTCCCTTTAGAATGGCCCTCGATTAGTGGTCGATTTATATATGGAGGGTCCAGGGGTGTGGAACCCTCCTTTTCCGAAAATTTACAAATTTCGTACAAATTTTGAGCAAAGGTCTCCAAAAATGGCCTGGGACCCCCGCCCCCATTTTTTTCTTCAAAATTTTGGATTCACCCCTAGCTGCTAATTTAATCAATACAGTAAGGGCTAAAATGTTTGTGTATGTATACTTGGTCCTTTTTTTGAAGAAGACATAATATATATTTTTATTGACTGAAAAATAATAATACGACGGGAAAACTTAGGTCAACAATTTATAGTTTACATTCAATATTTCAATTTGGTAGATATTTTCTAAATTTTGGAAACAAATCTTATTTAAATGGTCGAAAACGATTATTCATTAAAAGTGTATATACTTACATTTTTCTTAACATGTTTGTAACACTTACTGGTTCAATGCATGTGCCTGAGGACACGTGACACCTAAACACGACATGATTATGGATGATAAACTTCATATCTTTACATTTATTATAATGTAATATGTAATTCTATCAATTTCATCTGCCAAAATATCCATGTTTAATTGAACAAACAAATATGACGCGAAACTTTAAAGAATACTGCGTTTTGATTTATTTCTGGAAAAAGAAGTTTCTCTGTCTAAAAACCAAGCGGAAGCTTATGATTAGTGATTCATGCATTTCTTAATCTTTTTGATTGGAAATCCTTCAGTAGGCATTATAGGCCAAATGAATCCCGCCAGGATTTTTACACTATAATAACAAGTAAAATAATACTTATTTCACGATGCGTAGCAGACCCAAGGAAATAAACCTGAAGAGACGTAACAAATGTATTTGAACAGTTTGAACATGATGCATCTCTCTGCCTGTTTTCAGTCGATCAGAACAGTACTTCAGTCAGTCTTTTGCATTTACTGCAGGGTAGTCGATGAACATGCGGGATATATCCGCGGAGCAGTGACTTTTCATCGGAAAATTAGATATTTGGCACAATGTATAGTTGCCCTTAAAAATAGACAAATCTGGGTACTGACTACATCATAAGTACAGCCTTAATTCATAGCTTGAACACCCAAATAAAAAACACAAACAAACAAACAAAATCAAGAAAAATAATTAAGGTCCAAATCTTATATTTACAGCAATATAATGAAATATGGGGAACCCAACTTGCCACCTTGGTGTTTTACTTTGATGACAATAGACTTTATAATGTGCCAAATTTATTGTCTATTCTTAATATAATATCTTACCAAAATCTATGAAAAGTTAGCAACACAGTTCAATCAGATAATTTTTGCTGTATAAACAGTTATATAAGCCATTACGTGCTTATTCTCCTTTAAGAAAGTACATCGTGTGTTGCGCAATCAGAGGTTTTATGACAATGTTCGATGTTTCTCTTGATGTGCATTGTTTCGTTGTTGGTCCAGTAAATGTTAACAATTTCATGCCTAACCTAAAGTGGTAAATTGTAGCTACGTACACGAAGAAAAATGTGAAAGTTGGAAGTATAAAAAACGTTTAGTTTTTATTTCTTTTTTTCAGATGATTCAACGAAAATATTAAGTGTAATCAGGAAATGAAGACTTTGAAACATTCTCCATTAGCTGATCCAAATTAAAAGCAATAACGGCGGGTACCGGTTGTTTAGACTGTTTAAAATGGGTAGGTAATAAAATACAGCACGATGACGGAGAATTTCTGCCTGAAAAAATGGACGGAGTTTTTTCACTTTAGCGTTATGAGAAAGGCTAAGTAGTTCCGATCGGAGATGATGCTTAGTAGATGTCAATCTCCCCCGTAGACCTATAACTGCTTTCACTTCTTGATTAACTACGTATCAGTGAGTTCGAATGAAGCTAAAAGCTCTGTCATACAGGATGAGAAAATTTCTCCATGATATGGGAAATACTCAAGACATTGCAAATCTGCAGGGATGTTTCATTGCAATCTACTAATTTGAATTAAGAAAGATTCTTTTGTACTGAGTATGACAGAGGTGTAAAATCTTCGAAAATAGCTGATGTATATGTACAGCCAGCACACGTACATTGAAACAATTTAAAGTCTTAAGGTAACACGAAGCGATCTCGCTCTTAAATTTGTACAAATGCGTCTATTTATGTTTTTTTTCAAGACATATAGACATATTGCCCACTTGAGGAACGTTCGTCAAAGCAAAACGCTATATATCTACCTACTGAAGCTTTGAAATGTAGTCAAAACATCTGCTAAACAGAACATTCCAAAGACCCACATATAATTTGACGAAACTCCTCGGACATTATTTAAATGCTTGTTTTTTTACCAGAACTTTTTTCTTACTTTTTTCCTCGCTTCGCACCAAAGTTCTTGGGGGAGTTATTGTTATGTGTTTCTAGCGATATCTAACTATTTTTGGTGCCACCGGGTGGATGTAACTACTTTGAAATGCGTATCACTACAATTCCGGCATTTCTTTTTCAAAAAGAAATCCGTGCGTAGCGGAAATGGCCGAGTATAGTTTCGATTCTTCAACAGAGTGATTTATAAGCAATGAATTGTTCAGTACAGATCAGTTAGGAATCAGGCAAATAACGAAACTAAAATCTTTATGAATAGAAAAGTTTAACTTTCTAAACAAACTGCAATCTTTCAGAAATTCACATCATTTATGGATTTAAGAGGTGTATCTTAGTTGTTGAAAGTGATGAAATAAGTCAAAACAGATGAGATGAGTTTTATTGAAAAAAAATTCCCGCCATTTTATTTCACCACAAAATACTAAAAATATTCGTTTTCTCTGCTTTCTAAACCTTCTTCACTATACTTTGAGCTTTCTCAAATACACTTGTAATAGGACATACTGATTGCATCTATACAATGACGATAGTTGACACAAAGAAAGAACTCATCATTTTCTGCATGATTATTAGATGAAGCTGTACTTGAAAATGCATCATGAATGAATGATACGACTATCCTGGTATCAATCAATGTAGATGTTAGGTAGTATACAATGTTATTACGATAAGAATTTCATCAATGAAGAGTTTCACACAAGGCCAAATATAGGTCTGGTAGTCAATGATATTAACCGAGGTCGACGTCGTTATAACTCATTTTTATTCCTATGATATTGAACAAAACGGGGAAAGGGCGACAAATAAATATAGTTAGAGACGACCGCTTGATTCTGAGTTGTGAGGCCATTTTTGTAAATAAATATCTTGGCCTGGAAAATTAAAAAATAAATATTGTGACCATCAGTACGTAGAAAATGAAAATGTTTTTTTTATCAGCTACATCATTTGCTTAGATAAAAAATAGCAAAGGTCTTATTACCGAACCTTGCAGAAAACCTGCGATTATTAAATAGGGACGGACTCAAAAATCTTTAAAAGCGGGTTTCGATGAAGAAAGTTTTAATGGGAGTTTTCAGTCTAGGATCATTTTAGGTATTAATTTAGTATTATCATAGCATCGGTGTTGTCCAAGTTTTCACATAATTGATACATTTGCCTGCAAAAAGGGGGTCCAAACTCGGGAACCACTCCCCTTGGATCTGCCACTGAATAACATCAAAGGCAAAAATCATTAAAATGCACATTTGCCCGTAATGGAATACGTTCAGCATAACATTTTCTAAAAAGCCATGTTTCAACAATTACTATATATCATTGCTTTCACACTCTATGATGATAGTAGAACAATCGTAACTGTTAAAAGTGCAAGCATAATGATTGGTGTGTCTTTTTGATGATCTTGTTTAAAAGAAAGCCAATGAACGATGATTCTGGTTATAAATAGTTCCAAATCTTCGTGTTCTTAATCGCACTTACAACTTTTTGCGGAGGGTTTTAAGTAACACTTTAGATAAGAATCATTCAAGATGTTATTAATAACCGGAAAGCCTACATAATTTCCTTTTCGATATTTTGTTTTTGATGTTACAGTAAACAAAAAGTAATATGTAACTTTTCATATAATCACTGTTCTTGAAAGATAAAAAATAATGTTCTGTAAAATTCAAAATTAAGGGAGATAACTCTTTAAATGCCACAAAAAAATACCATTGAAACTTTTGAATTTAAAATGTGAAGTCTATCCTAAAAGCAGACATTGGAATGAATTATATAATCAACTTAATCACAAACATAAAAATATGTAACTTTTTTTGGAGGGATGTATCAAATATTACAGAATTTGCATGATTCTTACGAAGACTGCTACTTAATTATATAGTGGGCTTCCGGTATACGTGTATTTAATTTTTCCACAAACGTTATCTGTATACGTTTTAAATGTTTGGTTTCAGTTTTTAGTTTAAAATTTATTGTTTATATCATATAATTGTTGCTTATTTTTCAGAATGTATGGACTTCCGGTCCTTGCCACGGACCAATACGTCACAGACACCGGATGTTCTATTAAGTACAACTCTGCGAGCGATTGGACAGAAAGTTTACATCACGTGTCCCGAAGACTATAAGCTGATTGGTCCTGATATAACCACGTGTTTGTCAAACGGCCAATGGGATGTGAAATCTCAACCACATTGTACAGGTTCGTTTTAAGTTTCATTGTACCATCTCCTTCAGAAATGTCAAGCGCGTCTTGATTTATGTCATGCTCCATCCCGCTATCATATAGGTTTATACAAGCATTATCCAGAATTTGATAAAAATCAGAAGGCATAGTGATCAAGGCATATGCACAAATCGGCGAAGTACTTTTTTCACTACATCCAATGGGGGACATAGGGCGACTACAATTTCTTTCCATCTTTTCTTGTCCATTGCTGTTCTTTTTTTATTCTTTCCAGGTCATTTTAATTTTATTTAGTTAATTTTTGAGTCCCCTACGCCTGGTGTTTTTTTATCCTCTCCTTTTCCGTGTCCCTGTGGGTTCCAGTCTATAGCCTGTTTGGTGGTCGTTCTTTCTTAGTGTGTGTCCTATCCATTTCTATTTTCTAGATCATATTTTCTGGGTTATTGATTGTTGCTTGGTCCTTTTCCTTGATAGTTCACTATTGAATATTTTGTTGAGCCATCTTAAGTTGAGGATGTATCTCAGGCATTTATTGACAAAGGTTTGTAGAGAATTTTGAGATGCTAGTTCTTAGAGCACGGCTTCTCCAAAACAGGATTGAACATGGAAAATGTCGGTTGTGCTGTTCTGTATTGCTGTCGTCAATTCATGAGCACAAATTCTCAAATCTGTAATATAATTAAGGAAGCAGACCGAGTGTTTAGCACCGATTATGGCATAGATTTAAAAGCATGAAAATGGCAAATATACCTCTTGGTGTCATAGCCGTAGGCTTATGATTGGATGGGGTTCGGTTTATCTGTTATGATATGAAACAATAGGTAAAAACAAAATTAAACAAATGTTGGTGGTATATTTGTGCGCATGTCCATTAGTGAGGACAGTTCATATAGCACGTACTTCGGTAATTAGCTTTATGCAGTCGTAGAAAATCCGGAAGCTGGATGCTGACAAATATAGCAGCTATCTTTAGGTTACAACAGCGCAAAGTCTCCTCGGTATTCAGCCATATATTTACCCCAACATGCAGCCCAGTGGAAAATACAGAAACGTTCACGATTGGTGGATAATAAAAAAAAAGATATTTTCATGAAAAAATTGTACGAACACTGTTTGAAAAAGTATTCCCCTTTTTTAACCTTAACGCATGACATGGTGGTTTCTATTTCAAAATTTAAAAGCTATATGGGTGTATTTTAGCAACATGGCGTTTAATTAGAGAAATTTCACCCGGATACATTTTTAGATTTAAGTGGGAGTGAGGGCACCCCGTACGGAAATTGCATTGCGAATAATTGCGCTCTTATATCTTAGAACTCGGAATTATGAAAGAGTAACATCGATCGCATGAGCTCCTTTTATCTTGATGTCATGTTTATATACAGGTTCTAAAACTCTGTTTTCTTTCAAAAGCGTTTTATTTAACATTTATTCAGTATATTTAAATGTTATATGTACCAGTACCCGTTAGACAAAAGCTTAATGACTGAGAGCTCACTTTTTAAAAGGAGAAGGTGCATAAACACGAATAGTCCGAGTCCGATGGTGTGTTCTAGAAATTACATATTTTAAAAATGACCTTTTAAGGGTACACCCTTGTAACTGGCGTGACCGCCTTTGTTGTCTTATATGGTGGCGTAATTGCCTCGGATGTCTCACGGTGGCATGGGTCCAACCAATTAAAACCAAAGACTTTAAAATTGGTTGTACTGCTTCTCCGCCGACCATGTTATTTAAGAGAAATATAATAAAGACTGACAAGCTCGGAGCCCGAAAACTTTGTCTGAATGTGATACAACGTCTATCTGTGGGTTTATTGTTGTTCCCGTGAGTTCCGACGAGTACATTTTTAGCAAATAATGATTTTTCGGTTGGTCAAACGTTTTTGTCCTGAGATGGATTTTTAGACAGTAACGGTCTATGAAAGTGCTATGAGATTAACCAAGGTTTTCATGTATACAGAAAAGGGAGACTGAGTAAAAAATGAATTGTGACGGGAAGTAATTAGAAATCAGGGGATTTCCCTTGATCTAAACAGAACATATCTTGACACAGAGCAAACTCTGTTGTTTATGATTCTGTGGAAGGGAGTGGCAGTGTGTCTGTGGAAGGGAGTGGCAGTGTGTCTGTGAAAGGGAGTGGCAGTTTGTCTGTGGAAGGGAGTGGCAGTGTGTCTGTGGAAGGGAGTGGCAGTGTGTCTGTGGAAGGGAGTGGCAGTGTGTCTGTGGAAGGGAGTGGCAGTGTGTCTGTGGAAGGGAGTGGCAGTGTGTCTGTGGAAGGGAGTGGCAGTGTGTCTGTGGAAGGGAGTGGCAGTGTCTGTGGAAGGGAGTGGCAGTTTGTCTGTGGAAGGGAGTGGCAGTGTGTCTGTGGAAGGGAGTGGCAGTGTGTCTGTGGAAGGGAGTGGCAGTGTGTCTGTGGAAGGGAGTGGCAGTTTGTCTGTGGAAGGGAGTGGCAGTGTGTCTGTGGAAGGGAGTGGCAGTGTCTGTGGAAGGGAGTGGCAGTGTGTCTGTGGAAGGGAGTGGCAGTTTGTCTGTGGAAGGGAGTGGCAGTGTGTCTGTGGAAGGGAGTGGCAGTGTGTCTGTGGAAGGGAGTGGCAGTTTGTCTGTGGAAGGGAGTGGCAGTGTGTCTGTGGAAGGGAGTGGCAGTTTGTCTGTGGAAGGGAGTGGCAGTGTGTCTGTGGAAGGGAGTGGTAGTGTGTCTGTGGAAGGGAGTGGCAGTGTCTGTGGAAGGGAGTGGCAGTGTGTCTGTGGAAGGGAGTGGCAGTTTGTCTGTGGAAGGGAGTGGCAGTGTGTCTGTGGAAGGGAGTGGCAGTGTGTCTGTGGAAGGGAGTGGCAGTTTGTCTGTGGAAGGGAGTGGCAGTGTGTCTGTGGAAGGGAGTGGCAGTGTGTCTGTGGAAGGGAGTGGCAGTTTGTCTGTGGAAGGGAGTGGCAGTGTGTCTGTGGAAGGGAGTGGCAGTGTGTCTGTGGAAGGGAGTGGCAGTGTCTGTGGAAGGGAGTGGCAGTGTGTCTGTGGAAGGGAGTGGCAGTTTGTCTGTGGAAGGGAGTGGCAGTGTGTCTGTGGAAGGGAGTGGCAGTGTGTCTGTGGAAGGGAGTGGCAGTGTGTCTGTGGAAGGGAGTGGCAGTGTGTCTGTGGAAGGGAGTGGCAGTGTGTCTGTGGAAGGGAGTGGCAGTTTGTCTGTGGAAGGGAGTGGCAGTGTGTCTGTGGAAGGGAGCGCCACTAAAACATTTGGCTTACATTAGAAGTTAGAGCATGTTTATTTTTATCTAACTTTTTGTGTTTTTTTTTCAGACGAGACATTTGCCATGTCTGATTCTACAAAGCTTTACATTGGAGTGTTTTGTGCCTGTGGGGCACTTTTTCTGTTTGCTATCACCATTCTCATAGCCAAATTGACTTGCTTTAGTGAAAAGGAGATGCAACGGTAAGTACCTTCTTAGGGAGGTAGACCTAAGGTAAGGAACACAACTTTTGCAACTCACTGGAACGTTTGTATACAGAATTTTAAATAAATCTCATGTAAGCATCAAATTAAATTGGATTGATTTCGTTCTATTTCAAATGAAAGCTTGATATGGTATGGTGAAATTGAATATGATACAAACATATCACTGGATTTCAATGTTTATGTCCCTTACCCTAGGTCTACCTCCTTAAGCGACCATGAATTTACAAGAAAATAGAAATTTGACCACATTCCGATTGACAACAATTCAATATTCCCATTAGACATATAATAAAGAATAACTCATTCCAAACAAGGTATCACCTAGAGGCGGACCCTGAGGGGTGTAGGGGGTTGGCACCCATCCTCTTTATTTGAAACTGTCATTTTCAAATGTAAAATTGACCAAAAATAGTAAATAATGTCCAAGCAACCCCCTCTTTTAGGAACAACACTGTCCCCTCTTTTTCAAAGTGTCTGAATCCGCCCCAGTTACTCCACTACAGTTTCCATTTTCAAACTACCACCTCCCATTTTACAAATGACCCCCTGCTCCAATTTTCGTCCACACAACCTTATCACCACATCTTGTTTGACAACATTTCGCTCCGCTATATTTTTATTCCCCAGAAACCTAATAACAATTTCCTGATAAACGTATCCGTCCGCTGCAAAGAGAGGTCTTCTGAGAGAAATAATATTTGTTATTTAGGGCTTTAGTGGTAAATATGTAGTACACAAGTAAGGTTTTGACAGCCATAAAAGATATGAAAATGGTAGATAACTTATCCTTAGGATCTGTATTGCTACTTTGTGTCGATATGGGTATTGACATATTCAAACGAAAACAAAGGATGTTTAAATAACTTATATGGCACTAATGAATAAATGTTGTGACAAAGAACACGGATAAGAAAAAAGCAATTCATATAATTATGACAAGCCACATGGGCTTGCTCCCACTATCAAATATGCAGCCCAATTAGTAAATAACCTGTACACTAGTGGGGCTGCATATATTTAAAAGTGGGGCAAGCCCTGTGTATAAACCCACACATTTTTGTACTTCAGACGGAGAACAGATGGTTTGGGAACCCAATCTGTTGACTCAATGACATACGTTCATGATATCAAGGACCACCCACCCGCCATCATTACTCTAGGGGAAGATGGATCAGAGGTCGGAATTGTCCGACCATTCGAAACTTTCATCAACCCTGCATACTACCAGCAACCCCGTCCAAGACTCTCAAGCCATTCTAGGTCAACCGGAAGTACACGTGAAAGTGAGGCTGATTACGACGCCCCTTGGAGCACTGGGTTTGTGAAACACAATCAATGACTCTTCTCGAATGCACTTAGTGATTCTATGAAAATCATTTAAAAAAAATAATAAAAAAATTATCATTAAAGAGTTTTCCTAATGCTATTTCAGTTTCACTAAACATATTGAGTATTTTTTGCAAAAATCGCTTCTCAGATAACTTCTTTGTAGTCACATTCCAGTGGCGGATCCAGAATTGTTTAAGGGAGTCCAGAAAATATGGGGGTTTCATGTTATTGTTTGCTCATTTTTGCCCAAATTTTTCACGAAATTTCCTCAGATCTGCCAATACATCATGTTTTAAGCGATTTAGTTTCAACAGCCTATTTCGTCTGTGTTTACTCCTACAGCGTAAGAGGTTAGGGTGGAACCAGCTTAGCAGACAACATTTAGCATTGCTGGAATTCTTTGTCTTTAGTTCGATTATGCATTCGCATATTTTTTTTATCTAGATCACCAGACGACAGACAGCAGTTCCATGAACAAGTCGACAGAAGATGGAGCGATCGGAGCCTCAAGGCCATGAACAACTTTGATTACGAAAGGTTGGTTAAATGATTGTATGTATACAAGTTAAACCACCTCTGCGGTCTTTGTATAGCGTAGTTTCCTCCACTGCGTGCTCGCCTCCACTGCGAGAGGCCCCTGTCGAGCCATACCACTGATTTTAAAATATGTAGTCACTGCATGTTTTTCCGTGTTATTGCACATGTTATTTACGGGCTAGAATGGCGACTGGTTGGCTTGGAGTAGGAATTATGCGTCTGAGTGAGGCGGCATGCTTATCTGCGGGTTGTTGCTTCTGTGAGCTAGCATAAAAATCCGCGGCTCAGAGGAGCCGGTTTATTGCAAAGCAGGGTCGGTTCTATTTGTCAATCGTTATCATCCTGGAATGCATCAAATATCAGCCTTAGGAAGTTAAACAAGAATCAATCAATCAATGAAACAATTATATATTGTGACAAAGACATAATTATAAAAGCTGTGCCAAACCTGACGATTTGAAAAACATATGATCATGATTACGATCGTACGAAAAGTTTAAAGTTTACGCAGCATTAACCTTTGATGAAACTGTATTTTGGCCGTCATGTAAATTCATCTCTCCTTTTGGTCTTTTACAGATATCTAGTCTTTAATATTTGATTTCTGTTACAGATATGGACGAATTCCGAGGGTGAGCTCTAATAATCCACCAGTGTTTGAATTACCGGAAGATGATCAAACGCCATTTTAACATAATAACCTCAAAAACTGTCGAGATAACTAGAATTCCACAGAGATCTCAACCGTATATGCGATAACAACCGTAGGCAAACTACAGAATCGCAGCTTGTTAACGACTTCTGAATTCTTTACGGATGTTTATATTTGAGTTGTTTATATGATTTCGTTTATTTGACCTTGTCTGATTGGTTGAGTTCTGGGAAGGAACATATTACTTTGTAGGGTCCCGTGATCCAAATTACCCAGAACTGAGGTATCAAAGTTATAAATCGTTGTCTTTTACCAGTTTTATTGTAGCATTACCTGTGGGTATCCCTTCTCCATTTCTAGTATTGAGCATCGAAATTGAACAAAGGCGGATTCAGGCCTGGCGCGCCCGACGTGCGCGACCCCTCTTTGGTCAGTCAGCGCGCCATCCCGTTCTTCAATTCCTGTATCCATCCTGATGAATATATTCCCTACGGATTCAACAGTCACACTGCGACGCAAAATAATAGAAGTGCCCACCCAAACCAAATCTTTACTATGAAAGACGACACATTTCAACGGCATATACTATTATATCCTGTCTTCGAGGTAAACAACAGAATTAGTTATAAATGAACGTTTACCATAATGGAGTTTTAGTGTCCAAAACATCGTAGTATTTTAAAATAGACCCTTTTGTGCGAACTGTGGGATAGTCAATAAGCATGCACAGAGCATGCTCAATATTCATTTCCGCGATGAAAATACTTTTTTTCAACCCAAGCTATACCTCGCGGAAGTGTGTATTGAGCATGTTTATCAACTTACCACACAAGGTATTATAACGTTTTGTTTTTGAAAGCTGTGGATGTCAATCGGAACTCCTGAGCCTTACTAGTTACACAATAGAAAAACCTTGGAGGAACTAGGGTTCGCGCCAAAATTCTTGACAGAGTTATTGTTCTTTATTTCTAGTGATACCTAACAATTTTTTGCGCCACCTGATGGATAGAACTACTTTGAGTCGCGTATGACTACAATATCGGCAATTATTTAAAGAAGAAATTCTCCTTCCTGCATCCGAGGTTATTTTTTAGTGTAGCGGAAATGGCCGAGTAGTTCCGATTGCTGTGGATGTATTAGTGCTAATTCTACCATGCATTTTTTCGAAAACTTATAGAAATGGAATGCAACCGAAATTCATCGTATAGTAAATATGAAGTACATGATTAATACTTGTATAATGTTTGTAATTCTTACGTTACCGTAACCCCTCGGCCATTCCCGTTGCTAACCACAAAACCTAAAGGTAGGAGGACACAATTAATTTCGTAGTGCATTTCAACAGACCCATCTTGACATATAAAAACATTCCACCGCTTCAAACTCAATAAAACTTCACCAATATGGAAACATGTATAAAAGCAGATTTCTTTAAGAGTGCCAGAAAAAAATCTTTTCATTTTTTAGCAACTGCTTCGGAGACCACTGCCAAATGTCCTAAAGTTTGATCTCCTTTCACAGGACCAAATCACAACTTCTGTAAAAAAAATTACAGAATGAAAAAAATCCCTTATAAATTTGATCATTGCCCTACATTTCTGCAGCAAGTACTAAGCAATAAAGTTTATGACGGCAAAGAAAAAATCAAGAAGAAATACACTAAAAAGGAACTATATTCGTCAGGGGGAATTAATTGTGTTCTCGTACCTAAAGATGTACCGGAAAGTACACATTTACAGTGTTTATGCAATGTTTTGCGGATTCAATTTAGAGAACAGTTGACTTCATTTCTCATAATATGTGTGTAAAATAATTGTTTATTTACTTATTTATTAAAATATAAAGATGCGCTTACTTGTTTTGTATTGTCTGAATTTTTTATATAGTCTAAAAACTAGCGTCCTCGGCCAGACCGAGTGAATGCGGGATATGTATTCATAGAGAACTGACCTTCGGTTTCATTACTGATGATACTCTCATCAAATCCTCGGAAACCACTGGAATTAGTGCCTTTCAATTGAATTCGATAAAACGCAGCACTGATTATGTCAATATAGGGCAGATCCTGAAAAGTTGTTCTGAACTATTTCTGGCCTTTTACCAACCAAAAAAAATGTAAATAAATAAATAAAAATAATCGATTACGAAAAAAAAATATGCACGAAATTAACAAGCATTTCTAACAAAGGAGCGATTCAATCTCCTGATTCCTATAGGATCTCGCCACTGACATACACACTCCATTTGACTATTTAGAACCCAGTGAAATGTCGATGTCGCAGATAAATTATCAATGTTTTCACTGACTCTTACAAGTATGAACTGCTGCTTGCAGAATCTATTTTTGTCCTTGTTCTTTTAAATCAACATTAGTTTAGCATCGTTGATCCATGCCTCGATCTCAGAATCGTTAGAATTGAACCAATCTCCCTCCGCAGACCTATTACTACTTCCTTATTTACTACGTATCACACCACCAATTATTGCTTTCTATGCTAAATTAAGCAATTTTCTAGGTCAATATCTTTTTTAAATTCTGTTAAAATGAACTTTAACAGGGTTTATTATAGATGGAATTTTTAAAGAATCTCTCATGAAAATTTCAGCATAAATTTAATGGCTTCTAAGAAAGAACGATGAAGTGAAAGACTGATCAAAGTAACCAAGATTCTAGCGGAAATCAAAATAATGTAACACAAGGACAAAGACCAGACATGAAAAACAGACATACACAACAAAAAGTAACTAGAATAATACATACAAAGTAACAGAAGTAAATGAGAAACTCGGACTCCACTAAAAACTGGGATCATCTACCAGGTACTCCGTTAGGGTATGCGTCCCCTGCTTTTCTAGAAAGAGTTTCTCATAAAAAGTCAAGTCCGGGGTAGACGAAAGAGGAAAGGAAAAGTATGACACGTTGAACAAATCGGGTTTCATGGTGCAGATGGATACACTGTAACGATCCACGAGTTCATGATGACGACCATAAAAGGAACCAGTATCGTATTGCATATCAAAACATGGATGCTATTAAAATATAGAGCATTTTCTTTTTGCCTCTCTACAAACTAACGTTTTGTCAAAAGACATGAACAATGACTTATAAAATAGAGCAAACATCACACTGTAAGATGAAGAACTTTTTTTTAAAAAAATCTAACATAATAACATAAAAATGTTCCACTGAAAAGGTTGGTTTGATGAGTGCAAAACGGAAGTGAAAGTAGGGAAAATGGCTATTTATAGTTCAAGAGTACTTTTCTGTCCAATCTTCGTGGACTCACCCTATTTTCTTTGCGGAAAATTATTTGTTCACATGACCTTAGAAATGTTACATAAGTGAAAGTTTTATTGAATCAATTTACATTTTTTTTTAAATCCTAAAAATATGCACTGCACTAAAGAAGTCTATGGGAAAATTAATACGATACTGAGACCAAAACTTCTGTAGTAATGACTTTAATTTTGTAGCAACATAACCCTTATTCCAGAGGCCTAATTGTAAGAAGTCTAGCGCGATACAAAAAGTGTATTTACGGCAAGCTCTGGCATAACGTATGAGTTGTTTTATGAAAGTAGACAAATGATAAAAGTAAAACGTTCGTTTTGGAAATTTGACAAATTAAGGGGTTTGAGGAGGTAGACCTAAGGTTATTACAACTCTTACAAATCATTGGAACGTTTGTATACAGCATTTTACATCAAACTCGTGTAAGCATTAACGTAACTTGGATTTGTTTTATTCTTTTTCACATGAAAGCTTGATAAGCGTTGGTGAAATTAAATATGATACAAACATACCACTGATTGCAAGAGTTATGTCCCTTGCCCTGGGTATACGTCCTTAAGATCTATGCTCTATAAAATATCTTTATCTATGTTAAAAACTTGTACTTAGTGTGTACCTGGCATGTTAAGCTTTCAGATTACACCAAGTTGAATATACTGGTTAAATCACAAAAAAAATATACCATGCCTCCTAGGAACTACATTGTTTTCTACGGACTGCTTTTTGCGACTGATTCCCATTAATATTGGTATTATACCTATAGGTATAGCAAACTCTGCGTTTGGGTTAACTCTTACTTTCAGATAAAGGTCTCTTTTATATATTTTATCTAAGACCTTGTTTCACACGAGTAAAATATCTAGAAAGCTATCTTGTAAGGTATATACAGGAGCTCGTTAAGGAAACTACAATAATATAACACAATACAAATAATGTAGTTTTTGTCCTTTTTCGCTGTTTAGTATAATATAACAAAGAAATGTTTTATAACAGCAAGATCATATACTTAGTAGATATATTGTAAATATATACGGTTTATCAATTACACCTGACTGAATTCTTTTCACTTGAACTAATCGTGATTTTATTGATGATCAGAGCCGTATCCAGACGCCTTGAAAAGGAGGGCTGGGGTTCCTCAGAAAAAGGGGCTACTAGGACATTATTTGCCTTTTCTGTCAATTTTACTCATGAAAATGACAAATTTTCAAATAAAAAGGGGGTGCCAACCCTCTGCAACTCCTTTGGATCCGTCATTGATGATTAAAGGAGGAGGCATAGGACATAATTACGGGGGTCAATCAGCTGTAAAACTATTTTCAATCCCTGTACCATTGAATAATTGGTAATAAAGATAATAATTGTATATTTCTTTCTATATTCAGATCAAAATTTCAGAATTAATCCTAGATCTTTTTTCCTTTTGAATAATGCTTTCGAAATCATGAAAGATGAAATATGATTGGCTAAAAGAGAAATGTCATATGAACAGAAAGTAGAATGGAGTGTTGTTAGATCCTACATGTTGTGACCAAACCGAGCAATTGTTTGGTCTATAATTTTGACAAGTTTAATGAGTTTATACATTACTTACCTATTTCTAATATTTAACATTGCTGTAACTGGTTTTGTTTCACTTGAAAAAAGTGTGCAGGAAGACATTTTGAGCTGATTGCCGAGGGAGAGAGAGAGAAAAAAAAAACAACAAAACTGGAAAAAGTAATATTAATCTAACAATCTTTTTTTTACTTTCTATAGTTATCTCGAAATCCTAGTAGGTATATACAGAACCCCAGTACGAAAAAATATCATTTGCGTATTATATTGTGGTATTTCTAATGGTAGGATGGAAATTTTTCATATAAATGGAGATGAACTAATTCCCATATCAATTACTTGGACTCATTTGAAAACTAAGATATTAAATAAATGAAGTGCATCATAAAACAGTATGTTTAAATTGCGCTAATTGACAACAACGAGTGTAATATAAGAAAATTTGAAAATCTGAAAATCCTCCTTTTTACGAATATCTAACGATCGAAACGAGAAACTAAGTATCCAAATTGAGCCAGAAGTCGCTCTGGAATATCACAAATGTTGTAAACATATAAACAGTATATACATGTATATGTATCATCATATAACCCAATGCTTCAAAGTTCAAATCGTATCAAGAAATTCAGTTTTTGAGTTATAAGCAATCTACAGTACTCCTACTCAACGAAAATTCTCTTAACTTGACATATTTTTCAATATCAAAATCGCTAGATTTTTTTGTTGTTGATGATTCAGTTCAGTATAGTATCACAATTTCTACCTTTAGAGACCTTTCCATGATGGACTAGAAGCGATATTAATAGTTATCAAAATTGATGAAATGGGCTTTACGAAATTTCACATATTTTTCCGACTCTACAAGTTATGGAACGACGAAAACGTCTCAAATTTAGTATCATTATATCGATATTGTACACATCATGAAATCGATATAATCCAGTTTTTCAACTAAACATTTTCGACAAAAAATTTTAAAAAGATTATCCATATTATAAAAGTCGCAAATTATGAGGCAAAGTGCTCAGTTATAGCAGAACAACAGGGTAAAACTCCTACTTAGACGTTCGAAGAACTGAAGCGCAAAAAATCCAGGCTTGTTGATTCAGTAGGGTACAAATGTAGGCTCATGTAGGCTTTGGCTAAACCATTTTTCTTTGACAATGTTTCAGGGGAATTGTGGTCACTAGTTGTGTGACAAACAAACGCGAACATAACAATATTATTTGGGTCATGAATGGTAAAGACCTCTGAATATTTCTGTTAAGAAATCTGAATGTTTCCGTTTCAAATATTCTGAATATTTCCGCGTTTCAAATATTCTGAATATTTCCGTTAAGTCTTGAGTATTTCAACGAAGACCTTTGATTGTAATTTTTCTAGACGTGTATTTTTCATGTATTTTTTTCATTCTTTTTATTCTTCAGAACAAGCCCACATTCATTTTAATCGGTAACTGATGATACGCCAAAGTATTCTAATGTTACACTAAAGATTAACTTTACCTTTGAATTTTAGTTGCTTTCTATGAAACCAAAATTTTAATATTTACGAAACTTGGTTGCATCCCTTTTTTACTTCCTCCGCTATTGCATCTTCCAATGTCCTATAATTATAAATGTCAGTTCTGGTTCTACAAAACAATAATAAGGTTGGGGATATTTGGGCTTCAACATCTTCGGTGGCGGGGGGGGGGGGGGTGGAGGGGCATACGGCTACTCGTAGAAATCTTATTTAAAAATGTAAATATATATATAACGTCTCAGAATGTGACGACTATTCTCTACACTGCTCCATCGGATCAAAGTGATACAGGGAAGATAACGTAAACTTATGGAAGGGTCTGAAATATTCCCATCGATGTTAGAACTGTCAAATTTTCGAAGCAAATTTTTGTCGTTCCCTCTACGGGACTCGAACTCGTACCGCTGTGACATCTATGGCAACACCACCTGCACTAAGTCCAGCGCCCTAGACCACTCGGCCAGCTAGGCTATTAAAATATAGCTTTCGCTGGCCGGGTGATTCCTCCTCGTAGGATTAATCCAGGGCTGTAACTTAGTACACGATGTGTGGTAGTACGGGACAGTTCATCTAGGTGTTATTATGTAGGATAGAGGATCAAATTAATGATGCATGTCACAACAAATCAATATTATACAACGTCTCGGAATGTGACGACTCCATTCTCTACACTGCTCCATCTGATCAAATTGATACAGGGAAGATAACGTAAACTTATAGAAGGGTCTGAAATATTCCCAACGATGTTAGAACTGTCAAATTTGCGAAGCAAATTTTTGTCGTTCCCTCCGCGGGACTCGAACTCGTACCGCTGTGACATCTATGGCAATACCGCCTGCACTAAGTCCAGCACCCTAGACCACTCGGCCAGCTAGGCTATTAAAATATAGCTTTCGCTGGCCGGGTGATTCCTCCTCGTAGGATTAATCAGTCCCGTACTACCATACATCGTGTACTAAGTTACAGCCCTAGATTAATCCTACGAGGAGGAATCACCCGGCCAGCGAAAGCAGGTGATGTTGCCATAGATGTCACAGCGGTACGAGTTCGAGTCCCGTGGAGGGAACGACAAAAATTTGCTTCGCAAATTTGACAGTTCTAACATCGTTGGGAATTTTTCAGACCCTTCTATACATATATATATATATAGAAGGACCTAGCCTAAAATTTGAAATAAGACTGGGAAAACTAGCCTCGAGCACTTCCATAAACAATATGATGAGACGGTGGTAGAAAATAATTATATTTAAACATATATCATATATCTAGATTAAATATAACTTTTTGTATTTGCATTTTAAGTGTTTGTTTAAATCCTATATCATCTACCCTATATAGCATATATCATACCTCTAGACCTATATCGCATACACTGTACCTTATATTGCACCCACTAGACCTATATCGCATACCCTATGTCACACCTCTAGACCTACATCGCATGTATATCGCACCCTTAGACCTATATCGCATACCCTATATCAAACCTCTAGGCCTATATCGCACACCCTATATCACACCTCTAGACTTATATCGCATACCCTATATCACACCTCTAGGCCTATATCGCATACTCTATATCACACCCTTGACCTATATCGCATACCCTATATCACACCTCTAGGCCTATATCGCATACCCTATCACACATCTAGGCCTATATCGCATACCCTATATCACACATCTAGGCCTATATCGCATATCCTATATCACACCTCTAGGCCTATATCGCATACCCTATATCACACATCTAGGCCTATATCGCATACCCTATATCACACCCCTTCAGAGAACATACTTGAAGTATAGTCGTAATATATGATATAATGAACATGACATGTTAAAATCTGTATCACATATCTGGTCTTTGTCCCTGGATTGCATTCTTTCAATTACCGCTATAACCTTGGTTCCCTTGATTACTCTTGTATCAACCCTCGCTCTGTATTACCCCATGGGCCGGTGGCCCTTGAGGTGATATAGGAGTCTCGGGCTGATGCAGCATGTGATGCAGATTTTGACGTGTAATATTCAGTATATGATAGTCGAGGTGACAATTATTATTGTAACGTTGTATATCAGTATTCTTGATCATACAATGGTTTTGAACAAAGAAATGCCTAATACCACCATCTGATGTATTTACAATGAATGGACCCAGAAACTGTCAAAAGTACGAATTTTATTCAAATTAACGAATCGGACGGAAATATTGATTTTCGAGAAAAAAGGGGTGTTCGAAACCATAGGTGCCTGTGGTTTTTAAGCGAGATACAAGTTCATGTTAACGGTATCGTTATCATTGTCTTAAGAACAGATACCCCAGTGGCTGATCCAAGGGAAGATTGCAGATGGTTGGCACCCCCTCCTTTTTATTGGAAAATTGCAAATAATGTCCTATCACTCGTCTCTTTCTGAAGAACCCCAACTGGCACCCCCTTTTTCATAGTGATCCGTCTCTATATCCGTTTTAGTTTACTTGTCAAACTTGCCACATCGTATTCAAATTAAGTGAACACATGTATTATGAAAAACATCTCGCAAAACTCTTAAAAATGTTCAAGTAAAAACCGATAGAAAATTAACATATGGACAAAAACAGACAAACGAAAAAAAAAAAAAAAGACACAAAACAAAACAAAACCAACGACAAAGAGTTTACTAAAAAAAGTGAAAATGAACAATTTAACAAAAAATAAATAAATAAAATGCAAAATCTCCAAAATGCAGATATATGATGTAGATATACGTTTTATATAAGTTTTGAATCAGACAATTCAAACGTTTTTTATATGTAGTATAGAGAAGATTTGAATTGTCTCAAAATTTTGATAAAGATGTATATACCAAGAATATAGATATGATGAATATGTCAAAGAGAATGCAACAACCCCACCGTGATGTAAAATGTCAGGTCAAGACCATCCATGGGTCTTCAATGAACGACGACGAAACCTCACACCACAGGGCAGGCTGCAGCTGGCCCCAAAACAACACTGTACACAGGTATGGCTCCTGATAGATGTCCTGCATGTTAATTAAAACTGACATCTACATAGTGACATTGAAAAAAAAAGCGTTAAGAATAGAAAAATACACATTGTAACAACTTTATTGCTAAAATCTGTTTCATCTATGTGGGATGTTTATTTGAAGAAAAAAATATACACCGACCAATTTACAATGCTAGATACCTGCAGCTACGTGTACAAATATAATTCAACCGTTAAAGTTTGACAAATATAGTAACTATTCCATGATACATGTACAAGAAGGAAACCCCCATGACGTCATTACTTCTGACGAATGCCGCTCACCTTCAGGGTATAACTGATTCAGGAAAAAGTAAACAAACATTGCGTCGCAGTGCTAATGGCGTTATCGTAATACATAATATTACATGAAAATAATAAAATATGGCAGATAAGTTATTAAGTCTGTCACTCAAAGGGGTATTACACATCCCGCGGCTCTTCTTAAATATTGTGTATACGTTCGTTTGTAACGTAAAACAGCAATAGATATACGATCATTGTTAAAATCACTGGTGATGTAATATTGGACAATGTTTGTGTTCAAAGATTAATTCTCTCGTATCCTATCTTTTTTGTTTTTTATAACAGGTATCATGTGGTATTTTTTTACATTTTGTTTTCAAATGTTCTGAAGGAAAAAAAGAAGTACCAGGTAATATACTGAACATCATATATTTTCCTTTTGACCATATTATAGTATATGGCCAGTTCAAAACAGCGATGTTTAAACAATAATTGTATTTTAAAAAGAGAGAAAGCATTCCATGTGTGTAATCGAAATCTGTAAAGTTCAGATGATTATTTTTATGTAATTATATACTCCGTTTTTAAGTTTTAAAATTCGGGATTTAGAAAATACCGATTTCGGAAAATCAAGGAATTAAATGCTATATATGTAAATCCTTGGAAAAATCAAGAATTTTTTTTATTATTATCTGCAGTTATTCATTGAGATGCCATTCAAAAAAACACTTTTTTAAACTTGTGTATTTGATAATTAGGCCGCGTTAATCCTTTATTAATAGATCATTGAACCGTGTCAGTGCTAATTACATTTTGTTAACAAAGAAGACGTGTATTTCCCGCCGTAGGTACCAACTTTGATTTGATTGGTTGATTGCTTATGCAGGTGGTTTTGTGTATCAGGGAAGCGTTTCACGTCAATTGTATGTATTGGATATTATCTAAGCGTCGGCAGTACACAGATTAAAGTTTGGGTTGAAAGGTGAAAATGGCTTTGGTTTTGAATGCGACAAAGGACTTCAAAGCAGGTAAAATATTTGGAATCTTCTTACTTCTTGCACCAAATTCATTCTGAACTGTAAAACTAATGAACATTTTTGTTTCTGTCACTATGTTTTCTTTCGCACGCGTGTACATTTTGAAACTTCGCTTTTTTCTTATATTGCAACAGTTTGTTTACCTGAACGAGAAAGCCATGTGACAAAGTTTACAAAAAAGTTCGTATTGTGCATTGTTGTATCACCTTAGATGAACTTTGAAATTATTTTACTCAGCTACTTTGCAGCATTTTTCTCTGTTTGCTTAAATTCTGCTTGAAGATCCAGGCGGGAGCGCGTTTTGTGTGCTTCTCCTTTTCCCGAACAAAAACAATACCTTTGTCTTAATACAATGGGTCTTTAAATAAAATAAACGGACGCTTACATTGTCAGTGACTCATTTTCGTGTATGCTCCTTGACTTGATGAAAAGATTAAAAAAACCAAACCAAAACAAAAGAATATGTTATTAGATTTGAAATGTACTTTAGATTAATTGATATTAATTTAATTATAAATATAATCAAATTGCTTTTTGTCTATCAGGGGCGGGTTCAGAAATTTATAAATGAGGGGTTTCAATCCCAAAATTTGGAGGTTTAGGCTATAAATTGCTCATTATTGTCTAAATTTTGCTCAAACTAAATGAGAAATGAGAATTTCAACAAAAAAGGGGGGCTGGTTGAAACCTTGGGAACCCTCTCCCTGCATCTGCCAGTGTTGGCCTTTTGTTTTTTTGGCAGAATTCTTTTTTTCTTTTAATTTTTTTTTTTTGTGGGAAAAAAGTAAAAAAATAATTAGTGGAAATTAAAACAATGTAATGCAGGGACAAAGACCAGACAGGGTAAGCAGACACCTACAACTAAGAACATGAAATAATTTAAGTAATACACATGAATTTCCAGAAATGTTCCCTCCAATTCCCAAAATCCTGCTATTGTCCAGTCAGGGCTTACCTACCAACCAAAAATAATATAATATGTACACTGTATTGTGTGACTGCAACCTCACTTGGACCCCAGTGGTCAGGAAAGATTTTTTTTTCAAATGTGCTATTTTCAGCATTATTACAAGTATTCAAGATTTTAATGGGCCATTTATTTATCTTAGTAAAATCCTACAATTTTAATGGACCATTTTCATCTTCAAAGGGTATATGGCACTTGGTCCATCCCAATCATTGACACCCAAGGAAGTATTTGTCAACTTTACCAGAAAATAATATGTCCTACCCCATTTTTTTGTGCCTACCGAGGGGAGTATTCTTAACATTTTATGGTCATTTAGGATAATGCATTATTAAAATGTTTGTTGAAAGAAATATCAATTACATACATACCTACTCTGTTTTATTCTTGCTGGTAGCAGGGAACAAGACTGGGGCTGCTTTTTTTCATTCATTGAGGATACAGGTCTCTACAATACTTTTTTTTCTGACCTTGTCCAATAGGATATAGGACGAGTACAAAAATCACCTTTTCTGTCTGTCCCTTTGTCCAATGATATCAGTTATAGTTTCAACTAAAGGAGGTATATGTAGGCCTAGGGTAAGGGACATATCTCATGACATTAGTGATATGCTTATTTCATATTCAATTTCATCAAAGCCCATCAAGCTTTCATTTGAAACAGAATGAAGCCAATTGAAGTTACTTTGATGTTTACATGAGATCGATGTAAAATGCTAAATACAATCATTCCAATGATTTGTAAGAGTTGTGTCCCTTACCTTAGGTCTACCTCCTTAAATTGTATCTCCTTATCCTTCTCATGAAGGTAACTTCATGGTGTGTCAAAATAAAAGTATATTATTGTTGTAAAATGATGGAAAAATATTTTTTGAGTAGGATTTTAGATTGTCTGTGCAGGACCAAAAGGGTTACTAAGTCAAGGATGTGAAAAAAAAACAAACAGTCAGGTTTTAAAATGAATATATCAAATAGATACATGTAAAAGAAGAGCATTTTTAGCTTGGCCTAATAAGACAAAAATATGTCTGTTTCCTGCTACCATACCTACCCTTGTTTTTTTGTGTCTACCCTAAACATTTAATGGCCATTTTGGCACAAGCACTATTTAAAGTCTAAATTGTTTCCCTATTACATGTAACTCGATGTTAAAATGTTTATGAAAAATGAGATAATTTCCTTACCTGTTTTCCCTTGCTTGTTGCATGAAACTAGACTATTATATTTTTTGCCTTTGTGCACATTCCAGCGAACCCTGAATAAACAGATGACCTGGCCAAACCAGATTTTTTCTTCAGTGTTCTAGGATTCTTCAAAATTTATGGTTTACATTGAAAAGAGTAGACCACAATTAAAAAAAGTCATAGATTCTCATCCTACATTTGTCAAAGTTAGGGGTATCAAAATATATTTTGGATTTCTTATCAATTTTAGGGGAAAATGCTTTCAATTTGAAAGATATTGACTATATTGGGGAAAAATTACAGGGACTGTGAAAAAAATTGAGTAGGGAGGGAATGAGAATTCTGGATATTTTTTAATTTTGGTTCTACATGTAACTGAATTCAACATTCCCACACTTGAAGTTCGCTTTCCAAACTTGACAAATCCTTTAAGATAATTTAGTTTTCTACTTACCAATGGGAATGTGGGGCATACATGTAAGTAACAACTGTCCTGCACCAAATTTGCAGTTGCCTCTAATGTGGCGAGAAAGTAGAAAACTGTCCCTTAACATCAGTACTGTATAAACCAAACCTGAACAATTTTGGTTTAGTGTAGACAGGTTTTACTGTCTTTTTTTTTGATTGTAAGAAAAAAGGTAAAAATTAAAATACATTAAAATACAAATTAAAAGTACATGTTTGCTAATGTCATGATGAACAAAAAAATATTAATGATAACATTTTTTTCAGACAAAATGAATCAAGGTAGCAGAGGAAATGATATAAATAACCAGTTTTCGCAGGGATCACATTTCGATAGAGGGCCAGGTAATTATCCAATCACTGTGAAAGGATTAAATAGAGTTTGTAAGACTTGTTCCAGTGATTTTGTTACCTTTCCATTGTAGCAGGTAAAGAAGCCAGTGAAATGTTTCTTGAGACCTGATTTCCTAGGCCCGGTTTTTTGTTCACTTCTGGGGAATGTTTTTTTTGGCAAGTTGTAACCTAATGAATGTTTGGAGTACATATTTGTCAGTTCGGTATCGATTCAGAGTTATAAATAGGCATTTGACGGGCTTCTGTTCCCTGTAAAATATTTTCCCAATGCATTTAAAATACGACAAAAATTTCCCCCCAAAAAGTAGTTGGGCTTCTTTTAAAACAAGGATCAAAATCACTGAGTTCTAGCTTCATTTTCCTTCGGTAATTTCCTTTGTAGAATGTATTGAAATTCCAAGACCACTCTGCATTTTATTGTTTACATCCGGGATCTAGAAAAGTTACATTTCACTGCAAAATCTTCTATTTTATCATAAAATACCTGTCATTTTTATTGGTATTTTTATATGAAAAGAAAAGATGTTTTGCTTTTAATCCTGAACTCAATGCTATATTAATGATGATTTTTTATGCATTTGAATGGTAGACGACCTGTTCTCATGAAACCACAGAGTGACATGACGAGACTTAGATGCCCTATATTGTGGACTTTTAAACCTTTCACATTTGCAGGAATGAGTTTTACTGTATACAAATGTATTTACTTCCAATTTTGCCAATTTCTGCTTTGTTTTTTGACCTCATAAAATCATCCCTGTATTTGACATGCTTGAAAATTTTACACGAACTTCAACTCTCGTCACCAATTTCTTTTGATCTGATTCAGATATTCATATGAGTCCAGTGAAAAACCATGTATGGATAGCAATGTTTTATCTCATGTAAGAAATTTCAAGTTTTGTGTTGTTACATGGTAGCATGTTCGCCTTAAGTACGGGAGGTTTTGGGTTTGTTTCCCAACCAAAGACATTAAAATTGGTAGTCACTGCAGATGGTATTTAAGGAGGTAGACTTAAGGTAAGGGACATAACTCTTGAGGTTATGTTTGTATCATGTACAAAAATGTATACAATTTCCCCAAAGCCTGTCAAGCATTCATTTGATACAGAATGAAGTCAATCCAAGTTACCTTGATGCTTACTTGACATTGATGTTAAATACTTAACACAAACTTTTCAGTGATTTGTAAGAGTTATGTCCCTTACCTTCTTCATGGGCTAGAGTGGTAACTTGTAGGTCGGAGACAGAATACTGTTAAAGTATCAATTTTCACGGTGTTCTAATTTTTGCTTTTTTCGTGGTGGACAGAAAAGCATGAAAAATGGAACTGTAAACATTTTTAAAACTATAGAATGCTATCATTTTTTGAAAGCGCAAAAATTGATACCCGTGAATATGTTCACTTGACAGAATCCATGAAAATCAGCAACCGCAAAAATTAATATGTTTACAGTAATGTGTCTGCATACCAAAAAATGTACCTTCAGCCTATTGCTGCTGTGATCTTGCACAATAAAAAGTGTGTTGGACTAGTTTAAAGCAGGATCTGTTTGATTGGTAAATTGTTCTTGTCCTGAAATGCATGAAATATCTGTCATAGGACATACATTACTCCCAGAGAGGGAGTCCACTCCTAAAATCCTCCAAGTGATTTCTCCCATCTGTGAGTAGTTTATTGTCTTTTTGGGAGTATTTCGGAGTCACTCCAAGTATTTTATTACCATGTGTATTGTGATCAAGTTCACCTGACAGGTATGACAGGATGTAGGTGGTAACTTCAAAGGATATTCAGGGCAATAAAAAAGTCCTAGCTGGGAGTATTTTATTGCCTTTTGGAGGAAGTACGCCAAGATCACTCCAGGATTTTTATGGCATTTTTTGAATTTCCTGGAGTCCCTCTGAAAAGTGACACCAAAATGGGAGTTTGAGAATCTATACTCATTTGGTGTACTATATAAACCTTAATCAATCAATCAATCATTTTGTGTTGTTCTATTTTCAGCTTCCTACAGATGTAATTTCTGTCCTGGCAGTTTTCCCTCTTTGTATCACCTGCAGTGCCATAATGTGTATAAACACTCGTCCATTCTCAGTAACCATGGTGACGAATTGAAACAAAAAAGTCCTGATGTTAGTTCTACAAAGTCAAAGACCTCTGCATTTTATATGTCACAGGAGAAAAACAATTTTGAAAGTTCTCAGACTCGTATACAATACAATATAGTCAACCCTGAGATAAAAACAAGCTTAGGCAATCAGCAGCTGGACAAGGGTCAGAAAGTAGGTAGTTTAGAATCAGGTGCGCTTGATTTGTCCACTGTGAAGAATCGTGAGAATCTTGTCTCCTCAACTGTCTTTGGTAGTACGAATCTTGAACCAAAGCCTACAGAAGTTTCATCCTCTCTCCCAGAAATTTCAACTTCAAGCACAGAAATTTCATCTACTCATGTAGATGAAGAAACAGACTCTGATAATGATGAGAGTGACAAACTTGTGATTGACACTCAGAGTGAGGTTACTCAAGAAAATGGACACCAAAATGAGGCTGATAAACAGAAGTCACATGACAACCCTCCTCTAAGAAGTTTTTCAGAAAATTTTCGTCACAATAATGAGATAGTGGCCAACTCTGAGCATTTTTCCCATAATACTCAGCACAGTCGTCTTCTACAACATGAAATCCGTCCAACCAATGCTCAGTTGCCGAACAGAGGATATTATCATAATATTCCGTCCAATGAAAATCATCAGGTTGACTACAGGTCAAGGTCACCATTAGGACCCACTAGTCATGAAAAACTGGAAGAAACTGTTGATAGGGGGAGTTATCCTCCATATTATAACCCCCAATTAGACAATAAAATTCCTGGTATAGAACACCAGTCATTACTTAGTATGATTCCCCCATTACCAAACATGGGAATGATTGGAAATTTTCCAATGCCATTTGGATTCTCTCCCTTTATGCCAATGATGTATCCCCCAAACTCTTTCATGCCACAAGCAAATCCTACCAATACTCAGGATGGGCGATTTCCATTACAAGGTGATACATTCCCAAGTAATGTAGTGACGAGTCTGCCATACAGGCCTAATTTGAACTTACCACCCAGCAAAGGGGCTCCTGTAAGGAGAAATTCTGGAAATAATAAATCAAGGTCATCTTCCAAGAAAGGCGATAAAAAACCAAAAGAGGTTCTTGAAATCTATCAATGCAAGTCTTGCAATCGACAATTTTCACAAGTTGGGAATTTCCACAATCACATGAAAACTCATGAATCTAAAGTGTGTGCTTGTGGAATATGTAACATGGAGTTTTCTGATAGCTATGAACTCCAGCGACATATGAGAAATACTCACACAGGAAGTATGCCATATAAATGTGAACAGTGCGATCGTGAGTTTAGTCAGTATAATAATTTGCGTCGTCACTTGCGTGTACACAATGGAAAAAATTATAAGTGCCACTTGTGTGGACGGACTTTCAATGAAGTGTTTTATCTCGAAATGCACATGGGTTCTCACACTGGTGAAAGAACATACAAATGTGGGGTGTGCAGTGCCACCTTCAGTGATAATTCAGAATTACAGAAACATGTTAGCACCCACAGTGCCGAAGAGCTACATACCTGCGATGTCTGTGGCAAGTCATTCAGTAAGGCGTGTGTGTTACGTCAACATAAGAAAATGCATAGTGGTCTTAGACCTTTCAAATGTGAAGTTTGTGAAAAATCATTTATCCACCGTCATCATTTAACGATTCATTCTAGAATGCACAATTCTAATAAGCCTTATGTATGTAAAATTTGCAAGAAGGAGTTTGCACAGACAAGTCACTTGTATAAACATATTCGACAGCACACAGAACAACCAGGCGTCACTGAAGCCATGATTCACGAATCACTCGCTCCGATACTTGAAAAGTTGAAAGAAAGCGACAACAAAACTGATAATTCTTTGTCAGCTGAAGACCTAAATGTTTTTGAAAAACAGAGACAAAATGATGATAGTGACCCTTCATCAGATAATGATCTTGAGAAGGAACAAAAGCTTAAGGATGCAGCAAGTCATGATAATACTCAAAGTTCAATGTCAACTGATATTGCTAGCTTAGTTGGAAATGGTGAAAGGGAGAGAACTCTTGTGGAAAACTTGAAGTACAAGAAAGAAATTGAAAAGCCTGAAAGTTTAAAAGGGAACAATTATCAAAATGATACAGATTTTGATAAAACTTCGATGAAACCAAAAATTTCTACTTTGAAAGATTCAGAGAAAACTGCTGCTGTTGACAATAATGATGAAAATACTCAGAAAGAGGCAAAGCTTGTTGCCACGGGGACGTCAGTTACTGAATTCATCAATGGATCTCTTAAAGAAATGGAAAATTTGTATCGACAACATAGATATAATGATGAATTGTCATTCAAAGACTGTGAGATAAAGAAAGATGTATGTGATTCAGATGATAACTTTGACAATGCGTCAGACAAAACAGGAATATCTGTTGATTCAGCATTTTCTGAACAACGTTTTGTTAGCAGTCCACATTCTAGTATACCATACAATGAGCAATGTTTGGAAATGCTAAACTTACCGAGGATTGCTCAATATAATATACCCGAAGACTTAGCAATTAAAAAAAACAATTTAACTTGCTTGAAAGAACAGGTCAGTGTTAATCAAGATATTGGTCGCTTTTCACCAATCAGTCAGTCTGGTGAGGCACTTAGTGAAGAAGACTTTCGATCTCGTAGTAATTCTGCAACAGAGAACCTGGAGAATCTTAATCCTCCAGTAGTTTCTCCAAGAGTGGTTTCAGCTGACAGCATTTTAAAAGAACAACAAATATTACGAGATAATTGTCCGAATGACTCACCAAAACCTGAAATAGTAATGCCGCTTAAGAAAAGAAGACGGTACGCTCCCCGTCTAAAAAAGAAATCAACTGAGGAAATAGAAGTACATGTAACTGAAGAGCCAAGTGTAGAAAAGCCTGTTTATCCTCAAATGATACCACCTGAGGCACAGCAAATGTATTTTCTTCAACTACAGCAAATGCAGATGGCATTGGCGGCCAATGTTATGGCAGCCCAAGGAGCGATGATGCAGAATCTTAATGTATCCGAACAGATGAAAAGTCTACAAGCTAATAACCAAAGAGGAGTTCCGAATGATCTCTCAATTCCAAGGCAGAAGTTTCAAGGTCCCCCAAAGAATGATCCATGAAGCAGTAGGCAATAGTTTGTAATATTTATAATTTGAAATGGCAGCATATGATGAACATTCCATAAAATTGTCTGATCATTAGTTGGATTTTAAATGTTACATTGAAACTTGTACTTATTGTGAGTTTCTGATGTTTTTTTTTATATTATGCTGTGTTCAATTAATTTTTTTGGTGATTTTTGCCAATTTATCATGTTATGTATGTGTAAATATTGTATTTATTTTTTTGTTTTACTGTTGTTTAAAATGTACCAGAAATGCAAGATAGCTGCGTAACCATAGCTTTTAAGGATGTTTGCTGCTTTGCTTAGAACCGACATGATTTTTCCACTTTTTAGAGGAATTCCACCATATCAAATATGGATTTTACCTTTACAATTCTTTTTTTTTACTGTATATTTAGTTCGATTTTGCCAATTTCTGCCTTGTTTGTAGACCTCGTAAAATCATGTTTGTAGAAGTAACAATGATTTCTTATAAGATCTTAAATGCTAGTACAATATAAGTAGAAACAAAAAATTATGTTCGTTTTATGTGATATAACCATTTGAAATTTTAGCAGGAAAGGGATTTCTCTTGATTTTTCATTCATGTAGTTTATGTCTTAGTAGGTTTTATCTATAAAAAAACACTGAAAAAATAACGAGGATTTCATAAAAACTTCCCAAATAGCATTTTAATGTGTTTAATGAAATTATGAATAGAAAAGTGGGGGTCACTGGAAAAAATATTTATGCATTGAAATGGAAAAAAAATTAGCAGACTCTGAAAAACTAACAAAAGCAGCAAACATCCTTAATAATAATCTCATAATCTCAAAATTACTTTGTGCAAAAAAATTATTGTCTAGAATTTTTATTTCATTACCCTTAACTGGTTTTAGAACAATAATGAACTTCTAGTCAATTTAGGTGCATTTAAGGTGTTAGACCTAAGGGAAGGGAGACAACTATTACAAATCATTGGAACGTTTGTATTCAGCATTTTACATCCATCTCATATAAGCATCAAAGTAACTTGGATTGATTCCATTCTGTTTCAAATGAAAGCTTGATAGGATTTGGTGAAATTGAATATGATACAAACATCACTGATTTCAAGAGTTATGTCCTTTACCTTAGTAAATGTCTTCAGTTCCAACAAATCTGTTATACATGTATTTAAACTATTTCTTGGATTACATTTAAGGCTCCATATGTGACCTACTGAAGATTCTTTATCATTATCTACTATTACATTTCATTTTTTACCATTTGTTTTACTTTGATTTTGCACCACTTTAGACTGCTGTAAAATCATGTCAGTAAACAGCAGGCTTGTTGTTAGAAATGAATGGACTATTTCTGAATTTTACCTGTTGTCTGTTCTTATTTTATGACCAACTGAAATGAACTGGTACCACTTTCAGTACAAATTTACCTGGGCTTTGCAGCATTTAAAAAATGTCCTACATTTACAATGTAGATTATATCAATATATTCTACTTCAAAACTGCTGAAGTCCTGCATCATTATTTTGGACTCTGTCTAGTGGTAATAGATAAAAATGTTAATGCCATAAAATTGTGCCATATATACAAATGTCTTTAAATCCACAATGTGTTCAGATATTTGCTCAAGTATACATGTATGTAGAATTGAATTCCAGTTGTGTAAATTATGGGAGATTGTACAGTGTATATGGGTCTATGAACTCAATACTTATTAAAACTGTGCGAGCTGTTATCATGTCCCCCTTTTATCATACAGTACAGACACATCCCATGACTGAACACAGACGTAGTGGTGTACCATGACTGAACATCAACAGTGGTGTACCATGACAACACTGACATAGTGGTATACCATGACTGAACATTGACAGTGGTGTACGATTACTGAACACCGACAGTGATGTACCATGACTGAACACCTACATAGTGGTGTACCATGACTGAACACTGACAGTGGTGTACCATGACAACACTGACATAGTGGTATACCATGACTGAACATTGACATAGTGGTGTACCATGACTGAACATTGACAGTGGTGTACCATTACTGAACACCGACAGTGATGTACCATGACTGAACACTGACATAGTGGTGTACTATGACTGAACACTGACAGTGATGTACCACTTTTAGAGTGGTTCTCAATTTGAGATTTTTTCTTTTGTATTGTGAGCAGTAAGCTCTACCACATTAAATTCAGAAAAAAAATATAAAACATATCTTCAAAGACTAAAAAGACATTTACTGCCACTCTGAGAGTGGTACACCACTATGTCACTGTTTAAACATAGCATGTCTCTGTACTGTAGATAAAAGTTCAAAAAGCTGATTTGAAAAATTTGAAAGTGATCTTGAAATGAAAGATACATACAGCTGTCCTTTAGTTAATACAAACATTTTATGAATAGTTATTTGTTAGCTCAAGACATCAGGGGCAGATCCAGGGGCCAGCCAGGGTTCTTTGGAAAAAAGGGTTGCTGGACATTATTTGCTATTTTTTGCCAATTTCGTACATGGAAATTACAAATTTTCCAATAAAAGGGGGGTGCCAACCCCCTGCACCCTCCCCCTGGATCTGCCACTGGACATATACGAATTAACATTGCCCTTAATTTAAGAAACAATGTATTTGTGAAGGGTAAACATAGGAGCAGGTGGTTAGTTGTGAAGGGTAAACATAGGAGCAGATGGTTAGTTTTTTGTTTTATTTTTTTTTTTACGTCAATGATTCTTCAGGTGACCATTACTTGATATGTTTGTGCTTCGTTTTATATTCTGTTTTTGATGTAGTTATATTCATGTACATGTAGTCAAAATTGATCTCTCAATTGTTTGCCAAATCACATGTATGCGTTTGTGTTTTGACGGGCCTGCATTAGAATAATACAATTCTTCATGAGATACCTTTTATTGTTCTGGCCCCACGTCATAAAAGTTTAAAAGAAAATACATAAGTCTGAGAATATTCTTAACTTGCATGGTAATTCCAAATCAAAATCTTTGAAGTTGATGGTAAGAATTTTCTCAGACTTGAGTTATTTTTCAAGTTTTGTGGCACTGGGGTCTGAATTATTTTTGTGAAAGGCAGCATTATTTTAGAACAAGATTCAACAGATTTATACATGGATGTGTTCAGTAGATGCATTTAAATATGTTCTGTCAAAAGTGGTATGTATGATTATCATGCATGTTTTTTTATTCATATGATAATCATACATGTATATTTTTATTGATTCATAGGATAGTCATATTATAATCATATTTTGATTAAAGTATGATATTCATAGGGTTTTAATTTGATTCTTGTAGTTAAATGTTATATTGGATTGCTATCATATGATTAACATAAATGAAAACATGATTTTCATTTGATAATGTGATAATCATGATTAAACTGAACATGTTGATCATGACACTTACATGTATGTGTCAGTCCCTGTAAGAGTCAGGCAGTAGGTGAAACATGGTATGAAAAACCCACCATTATGATAAAGTATTTTGACTATTTGTACCACTAGAATCAAGGAAAACAGATAAGATTTTTCATATCATGCTGGAACATTGAGTTACAATTTTATTGAAATGCACTGAAAATGAACATTTCAAGGGCAGATAACTGTCAAAAACCTCAATTTTTCTTAGACTCTATTGAAAAAATTTCTGGCAAATCCAATGATGTAGAGGTCAAATAATTGTCTTTTCAAAAAAAAAAGGAAGTATCCTTGAGTGATATTACATTGTCAGATTGGTGGAGTTTTGACGTGCATGTTTTTATGATTTTTCCCATTTTGTCTGAGATTCTTACAAACATTTATACTTAATTCATATGATGATCATACATGTATGATGCTTTCCATATGATTCTCATGTGTTAAACTTCTTCATAAATTGATTCTCATATGCAAATGTTGTACATGTTAATCAGTTTTCATTTTCTCTATTTCATTTAAGGAGGTAGACCTAGGGTAGGGGATACAGTTCTTACAGATCATTGGAATGTTTGTATTCAGCATTTTACATCAGTCTCATGCAAGCATCAAAGTAACTTGGATTGATTTCATTCTGTTTCAAATGAAAGCATGATAGACTTAGGTGAAATTGAATATGATACAAACATATCACTGATATCAAGAGTTATGTCCCTTACCCTAGGTCTGCCTTCTTAACAGGCATAGTCATGCAAATCTTTCATTCATATTTTTCTGTCTCCAAAAACTAAGTCCAAGGTGATCTCAATTATTTTCGTTGAAGCATTTTTTAGCTTTAAGTTTGTATAAATCATTGCCATTTGATCATATGTGTATTTTTTATTGTATTTAATTATGTATATGTTCCATCCATGAATTTTGCTCAATGTTTAAAAAAATACATCTTGAATTCTATGCAGGTGTTTAACATGCAAGCAACTTTTCAACCATCATTTATGTACATGTATGTATGTATTCTTTTTTTAATGTTTGTATAATGAAACCTGTTTTAAATGAACCAGTTTTGTTTCCGAAGTACCCTTTTCGAACTTTAAAAATTTGTTTGACGTGCAAGTAACATTTTCAATCATTATTAAGTACATTGTATTGAGTAGGTAGACTCTACGGTAAGGGACACAACTCTTATAAATCATTGGAACGTTTGTATTCAGCATTTTACATTAATCTCATGTAAGCATCAAAGTAACTTGGACTGATTTCATTCTGTTTCATATGAAAGCTTGATATGCTGTGGTGCAATTGAATATGGTACAAACATGTCACTGATTTCAAGAGTTATCTCCCATACTCAAGGTCTTCTTCCTTAAAATAAAAAAATTGTATAATGATACCCCCTTTGGACCCCAAGTACTGTGAAACCTGTCAAAACCAAACCCCTTATGTCCAGTATAGACTGAAGTTCAAATACATTTAGACACTTTTTAAATTCATCTTTCATCAGTTTAAACTTTGATAAACCGAACATCTGTCTAAATTGGAAACAATTTTGAAGTACCAGTCCGTATAAATTTTGGACACTGCCTATGGTACAGGTGATTCATATAAAAAAAACCACGGAACAAACAATGCTTTTTTCGGTCTTCATATGCGATGTATTTATTTGACAACAGTCGTTCCTGTATTTAGATCTGTACTTTTGAGAAAACCACATTTTTACCTCCAGCTAAAAACAACCAAATCAAACCAAAACAGGTACGGTAACTCTTGCAATGTGTCAATTTCATATACAATCTGCATAATATTTATCTCAAAAGCACAAAAACCAAATGAAATCTAAGACTGATTACCGGTATGTGTTCAGTAGCTGTTTCTGAACAAGAAGTAAAAGTGAATTTGGTTGGTTTTCTTGACATGCATGAATCACTTCCTGTCTGATTTTTATAAAGAATGATACTTAAGTCTGACAAGCTTTGGTTGAGACAGGTCTCACTGAACTGCAATGAAAGATTTTTATGAAAGAGTGTGAATGTAAATACCATGCTTGTTATTTGGGAAGGGGTTCTGTTGTGTTGTTTGGTGTGTGACTTATTTTTTACACAGTGGAATTTGTCTTGGGGAGGATTTCTCAAGGATTTGATAAGCACAAATTGTTCTTTTTTGTCCGATAAGATTTTTGCCATTTTTTAAACTACTAAGTAAAAATCCTTGATGAAATTTTATAATTGGAAGCTATCATTGAGTGTAGATCCATCGAAATTCCATCTCTTATCTTCAAAAGTTCAAGAATGCTTAATTATATGTTTATGCAGATTTCTGTCCAGGATGAGTTTTTAGGCTTTTTGACAGGTTTAAACAATTTATTTGTGAAATCACTTCCTTCTTGAATTATTTTTTTCTTGCCTGAATTACATTCCATTTCTTTGTTATATACATGTACATGTATCATATTTTTTTTTACTTCAAAATGACTATCTGAGATAGGTACACTTTTTTAATGACTTCAGTAAAACTGAGTAAGAATCAGGCAAAATGTGAAAAATCATAAACATGCATGTCAAAAGCCCACCAAATCTTACAATGCAAGTCTTTACTATTTAAAATAACTAAAAATAACCATTGCATCACTGAATACGCTTTGAAAGTTAGAAAAAAAGGTTTTTGACAGAGTTACCTGCTCTTGTAATTATTTGCAGTGGAATTCAATTAAACTGCAACTTATTTTACCAAAGTTATGTCTTTATTCCTTGATTCTAATGGTATAAATTATCAAATTACTGTGTAAAGATACCGGTGCTATAAATGTATCAATTTTCATTGTTTTTTTTTTTTTTTGCATTGGACCATGAGTATGCGAAATATTACATCTTAAAAAAAAATGTAGTAAAATTGATAAAATGATAAAAATGATAATTAATCATTGAAATGGTGAAAATTTATCTGTGCAAATATGTTCACTAGACAGATTGTGTGAAAAACAGAAATGCCGCCATCCATGATCAGTACCATCAATTTTTCTTTGTGATGTTGATTTTTTTTACCATTTCAATTAATACTTGTTCAGTTTGACCATTTAGTCATCAAACCAACCATTTAATCATCAGTTTTAGCATTTACTCATCAACCCAACCATTTAATCATCAGTTTGACCATTTGCAAAGACTACTGCATAATTAGTATTTGGCAGTGAATATATCAACTTCTTTAATTTATCTTCCTGGGATGAGAAATATATTATTAATTACTCTAAAAGTAGATTATTTTTTTGTTGTTGAAATTTCATCATTCATGTTTAAAATGATAAATTTTTGGTTAAAGTACATAAAATTTGAGATTAAGCCTATCCTCATCTGACTACTTCAATTTTATTTCAATTCAAGTATATATATATATATATATATATATATATATATATAGGACAGTAAAATCTGTCTTAAGTGACCTTCCAAGGTCACCTAACACAGGTGGTCTTTATTAACAAGTTAATTTTATACAGGATACATGGATATTTAAATCATTGTCTATTAAGACATGTTATGGCTGAATACAGATGTTTGCAAAGAAAGGTTTGACTGTATTAACAGATGTGTTAAAATTATATTGGTCAAGGAGTAGTTCTCGCCAACAGATTTTTCATCCTCTCCTGTGAAACAATTTCATGTTCAAAATTTATGAAAAAAGGTCTTAACAGATTGCTGATATTATTAGATTATTTAATACTTCTCAACACGGGAGTTTCTTGTGCTGATCTCGATTAGCGGCTTTACCTTGACACGAGATGAGCATAAGAAACTTCCACGAGTTGAAAAAATATTAAAATAATCTGTTTATCTCTGTTTTGCTGAAGTGTAAGGAATTAGTTTTATTTTCAGTTTTTCTAAAAGAAATTAGTAAGTTTTATAAGCACAGCAAAGTTTCCTTTTGGGATTATTTTTCAGCGGAGTCACATAAGTTGTGCAGCTATATGATAATTTTTATTCTCAAGCGACTGGTATGAGATTGAAAATTATCATTTAACAAGATCAAAGGGATTTTATACAAAATAGCAATAATTTACTCTCCAAAATGAGCAATCTTACAATGATTTTCATTGAGGAATACAATTTTAGTGAACAAATTGGCGAGAATTGCTTCTGTCTTGGAAACTGCGAGATCTACTCTCTGACCAGTGTTTGAGCTCATCATATATCAGCAAAAATTTACAGCAGAGGTGCTGACCATTAAAATGTTGTTTGTTGGTTGATTTTGTGTTTGTGTTGTGTTTATAATGCCCCCAGCTTAAAATCAGGAGGTCTGTCTGGCTGGCTGTTACACATTTCTATCTCTAACAAGAGGTGTTTACTTTTATAGATTTCTTCATAGTTTCTAGAGATTTTTACAGATTGTGAATTTCCCCATAGTACTGGAGCAGTGCTCCAGCTAAGAATCATGCAAAATGTGATTCATGGTTAGAAAGACTACCGGGTACACATTTTTATTTTTGACATTTTGTTTAAATGTTATAGTAAAAGAAATTAGCATGTGGTTTTTCATGTTACCCTTGTTATTGGGAGATAAAATGTACTCAAAAAATTCAAAAGAAAATGTTGGATTTTCAGTGTGGAATATCTCCTAAGAACAGACATATTGGAATGAATAATTTAAATTTCATCATATCGATCTATAAAGCAACTTGATAATAAAAAAATAAAATGTGTAGCCTTTTTTTTGGGGTGCACCACCTTTTTCAGAACTTGCATGATTCTTACAAAGACTGCTATTTTTAATCACACAAAAAAAGTACTGTCAACATTATAGAGTGGAAATTATTAAAGTTCAACAAACTTGGGAATGTAGGAATTTTTTTTTTTTAATTTCTCTATAAGACTAAGTGCACATTTTTCATATGCATAATTTAGCATTGCAAAGTTTGAATTAAATTGGTTCAATACTTTTTGAATTACAGATTACACAAAGTAGTAGACCTGATTTTATGAGGTCAATCAACAATGCGGAAATTGGCAAAATCGGAAGTAAATATACAATAAAAAAAGAATCATAACAGTAAAATCTGGATTTGAAAAAAGTGGAATTTTGCTTTAATTTAAAGCGCTAGAAAATCAGGTTTGAAGTAGATACTAACTAATGGAGTGAAGTGGCTAATAGACCTGCTGTGGTTACACAGATAGAAACAATACTTTACATTATCAAATAAGTTATTTCTTTATGGCAAAAAAAAAAATAAAATAACATGGTTAGCTTTATGAGAATCGGCAATTCCTTTCTTCAAAATTCTCAATAACGAGCACAAATAATAGAGGACTGTATAGGACTCAACTAGCCCTAAATAAGTAAAGTACACATCATTTCACTAGCCTGAATCAATTTTTACTAGCCCTGGGCTTTGGTTAAAGGTAAGCATGGAGTCAACCAATCAGAAAGCTTGTTACAAATCAAATTATTTATTAGAAAACATACTCATATAATAACAAACATGTCACAAATATACGAAAAGGCTAACTAGTACCTCAAATCTTAGGCCAATAAAAAAAACATAAAACTCCCTCATTGGTTTCATGAAAATTAACTTGAAATGGCCTTAAGAAGGTAGACCTAGGGTAAGAGACACAACTCTTACAAATTATTGGAACTTTCGTATTCATTACTTTACATCAATCTCACGTAAGCATCAAAGTAACTTGGACTAATTTCATTCCGTTTCAAATAAAAGCTTGAAAGAATTTAGTGAAATTGAATGTGATACAAACATATCACTAATTTCATGAGTTATGTCCCTCACCCTAGGTCTACCTCCTTAACTACAAGTTTTTGTGTCAATGGATGAATTAATACATGGGAACCAGAAATTTCCAAAATTTGTAATAGGGTTTCTATAGGCCATCGCTGGCTCATTCTTCCAATAACAAAAAGGGAAAAAAGGGGGGTCTAAAGGAAAACAAACACAATTTTCTTCGTACATGAAAATGAATTTTTATTGCACATTCTTCAACATATTTTGACCCATGTCTGTAATAGCAAATGCCAAGGCATTTTCATGTCTAACAACTCTGGGGAAAAGATAGAAAAAGTGAAAAAAAACCCCAAAAACTTTCTTGAAACCAAATTAAAAATTAATCCCAATACGAACTTTAATAATGACCCCAGTTATTGTAGGACCAACAAACAGACTGACAGACATGATATGTCTACAAAAATACATGGGCAAAAATGTTACAATAACTCCATCTTCATGCATTTTGATTGTTACTGTCAGAGGATAAATATTCAAATTTTTAGTACTACTTATAACAGTGCAAAAAGGGAGATAACTATTATTTTATCATAACAAAGCTACAGGTGTAAAACCACTATTAAAAGTCCCATTACTTTATATGTTGAATTAAGCAATTTTCAAGGTCCCAATCATTTTTTAAAGTTTGTTAAAACGAACTTTAACAAGTTTTATCATAGAGGGGACCCTTTAAAGACTCTCTCATAAAATTTGCAGCAATTGGCTTCTAAGAAAGAATGGTGAAGTGAAAGTAGACAGCTACTAAAAATACTACTTTCTTTTGGAAATTTGACAAATCAATGGGCTTAAGATCTAGACTCTGACAAATTATTCTCTACATCAGAGTTCAAAACTGTTGTATTCAGTGTGTACCTGACATGATGCTTACCCAGTGGCATATGCTGGCTAAATCACAAAAAATATACAATGCATCCTCAGAACTACTTTGTTTTTTTACGGACTAATCTGGTATGTGCAGGGGACTGGTTCCCCTTAATAGTGGTATTATACCAACAATGAATTATATGAATTATCTAGGATGATTGATTGGGCAGAATGAACAACCAAAATGTGATCACAAGTGACACAAAGAGCAACGATTTAAAAAAATGTGCAGAAATTATTCTGGGCGTTAATTAAATCTTCAAGAATTCTTGTCTCTGTTATCTGAGACCCTTTATTATTACATAGGTAAAATTATAAAAACAAGTGAGCAAAGCATTTCATTGATACCTCCCCTCTTTTCCCCTTTCAAAAACATGCACCTTTAGACCTCAAAATTAATTTGAATCAAAATCTGAATTAAGATGTGGACAATGGGAATATGTAATAAGGATTCAGTGAAAGTTTTATTAAATTCACTTCAGTTTATATGTAGGAGGAATAATGGATAAGAGAAGAGCCCCTCTGTGATACCCTTATAACTCTATACCTCCCCTAACTTTTCAAGTGGGGGGTATAATGATAATGAATTCAATCAATAATATCCACAATAAAATTGACAAAAACTTCATGATTCATGAATTACAAACTTCTAATCTAATTAAAATCTAACAACAATCTATTCTACTTTCTGTTCAGATGACCTCTTCAGAATCATTAGATTTTTTCCATTTGAATAGTCCTGTAAAATTCATGACCAATGAATTCTGATTGACTGATCAGGAAGGTCGTCTGAACAGAAAGTAGATTGGAGTTTGGTTAGATCCTACATGCAGTGACTGAATGGAACAATTGATAGGTCTAATTTAGATTGCACAAGTACAATTTTCATGCTTCAAGAATACATCATTAAAAAAACTTTTAAAATTAGCAGTTAGATATAATAAAAACCACCTGGTTAAAGATTATCATACATATTTAATGAAACCTGTCTAAACTGAACCCTTAATAAAACATGCAACTGGTTTACAATAGGGGCGAGTCCAGAAATTAATCAAAAGTTTGTTATTACCTTCAAAAAACATATGCCTTCCTCTTCCAAAGTTCAAAGGGGTATATCTCCCACAATATTCAGTTAATTATAAATTCCTGGTAATATTCACAACTACATATTGTGTCCTAATTACCTACAAAGCTTCATGAAATTTTGACCAGTAGTTTCTGAGTGTCACATACAAAAGTATGACTGACAGACAGACGGACAGCAATCTGTTTTTGAGCAATGATACTATGTTATATTTGTTTATGACTGAAAACTCTGATGTAAACTTGATTAACTCACAATATATTGGGTTCTATAAAAGGGGATTACTTTAATGTCTGTTTTAACCTGTGTAAACTAATACCTGTCTAAGATGAACAAGGGGTTAAATTTAGACAGGTTTAAAAGTATTTACGATGAAAGTACTTTAATTCATGGATACCAATTTTTGTGGATTAGGGAAGAAACATATGTTTGTAAATTCTTTATTGTTTTAAGGTGTTTAGTATACACATCAATGGAAGTATTGTTCTCACTGGGAACCAAATTTCGTGGTTTGGCCTACCCAGAAAAATGATGAAAATTGGTCTCCCACGAACAATAGTACTTTCACAGTACATAACATTATTACAGTTTTATTGGTAACACAGAAAAAATATGATATGATTCAAGACAAGAGTGACACCTGGTGTCAAACTTTAACAATGTCTCCTTAAATGTACATTTTCACATCAGTTGCAAAAATACAAAATAAATGCATATAATTAGAATAACGAAGTACATCTGCATAAAAAAAAAAATACAACAAGATGCTACAACACCATAGCGAAGAAACACTCAACTTGAAGAAAACATTCAAACATTGCCAAGAAAAATAGAATAAATTAGGAGTCATTTTTAAGCAGGGCATGTGTCAAATTTTCCATCAAATATGAAAATAACCCACAAAACTTACATAAATAGGTCAACATGACCCTTAAAAATCAGATACTGTGAACATTCTATTGTTTGTTTAGTACCAATTCATGTTGATTTGGTAGGTAAGGTAAACCATGAAATTTGATTCTAAACAAAAAGGAAAATTTATTTTTAATTGTATGTCAGGATCATCAAAGCCACGAATTCAAGAATCCACAAACTTGTGCTTTTTTCCCCTAACCAATAAAATTGATACCCACAAATTTCAAGGTATGACACTTTTAAATTTTAAACTGCATAGTACTCAATTCAATATTGTTTTCTCCTGCACAAGATTTATTTCATGGTCAAATCTAAGGTCATGACCTTGCTAATTTGTCAATCCTTGATATATTATATTGTACAGTTGACATCATAAGAATGCATATAAATATGTTCCGGAAGTTTTGTGATAAAGTACTGGACATACAAAATCTGAAAATGTGAAAATTTGTTGTTAATTTTGTTAATGACAAAATGTGGCTTAAAATCTGTTCCCCATCAATCATTCCATCTTATTTCTTCAAAAAAAACCCAAAAAAAACCAACTAATTGTTGAAATTTGTGTAGGAAAATCATATGAAATAGTTGTGACTTTTACTCTGTGAATGGGGTACTAGATTTTAACTATCTTGTGTGTAGAAATGTTATAATCCATTTGAAACTGAATTTTACAAAAAAATTGGATTTGCTTTTCACAATACAATCTATATCCCTTTTTTAAATATACATATAACAGTCAAGGTCAAAAAGTTACAGTTACAACATAATAAATTAAAAAACTCTTAAAATACAAAGGAGAAATAACTCTCAATAATCATAAAGGGAGTTAATTCACCAACATTACAAGGGGAAATAACTCGATCATTTACATTTGAAAAACATCAAAATATAAGAACCTTGCACCAATAAATAATGCTACCTCTATATACAAGCATATCACAGAATTTTCCAAAAAAAAAAAAATGGATTTGCACTTTACAATACAACATCATTTAGTCATTTAGTCATGCATACACTCTTTCCTATATTTGGTTGATCATGAAATGCATCCCCTCTTACTTAAGTTGGCACTTTAATCTATACCTGTCATTTTGGGTAAAAAACTACCTTTTCAAAAACTAATGATTCTATAGCAATATAATTTTTCCCATAGAAAGCAGTGCAACATCAACATGCAATAAATTTCCATACTGCACTAGTGTAAATATAGTTAAAATTTGTGATGTTATCCTTGACAAATGTTCATTTTATATCAGATTAAATTATATTGCCATACAATAAAAGGATTATTGCATGAAGGAATATGATCCTGAGTAGAATTTTATATTGCACGAGTTTACAATTGCAATATAATTTCTACAAGGGATAATATTCCCAAGTATTAGGCGTGCAATGTAATATTATTTACACTAGTGCAATATGGAAATTTATATCACACTGATCATTCATTGCTTTCTATGGAAAAAATTATATTGCCTTACAATAAAATTGGTACTAATCCATTTCAAAGTACCACTAGTTGTATGGATGATCCGTTTTAGGCACTTTTATGAATTCTCTTGACTGGCTAAGTGCTGGGTTAGGAGGATTAAAATATCATTCAGGAGAAAGGGATTGCATTTTCTGTAACATCATCAATAAAAAACATAAATTTTTGACTTCACAGTATTTCAATCAATATTTTCCCATCCTCACATCAGAGATGATTATACAAAGAATAATGAAGAAGCCAGAATATATAGAAATTTCGTTGAACTATTTATCGTCATGAACATGATGGAAACAGTTTCTTATCAAACAAAAAAAAAAAACAAAAACAAAAAAACAAAAAAACAAATTACCCAACAGAAATTAATGATTCAACAGTACCAAAATTTGATAAGCAGTAAAGCTTATATCAGTCTTTGTAAGAGTCAGGCATAGGGTGAAACATGGTATTAAATAACCAACAAATTTGGCAGTGTACCATCATAATCAAGAAATATAGACAAGATTTTTCCATATGATATTGGTCAAATGAGTAATAACAGTGATTCTACTGAAATGTCCTGCAAATTAACATTTCTGGGGTAGATAATTTTGCCAAAAATCTCAATTTTAATTATTATAATATAAATTTACAAACATTTCCAGTACTGCAGAGATCAAATAGTGGTAATTGAAAATCAAAAAGTCTTCCTTGAGTACAAGTATATTATTAGATCCATGGGTTTTTCATACTTTGCCTGATTCTCACATAGACTTGTACTTTCAAATATATACATAAGAAAATCATTCCTGTCACAAATAAACACATTTATTGCCACCAATTTCAGCACAGTAAGATTCAAGTTAATGTAAAAGACAAAATTTTAACAAACAAAAGTTGAAATAATCTCTTCTTCTCGTCAATTCAACAAATGAAACCCAAGTTGTACAAGTGACTTAACTTTCCATATAAATCTAAACGAATTAAACCAAGAAATTTCCATGACAGTTTCATTTTCTCTTTTTTGGAACGAAAGATTTTCAACATGAAAATAATACTGATTTAAAATTTCTATGTGAATTTAAAAATAGCAACAGGTACACACAGGGGACCCTGGAATTCTATGTTGAGTTAGAAATTTTTTTTCACACAAAAATAAAGTACAATAAAAGTACAAAAATAGTAATTTTTTTTCAGTGGCACTGGACCAGCTGCACCTGTAGGGTAAGCCTCCTCTACTTTTCTAGAAACACCCGCCGAGTTGCTCATAAAAAGTCAAGTCCGGGGTAGACGAAAGAGGAAAGGAAAACTATGACACGTTAAAAAAAATCAGTTTTCATGGCACAGATGGATACATTGTAACCATGTAACAATCCACAAGTTCATGATGGCGGCCATAAAACGTTTGTAGTGATGACTTCAATGGGGGAAATATTGAATCATAATTTTTTTTCCTTTCCCATGACAGAGTAAAAAAAGATTTTTTCTCTTATTTTTAATGATATTATTTTTTTTCAAAATAATCCCAGGACCCCTTCACTACAAAAATTGTCAGTGCCTTAAAGTCATGATTTAATACAGCAATATTTATATTTGAGCAGTCAAAATGCATTGACTGTATATTTACAAGTGATATACGGTCATTGACTGAATAGTAGTCACTGTGCACTGACATGACAAAAAATTTGATACAGGTATTTAGCTCAAACCAAAGAAAATACTTTAAAATAGTATAGCCTTATATTTCCCATGATTACAACTGTCATCTGAATATCAATTTTATGTCAATTCAATGTTATTGTCTATTAACAAAGCCAATTAAAAGTTGAAATTGATAGAAAAAAGAAGTAAAGATATAGCATAGAAAAAAAAAACATGTCAAGACAAAAATAGGTTGATTTTTCAAAGTATCATTCTGTGTAAGAATCAGGCATTCTGAAGCTTCTGTGGTATAGACTGTAAATTAAAATAAATTGTTTCCAACATTTTTCCATAGTGCATTTCAACGATATTTGATTTCGATACCTTAAAAATTTATACACACTTTGGTGTTTATTTCTGGAGGTTATTATGAGGTGTAAATACCTGGATAATGCTATAAAATCTCTGCATTTTTTCCTCATGTGCTACGCCTTATACACATTTTGCCTGATTCTTAGACAGAGAAGTACTTAAATACATCTTTTTCGATTTGAAAAAAAGGTATATTTAATAATATTAAAGTTTTGTCCTGGAACTCAGGTATTATTTTGCTTAGATAGTATATGTTCATTACTCAAGAAGCTGCATAAAATATGTAAAAAAGTTTACAAAAAAGTACTATCATAGAAAACCCACATAAATATGAACTTGTTTGCCAGTATAATTGGAATGAAGCAGTAAAAAGGAATCTGACCAATCAGTGTAGCTCTGTTCTGTAAGTGTAGATCTCCATGGGATTAAGAGACAGTGTTTCTGATTGGCCAATATCTCTGATGTCATACATGAGTGACAGTGAAGTCTCCTTAGTATTTGTTAATGTCAAATCTTTGAATAAACCTTTGAAAGACACCTGGAAATAAAAACAAAAAAATTAAGAGGCAAAAGGAAATCCAACTAGATTACTACCCCTATAGCTCCACTGCTGCAAACAATGTTTAAGTCCAAAAGTTTCATAACTCCTACAAAATCTGACAAATCAAAATGGTGACACAAATATGATCAACTACATAAGCTGAATAACCATCCTACCAAATTTGAACAAAATCTGTTGAACTGTTTCTAAGGAGTTGTGTCCACAATGTGTGATGGACAATCCATAGACACCTTTTCTATTTTCCTCCATGAGTTGAGGCAGAAAAAATAAAGTGCTTCACAGGATGCAGCTGGATAGGACTGCAGAGACCATACCCTGAACAGTTTGGGCAAGTATGGATAAAATTGAGTGTAATTATATATATTACAGAGGATTAGAACAGAATAAAAGTGACCTCTTTTTGACCCCTAATCCCTTAATACTAATAAGAATACCTCCCTTCCTGTGGGTGGGGGTAATGGCACTTTGTGGTAAAATTTCAAAGAAATACATTTTTTAAATAAGTTTCCATATATTCCAGGCATCAAGAATTTATTCCTTATATAGATACTCCCAGCACTTCTTTTGTGGTACTTCTCACCTTGTGGCACTATTTCAAAAAGATCCATTTATATTTCTCAAGGTATTGTGAAAACATTTGAAAGGTTAAAGGGCAACTGCATTGCACATCCTTATTTTCTAACTATGTCTTCCCCCACTTTTTTTATGTCCTCCTTGTCTGTCTGTCTGCATGTCACACTTTTAGGAGCGAGACTCCTATATGCCTATATCTCAAAAACAGGTGCACTAATCGATCATTTATTTCTATTCATATTGTTCTAGCATGAAAGATCATAAAAGATTTTTCAACCCTTTGAAATTCTTTTTATTTTAAAATGGAGCAGCAAACATATCCTTAACACATGTTTAAGGAGGTAGACCTAGGGTAAGGGACACAACTCTTGAAATCAGTGATATGTTTGTATCATATTCATTTCACCAAAGTCTATCATGCTTTCCTTTGAATCAGAATGAAATCAATCCAAGTTACTTTGATGCTTAAATAAGATTGGTGTAAAATGCTGAATACAAACGTTCCAATGATTTGTTAGAGTTATGTCCAGCAGAGAGTTTATTCTAATTTCATTACTCAATGGCTTACTTTAGCTATATTTTTGATTAAATATGGTACCAGTTCAATTCAAATTGTCATAATTTTGTAATATCAAGAGGCTTCCAGGAGTCTGAATCGCTCACCTAGTTAAATTTTTGCCTTTTAAGAGCAATAACTCAAACAAGGAGTTGTTAGACAATTTTGACTCAATTTGATTCTTTGGACACATTTGTAAGCCTTATGATAAGGATCATTTCAGCAATTGAAAGCTATTGGCTAAACCTAACAGATTTGGAGATGTATGCAAAAATCTGCTGTCTGACCCTATTGTTCTATTTTTAGAAATGGCAGCCATGTTTTTTTCAGCGATAAAATATCAGTCATTTTGTTAAGGATACCCTATAAAACAAAAATCCCAACTTTCAATGAATTTTGCAGAATAGTTTCTGAGGAGCAGATTTTTTAAAGTAATAATATCAAAAACAGCAAAAACATCCAAAAAAAGAAATAACTCCAAAATGGGTCAACATATTTTCACAAAATTTTATCCACAGATAGATCTCATCATGCTGAACACTTTTACCCCGTCAAAATTCCGCTAAACCTAATGGTTTGGAGATACATTTGTATATGCAAAAACTACTGTCTGACCCCTATATTCTATTTTTAGTAACGGGGCCATGTTTTTCGACGGATCAAAAATCCCCACATAAGTTCTATGCAGAATACCCCAAGGAACATTCATACTAAGTTTGGTTCCAATTGGTCAGGTGGTGTCAGAGGAGAAGATTTTTGAAAGAAATAACATTCAAAATAGCATAAAAACGTCGAAAAAAGGCAACAACTCTGACATGGCTTAACATATCGAAAATGAAAATTTGACCACAGATAGATCTAATCATGCTGAACACTTTTATTCCCATGTCAGAATTTGGCTAAACCTAATGGTTTGGGATATATATGCGAACAACTACTGTCTGAGAGTTTTGAAAGAAATAACATTAAAAATGGCAAAAAACATTTAAAAAGGGCAATAACTCCAACATGGATTCATAGATTACAATGAAAACTTGACTGCAGGTAGATCTCATCATGCTGAACCCATTAGAATTTGGCTAAACGTAACGCCTTTGGAGATATATGCGAAAAACTACTATCTGACCCCTACATTCTATTTTTGGTAACAGAGGCCATGTTTTTTGACGGATCAAAAATCCCCACATCAGTTCTATGCACAATACCCTAAGGAGCACTCAAAGTACGTTTGGTTCCAATAGGTCATGTGGTGTCAGAGGAGAAGAGTTTTGAAAGAAATAACATAAAAAATGGCAAAAAACATTGAAAAAGGGCAAGAACTCCAACATGGCTTAATAGATTAAAATGAAAACATGACCACAGGTAGATCTCATCATGCTGAACCCATTAGAATTTGGCTAAACGTAACGCTTTTGGAGATATATGCGAAAAACTACTATCTGACCCCTACATTCTATTTTTAGTAACAGCAAACATGTTTTTTGATGGATCAAAAATCCCCACCTAAGTTCTATGCAGGATACCCCAAGGAACATTCATACCAAGTTTGGTTCAAATTGGTCAAGTAGTTTCAGAGGAGAAGAGTTTTGAAAAATTGTTGATGACGACGACGGACACCAAGTGATGGCAATAGCTCACGTGGCCTTTGGCGAGGTGAGCTAAAAAAAAAATTACTGCAATTTGAAATGAACTGGTACTGCTTTGGTATAATCAGGGATGATTTTATGAGGTCAACAAACAAAGTGGAAATTGACAAATCATAAGTAAGTATACTGTAAAAAAAAAATGGTAATGGTAAAATCCAGATTTTAAACAGCAGAAATCCATTAAAAAGCAGAAAAAAGCCTTCCCTGTACAATATTACTGAAATTTGAATTGAACTGGTACCGCTCTGGTATAAAAAAATTACCTTTCCATTATTGCTTGAACATGACAGTCCTCGGTTGGGAAAGCCACAATCCAAACCAAGATGATGTAAAAGCATTGCAACTTCCTTTCGTGGAGTAAATCCATTGGCACTGTCATAATCACTGAACTGTAATGACCTCAAGTTCAAAAGGTGAATCTCACAAGGCAATGATGATACCATTGGTTGATATGAGGGTGAAAGGTCAATTTTACCAGATTCACTATTTTTTGGAATGACAAATATTGGATGGATGAGCTGTAGAGATGTGACGTCTCCCTGCAGGGATGGGAATCCTGTTATTTTATTCTTTGGCTACAAAATAAGCAAAACATGAACTTGCAAGCAAAAAATATGTAGATATACCGGTAACTACGACAAAGAAAGGGTCAGCAACATCCTATATATGTAGATGTACTGGTACTTACAACTAAGGAAAGAGGGTCAGCAACATCTATATATGTAGATGCACCAGTACCTACAACTAGGGAAAGAGCGTCAGCAACATCCTATATATGTAGAAACCTGAATGGCTCGATATTGTTTAATTGGTAATTCCGTTTCACAGAAATGACATATGCAGTTACGACATGATTGTCCGAACTTTTTAGTACCAGTCCATGTAAAATTCAGACACTGTCCATATTAAAGTGATTTATGGTGAAGAAAAACCCTCTTAACATTCATTTTTCAATCTACATATGTAATATTTTTACGTAACAGCTGTCCTTTCCATATTCAGATTTATACTTTTGAGAAAATCATACATTTATCTCCCACTAAAATCGACCAAAGTGCTAATTTCATGTGCAATCTATATGAATTTTATCTAAAAATCAGAACACCTAAATGAAAAACCAAGACTGGTAATGTAGTCTGTATCTGATTCTGAATAAGTAATAAAACTGAATTCAGTGGTTTTTTGACATGCATGAATCACCTCCTGTTTGATGTTTATAAAGACTGTAACACATACACATAGTATGTACTATAGGAAATCTGCTGCTTGACACATCAGCAATATACAACAAAGCAGTGCGTGTTGGTGACTAAGTAAGTTGTAATCTGAGTACAAACCATCAACCAAAATTTGAATTTCTCCACTCTTCACATTGGAGTCACTCATGTCCTTCACTGTGACTCCACCAAAGTAAAAACTAAGACAAAATTACTCCATTTTGCTACTTTTCTATATTTTTTCTGTCCATAACTGACATAACTGAGTAATGTTATGAAACTGCTAGAACCATTTAATAAAACTTGGGTATAAAGACAGGAGAAGTCAATTACAGATAATTTTTTAAATGGTGACTACACTGTCGAGAGTGGAGACACTGGGACTCCACTCAAAATATCAATACACCAATGTACAATTAAAATTTGTGTTGACAGTGGTGCACCTCCCTCCCTCATCTAATCTTTCTTGAACAGGTCATGTGACAACCCAAAAAATCAATCCAAGCCTTCCTTTTGTGGTATGGCACCTTGTTGTATAATAAAACGATCCATACATTTCTACTTAAGTTGTCTGGAAACCAATTGACTAAGGATGCCAGACAACAATACCGCCAACGATGTAGGTAAAAGCATGATACTATTATACAACCCCAATTTTTTTGTGGTTGTATGAAGAAGGATCAATAAGTTGCTGCAATATGAAGGGGAGGGATTAAGGGGCTGGATCCCCTTGGGTTGTAATATCTTGTTCATTTTGTGTGGAAATTTTAGTCTCGAAACCCTTTTAAAAAAATTCTGGATCCATAATTCCTCCTTCGAGTTAAAGAATTTCTGGTCCTGCCCCTGTGGACTTCCCCATTAAAATATCTTGAGCCCAACCTACTAATTATTTCACTAACCCTCTAAATTAATCTGCCCGTTAGGACCCCTATAAAATAACCTGAACATCCTAGAAATCTGGATTTGCCCCTGTGGATCCCCCTTAAACTACATTTTGGGCCTAATCTACTCTTTTTTCACGTACCCATCATAAAATAAATTTCTGGATCTGCCCCCTATTTTTCACTTACCCTAGAACTCTGTCGCTTTTCAAACAATAAGGCAAATCTATTTGGAGTAACCTTGTTGTCTTTGACTGGTTGTCCAAGACCTCGGTTGTCATCCTGGTTCAACGTTCTATCCATCATGACCTCAATTTGACCTAGATATCAGATATTAAGTGAACTTTAAACGCGTACACACATCTGTTATAGGATGTCAGCATATTCCCACTATTTTAACCATCATCAATATAACAACAAAGCCAATACCCAGAGTTGCTAACATGATTTACGCTACACAGGTTTTGGTTCTTTTGGTTGTTAGTTGTACCACAAGTTCACTAGTCTCAAGTATTTTTTTAAGCATTTGATCAACACAGAAAATATCGAAGTATTCGGATGTCGTGAATGGTCATTTCTCGATATGGACAAACATCTTAGGCCCTTCAGGCAAGTTTATGAGAAGTTTTTAAGGTTTTAGGGCTTTTCTTTATTTCAAATTCATTTAGGGGAAATGTCCTGCAGAAAGAGGTCCCTTTCTAGGCGTGTTTTACAGGCAGAGGCCTACAGCTTTGTTTTACAGGTAGAGATCTAGTACTCTGTTTTGCAGACAAATAAATGTCTATGACTTGTTTCCAGACTCGATTTTCCATTGTCAACAAAGCAAAAATTGGCAAAATTGTAAGTAAATAATCATAATGGTAAAACCTTAATTTGAAGAAGCAGAAGAAAATCAATTTTTTTTGTAGACTATGGTCTAGTGCTTGGTTTGAAGGCAGAGGTCTATAATTTATATTTCAGACTGATACTAACCAACATCTAATGCTGCCATGCCTAGAGACTGCCCTGATAAGACACTGAATCTGTAATGATCATCTTCAATAAAAGCCATTGTAGACATAGGATAAAAATTGGCTTGGATTGGAAGCTTGTCTAATGTCTTGTGCTTTATCATCTACAAAAAATCCAAAAATGAAAATAAATTAGTGAGCAAGCTCATCTACCTTAGGTCCCTAAGTTGAAGGAGGATCAAAGGGACATTACTCCCACAAAATATTAAGGATAAAAATTTCCTGGTATAAATCAGCAAAACTTATAATTTCCTCCTTGCCACATACCATGTTTCATAAAATTCTGTAAAGTAGTTTGAAAGGAGTTGTGATGACAAAAAAAAAAGGTGTGACTCACTGAATGATGGGCGGACTAAATGAGTGACCTATGAAACATTAAATAACCTCTGATTAACCTTGATGAGTATAACACATCATAATTGTTTTGATTTTATGAACAGTATAATTATTCATTTTGATTTGATTTGGAAAAATTCTGGGGTCTGTAAACCTTTGATGGTCTTTCATTTTCTTTTGATTGATTGATTGATAGATGAAAAAGGTAAGGAAAACTATGACATGATCAACAAATTAATTTTCATGGTGCAGATGGATACACTGTAACAATCCACAAGTTCATGATGATGACCATGAAAGTTCTGTAGTGATTACTTAAGGAGATAGACCTAGGGTAAGGGACATAACTCATGAAGTCAGTGATATGTTTGTATCATATTCAATTTCACCAAAGGCTATCACGCTTTCATTTGACACAGAATGAAATTAGTCAAAGTCACTTTGATGCTTACATGACATTGATGTAAAATGCTGAATACAAACATTCCGATGAATTGTAAGGGTTGTGTCCCTCACCCTAGGTCTACCTCATTAAATCTTGTAGCAAAAGACTGTAATCCAGGGACAAAAGACCTGCCATGGAAAACAGACAATCACAACAAACAAAATAAAGTAACTAAAATCATACATACTAAGTAACAAAAGCAAATGAGCAACTCGGTCTCCACTTAAAACTGGGAGCATGGACCAGGTACACCGGTAGGGTAGGCGTCCTCTGCTTTCCTAGAAACACCTGGTGAGTTGCTCATAAAAAGTTAAATCCAAGATAGACGAAAGAGGAAAGGATTACTATGACAAGTTGAACAAATCAGTTTTCATGGTGCAGATGGATACACCGTAATGATCCATGAGTTAATGATGACAACCATAAAACTGTAGTGATGACTTCAATCTTGTAGCAACATAACCCTATTCAAAAAGTCTAATTGTAAGAAGTCTAGCAAGGTACAAAAAATTTGCATAGTTACAGAAGCTCTGTCATAATGTACAAGTTGTAATATGAACACTCCATACTCAGGTGCTGAAGGGATGTTGCCACAGATGAATGGAAAGTTGACAATACGGAATGAAAAGTCATTGTGTTAGTAAGAAGTCTAGTGCAGTACAAAAAGTTAAATACATATAAAAATTAACCTGGAACCCATTGAGATCAACAAAAAATTCCTTTTCAGTGTTTTTAATGTCTGTTTTGATTCGCATAGCTCCTTCATAGTTGTCCTGACTTCTGATATCTACCAAATTGTAAATATCAACTATTCCTCCATCTGGGCCTGTAAATATAAAAAAAAATGTAAAGAGTGATTCATCAACTTTTTGACAATCAATCTTAGGTTGCATGCATGTAGATGTATTCAATGTGGTTTTTTTGTAAGTGGGCTGGCAGATATAATATTGGCATTATGTAAGTGTTACATCCCATTTGGAACAGTTTCTCTATAAGAACTATATTTTTGGCATTGCTAATTTTCATGGATTCTGTCATGTGAACATATTTGTAGTTACCAATTTTCGTGGTTTTAAAAAGAAATTATTAGCATTATGTAGTTTTAAAATCAATTTTGCAGGTATTATTTTTGGCTGCTTTCTGTCTACTTCGAAAAAAGCAAAAATTGGTGCACTGACAGTAATAGTTTCCGAAATTTTGAGTTCTAGATTACACAAAGAAGGTACCTCCTAAGCCTGACGAACAGATGGACTGAGTCAAACAACAACCCCGTGTTCACTTATGGAAAAGTCCACTGATTCTGCTGGCCTCTTAAACATATCCCTTATTGGGAAATATTTTTTTAAACGGGGCACCTAACATCTGCTCTTAAATTTATTTCGCTCTTTTAAATTTCTTAAAATTTTATTCTGTGTTTTACTTTGATAAAAGAAGCAAAATGTATAAATTTCAAGAAATTTTAACATGTTTGGTGGGAATAACTTCAATGAACTTACAGTAGTTTCATCAACAAAACTTTGGATCATTAAGATGTTTTGAGTTTGAAATCATATTGTCACAAAATAAAACACTTTGCTGATGATTTTATAGAGTTATTTCCCTTAGGTACTGTGTACCCCCTTAAATTTGGGAAATTTGAAATGATACAGTAAATTTAAATAGCTTTGATTTTGTAATTAAAATTATCAATATCACAAAAAGAGCAGAAAAGGCAAGTCATGAACAGTTAAGAAACAACTCTTACACATCATTGGAATGTTTGTATTCAGCACTTTACATCAATCTTATGAAAGCATCAAAGTAATCTGGATTGATTTAAACCTGTTTCAAATGAAAGCTTGATAAGTTGTGGTGAAATTGAATATGAAACAAACATATTAATGAATTCAAGAGTTATGTCCCTTACCCTAGGTGTACCTCCTTAAACTGAACCAGGATATACAGTGAAGTATGTCTAAACTGAATTAAAAGGCTGTCCATGTAAAAATTAGGCAGATCCTATGATATGAGTGGCTAATGATAAATTTTATCCCACTGAATATTTTGTTCCAACGTAATGTTTATATCATAAACGAAGAACATTTATTGCATTAACCAAGTATTTATACCTATAAACCTCCAAAACCGTCAAAGTGTTTGTAAACATGCCTTTTTAAGATATTGATTTAGTTGAAATGCACTATGGAAAAACGGTGGGAAAATTTTCAAAATAAAAATTTAAAGGGGTCCGCTTCACCAATTTTGTGAAAATCAATCCCATCCAAGATTTTATCGCTACAAATAATTCACCACAGTTTGAATAAAAACTGTCAAAGGATAGAGGTACTATCTAGGCAATAACAAGTTTGTGATGGATACAAGGATGGACAGACATGTCAAAAACATTATACACTAGCAACTTTGATACTAAGAATCAAAATTTTTACCTTCTCTGCTAATTGACAACTTCAGGGGTGAATTACACACTCATGTAAACAATATTTTCACATTTTTGCAGAAAATTTCGAACAGAATTTTAATAATACACACATTTTAAAGTACACATTCTAACCTTCACTTTGACAAACTTCAATCAACATGCACATAGACTATGCACTTACAATGGGTCGAATTGTCCGGCACTGGTTAACATTATGGTTCTTAAAATTTGAGAAACGTCTTGAAAGATTTCTTTTATTGTATTCAGTTTCGCTGCATTCTGTTTCATTATGTTTTTATTACAATTTGATTCATTTTATCGAATTATTTCATTTCAATTCTTTCTTTTTTTGATTATTTTCGTTTTGTTTTAGTTTGCTTTCATTTCGGAATTTTTATGACCCGAGAATTATGGGTAATATTGATGACATAATTTTTGTAAACATCCGGGAGCCATACTGCAGACTATAAGACCAACCCTATCTTGGAAAAACTATGATTCGATTTGTACTTAATTATCGAAACTAGCAAATATTTTCCAAGACTGGTTTGGCACTCTTTCGTACATACACAATTATACGCAACTGAAGCTGCCATTATGCTGTTTTTCAGCTCTTGAAAATGCAGGTACTAACTGGATATTGATGCTTTTTCTTGCCATAAGTATACAGAACCAAGTTGATAATACAATCATAAACGTTCCCAAAGGGAGCATATAAGGGTTGTGAGACCTAAAACAGGACTGTTTGTTTTAATAATCAAATAATTCAAACAATCTGCAATAAATGTCTCCTCTCACCATGTCTTTTCTTACCTTGAGCAGTGACTCCTCTTACCTAGAGAATTGTCTCTTATCACCTGAAGAATTATCTTTCTTACCTTGAGAATTGTCTCCTCTTACCTGGAGAGTTGTCTTCTTTCACCTGAAGAATTGTCTCCTCTTACCTGGAGAATTCAAAAGTCTGACATGATGCTCTGTAAAGGTGTGATACACAACCACTTCTGACACAATGGGGCCTCTTGTTACCCTGATCACTGGGGAAACATAATTGACCGTCTAAAATTAGAAAACAGTGAATATAACAGAAAGGTCTACAAACAAAGCAGAAATTAGCAAAATTGGAAGTAAATATACAGTAAAAAAAAAGAATGGTAACAGTAAAATCTGGATTTGGAATAGTGGAATTCCGCTAAAAAGCGGAAAAAAAATCATCCATGATATAAAAAGTGGTTCCTTCCTTGGAAGAGTAACCAAGGAAACCAAGATTCCAGTGATAAACATTACACTCCAAGGACAATGACTAGACAGGGAAAATAGATACACACAAAAAACGTCACGTACGAAGAAACAAAAGTAAACAAATGGCCCGGACTCCATTAAAAATTTGGAGCATGGACTAGGTGCAACGGTAAAGTTAGCAACCTCTACTTTTCTAGAAACAATTGCTGAGTTGCTCACAAAACGTCATATTAAGGGTAGTTATACGAAAGGAAAACTACATGTATGATGTATGTATGTATGATAAAATAAAAATTGTGAAATAAAAGTGTATTACATTAAGTACCGTTAAAAAAAAGAATACTATTTTTTATTTTTTTTGGGAGGGGAGTGTCTGTGTGTTTGTTTTTGAGAGTTAATCAAATTCTACAAATGACAATGACATCATCACACCATTTTACCATTGATAATTTTTTGTAGTTTTATTGAAATTTACCTTTGCTTTCCCATCAGGTAAGAACAGGTATGCACCACTCCTCTCTTTCGAAAAAGCAGCACCGTATGACACAAAACTGAGATCAGTTAAGTGCTTAACTCTATCTTCTTTTGTGGTAACAGACTAAAAAGAATAAAAAATACAGGATTTGACACAGTAACCTTGACTTTTGACCTTGATAGTCAACAAAGTTTAAAATGTCAATAAGGGCAAGGTATGTTAAAACAGTTGCAAGTTGTCCATTATTTAGTATTCAGAAAAGGGGTAGAAAATTAAAAGAAAGAAAGGGCAACCCTGTTGACCTGTTAAAAACTGACCCTGTAACCTTGACTTTAACAATGAAAATATATCAAATTCAAACAAGCACACCTTCAACTCACCAGTTCTGCCAGAGATTTCAACCTTTAGTTGTTATATCTCTATGGTTACATGGTTGTCCCTGCACCTTTGACTTTTAACTTTTAACCTAAAACAATCAATTCAAGCTAAACCAGTACAAACCTTTGACAGACCATTAATGCCTTGTAATTCAGCCTTCAGTTGCTCTATCTCTACGGTTACATGACTGAACCTGTAACCTTGACTTTTGATCTTCAACAATCATTGAATTTATACCAGTACAAACCTTTGACAGACCATTAATGCCTGATAATTCAACCTTCAGTTGCTCTATCTCTAGGGTTATATAACTGATCCTGTAACCTTGACTTTTGACCTTAAACAATCAGTTCAATTTAGACCAGTACAAACCTTTAACAGACAGTTACTGCAGGAGAATATAGCCTTTAGTTGCTCTATCTCTATGGTTACAAAACTGACCCTGTAATCTTGACTTTTGACCTTAAACAATCAGTTCAATTAAGACCAGTATACATCTTTAACAAACCATTACTGTCGGAGAAGTCAGCCTTTAATTGCTCCATCTCTATGGTTACATAATTGACCCTATAACCTTGACTTTTAACCTTAAACAATCAGTTCAATTTAAACCAGTACAAACCTTTAACAAACCATTACTGCCTGAGAATTCAGCCTTCAGTTGCTCTGTCTCTACAGTAAAACCAGATGATTCTCCTGTTTCTACCTTAAAACGTCCACTGTAAGAGAAAAAAAAACAGTTGCAGCAAAGCACATCATGTGCCCCTCTCCCTTCTTAGCATTTAAAATCCCACAACTCAAAAAATAAAATTTCACGACTAGAAAAAAAACATGAAGTAACACATTGTCTTGCTAAGCATACCTCCACTTATATAATAATATAATAAAATCTTTATTTCAAGAGGGTTACACAGTTAATTTACAAGCTAATCTTCCCTGAGGCCCTCACACACAAAAACTATATCTACTAGAAATTAAAAATAAACAACACCACACAAAAACAAAAGTTGATTTGACAATACCAAATCACTTTAAGATAAAAAAAAGTGTAAGCAGCAACAATTTTCTCTTTTAAGATACTCTATTCAAAAGTGTTAAGGTACTTCTTTAGATTGATTTTGAATGAGTTGTCAGTGGCTTAATTACATAAATGTTTGGGTAACTTATTCCTAAGACAGACCCAGAATGTATGAATGAATGTCTGAAAAGTTCCGTTTTAATTTTTGGGATTATCAAATTTCCTTGTTCAGCATTTCTTAGTGAATAAGGTTTGTTTCTTGAAACATAGTTAAACTTTTCTGATATGTAGCTTGGTGTTTCCCCATGCAGAGATTTATAGATTAATAGGTATTTGTGATATTTAATCCTTGTTTCTACTTTAATGATTCCTAATTTTTTGAACAACGGTTCTGATGGAGAAAAGGGTTCAGCATCTAGAATGAGGCGGACAGCCCGTTTTTGGAGTTTAAGAATTTTGTCTAATCCTTAAGAGCCACAGCCACTCCATACAATAAAACAGTAGTCAATAAGTGGAAGAATCGCTTTCATAATTTGTAGCCGCTGTAGAAAGTTTTTCTTGTTTCAATGTTCAGATATTTCTTAATCTTTGCTAGGAGATACAATCTTGATGAAATATTAGAGCATACATGATCAACATGACATTTCCAGCTTAGAGTATCATTAATTTTTACACCAAGTATTTTTCACATGAAGAAAATTTTAAAGCTTTATCATTAACTATTAAGGAGGGTATATCAACATTTGACAGTTTTTGTCTTGTTCCAATAATCATACACTGTGTTTTATTAGCATTGATAAACATACAGTTATTTCTACACCATTTTTCAACTTTTCTTAGATCATCTTGCACATCCTATTGTAATAAATTAATATATACAGGAAGTTGATATCAGAAAGCAACAAAAATCAATTACAACATATGGTGTGGCATTCCTCTATTTTCATTGGTTATCAAGGTCACATGATACATAGAATATTGTGGCTACCTTTGTATTTATCCTTTATATACTGATGCTATATTTCTATTTTTATCAACTGACATTATGTCCCTATAAATAGAAACCGGTACAACCCATTCCAATATCTTGAAAAACTAGGTGACCGGAAACTTGAACTTCTGCAGAGTTAATCATGCAGATCAAGACTATGCAAAATAAAAATGGAAACAAAATATTTCCCTAGCAATAGCGACTGATATTCCAGCCAAAATTTCAAAATGCTCCAACTTGGATGAAACTTGGTGTCCTGGAAGAATTTGACATGTGAAGTCCAAATTTTGAAATTTCAAGACAATTCAAAAGTGGCTGTTGCAATAAAAAAATGCTTTGTTGGAATGAGACTAGATTTTTCGGCAGTTTGACATAACAAGTCCAACTTTTGAAGTTTTGAGATGATTTACAAGTTGACGTTGCCATGGTGATGGATTTTCCGACCCAAATTTCAAAATGCTTCATCTTGGACAAAATTTGGTTTTTAATGTGAAAGTTACATACCTAGTCAACATTTCAAATGCACTAAATGCAATATCATATCATAAATACACTTTTTAAAAATGTTACATATAAATTACAGACTTTTTCTTAGTCAATACAGTATATATTAACCCATTTAAATATACTGACCTCAGACTTTGTCTTCAGTCAATATAATCTAAACAGGTCCATAATGTGTTAAAACTCCGTAATTGATAAGTATGCCATCTAGGGTAAGGGACATAACTCTTGAATTCAGTGATATGTTTGTTTCATATTCAATATAAATTTGAATTCAATCCTGTCACTGGTTAAGTGGTGGTAAAGTGGATTCCACTTAATTTATTTCTGTAAATTGCATAGAAACTCCAAGAACATAATCATGTCCCATCTTCTCCATGTAAAAAAATCATATTATTTGCATAACATGACTAAATATTTAAAAAAAAATTCCTCTTAAATGCATAAATATTTTTCAAAATTTACTCAAAAATGGGTAAAACAACAAATCTCCATTTTTTTATTTTTCAATTTGAGATAAAACTAAGTAGATTGTACATGAAATTTGCACTTTGCAAGAGTTGTCGTTCTGGATTTGGCTTCATTTGGTTGCATTTAGTTGAAGGTGAATGTATGATTTTCTCAAAAGTGCAAATCTGAGTGCAGAAATGGTTCTTGTTATGTGAAAGTATAGCATATGTAGATTGAAAAAGCATCGTTCGTTTGTTGGGTCTTTATACTCCATAAATCACTTTACCATTGACAGTATCTGAATTTTATGTGGACTGGCACTTATTTAAGTTTAAGTACAATTTTATGGTACATATTTTAAGAAGCAGAATGTTGAATCATCATTTATCATACCCAACCCCTAACAGCTTAATTTTTTGAATGGAAACACACAGAAATAATGGTTCACAAAGGACGTATTTCACCTATTAAAAACATCATTGTGACTTAGCGATTAAGGAGGTAGACCTTTGGTAAGGGATATAACTCTTGAGATCAGTGATATGTTTGTATCATATTCAATTTCTCCAAAGCTTATGATGCTTTCATTTGAAACAGAATGAAATCAATCCAAGTTACTTTGATGATTACATGAGATTAATGTCAAATGCTGAAAACAAACATTCCAATGATTTGTAAGAGTTGTGCCCCTTACCTTAGGTCTACTTCCTTAATTCACTCTATACTTTGCTTGGTCAAGAAACAGCGGCTACAAATTATGAAAGGAATTAGCCAGCGATTAAACCCATGATTTTGCACACTTAAAGTAAGCACATATCGGAGAAATTAAATCCGTCAAAAAATAGCATATTAAACAAGATGCTTTGTGCTACGTTGTGCTACATTGTGCTAAGAATATCCAAACTCAACCATTTTGGTCAGACCTTGGAAAAAGAGACCCTGTACAAATCAATTTACAAAAGCAATACACCAAATATCTTACAGGCCTTTCATTAAGAAGCAGTACCAGGTTCTTTTATCCTCCTAAGCAAACTGAAAGGTACCCCCTGAATTTTTAAATTTCATGCATTTTTATATGAGAAAATGATGAAAAATACCTCCTACAAAATCTAAAGTACCTGCATTGCAAAAAGTTAATGAAACCCATGATCTTAGCATAAGAAACTGTGAAATCTGTTATGTAAAGTGTAACTGATGGACTGACAGATGATTGGAATAGTGTAACCGATGGACTGACAGATGATTGGAATACTGTAACCGATGGACTGACAGATGATTGGAATACTGTAACTGATGCATGACAGATGATTGGAATACTGTAACTGATGGATTGACAGATGATTGGAATACTGTAACCGATGGACTGACAATTGATAGGAATACTGTAACCGATGGACTGACAATTGATAGGAATACTGTAACCAATGGACTGACAGATGATTGGAATACTGTAACCGATGGACTGACAATTGATAGGAATACTGTAACTGATGGACTGACAGATGATTGGAATACTGTAACTGATGGACTGACAATTGATAGGAATACTGTAACCAATGGACTGACAGATGATTGGAATACTGTAACTGATGGACTGACAATTGATAGGAATACTGTAACCCATGGACTGACAGATGATTGGAATACTGTAAATGTTTTGATTTTTGCAGTTGCTGATTTTTCGCGGATTCTGTCAAGATATTTGCAGGTATCAATTTTCGAAGTTTCAAATAAATGATTGACACTATGTAGTGTAAAAAATCAATTTCATGGATACTTTTTGTAGCAGATTTCTATCCAACATGTAAATGAGTATGCTTGGGAAAATTAGTATGTTTACAGTACAGCTCCACCCTAATGAGTGGGGGTAAAAAAAAAAGAAAAAAATGGAACTTTCTCCCATAAAAACAAGTATATTCTTCATAAAGAATGTCATTTCTAAACTTACGAATTAGATGTTGAATCTAACTCTGTATTGCAAAGGAAAACTTCACCAAAATGGTTACTTCCCTTGTCTAATACAGTCTTCTTCAGGAAGTAGGTGGCACTGCCTAATGCTGAAACTTCAACAACAAAGGAAACCTGTAAAACAAACAAGAACAAAACATGTCTGGACCTGCATCAATTTATTTGTCAGCACAAAAGTATCTTCAATAAGTATATATATGCCTGTGCTTGTGTCAGTCATATCTTCAATATGTCAGGGCTAAAAATAAGGAAATACAAGCTGGTAGCCCAGACCATATTTTGTTTAACATTTTCCATATATTCAATGAAGTTTTACCCAAATGTTTGGTAGCCGAGCTCAAAATCTAGTAGCCATTGGCTACTAGGCGACTGTTAATTTTTGTTGTTGTATGTATGTAAACACTTATTAAGTTTAGAAAGCAGACATTAAGGAGTTTAAATAGATCTAGGATTAGTGACATAACTCCTGAAATCTGTGATGTTTGTACCATATTCAATTTCACTAAAGCCTATCAAGCTTTCGTCTGAAACAGAATGAAATCAATCCAGATTTTGATGCTTACATGAGATTGATGTAAAATGCTGAATATAAAAGTTTCAATGTTTAGTGGGAAAGTTTATTTTCAAATATCCTAAAATGTTGTGGGCAAATCAAAAGATTTGCCTTCAAGAACTATACTATTGAAAATAAAATATGCGGACATTAAAAAAAAAGTTACGGTCAGATGGGGTGCTCAGAAAATACATTTTTTAAGACTGCTTTAAGATTTCAAGCCACTGTGATGAGTAGATGCTTATTGTGATGGAACAAAGTGTTACGGAAACATGGACAAGGGTAAAAATGTATATCCTTTAACATGAGGGTTTAAAAATTACATTCCCCATTTATTATTATACAATCCATTTTTTATCATTTGAAACGTGAACAGAACAAATTATGAAGGCTTTCATTGACTAAGTACTTCAGTACTTTGATTTAAACCTATGTCGTAGGTGAAATCTGTTAGATGTCTTTTCACTCACTCATCAATGAAACAATCTCTGTTATTGGCCTATGTAGCAAACCTTGAATATTTCTGTGTTGTATTTATTTTTAGAAATCCACACAGCATCTGTCTGTGAGCTGATACTGGTGCCATCTGCACTGGCAACCTCTATGTTAGGCTCATTTACATATACTGATACCACTTGTTGTCTGTCTTGAGCCAAGGAATTATAGAACAAAACTGGACTGAAACCAGAAGAAAAATCAGTCAAGTCTAAGTCTTTGTAAGAATCAGGCAAAATGGGATAAATCAGAAAGATACATGTCAAACCAAATGATCTGATAATTTCACTAAATGTTCATTTCTCTATCTGAAATGATCACAATTTATTCTCTGCTTTTCTGGATTTTTAAAGAAATTTTTCAATAGAATATTAGAAAAATGAAGTTTTTGACAGGAGTTATCTTATCTGTCCTTGAAAAATCTATTTTCAGTGCATTTCAATGAAATTATACTTCAGTTTACCAGCCTGACATGGAAAATCTAGTCCTTTTTCTTGATTCTGATGGTGTAAATAGTCAAATTACACTTTCAAATTGGTGTGTTTTTTCATACTAAGTTTCACCCACTGCCTGATTCTTACAGAGAGTGACACTTAAAAAAGTAATTTTGATTCATCTGATTGATACAGTAGGTATAAAATGGCTTACAAAACAAAATCAAAAAGCAGGAAAATCAGACATTTCCCGACTTGGTTGTAACTCAAATTTTGTGATTTTTTAATTTAAAAAATACTTTTAAGGAAGAAAATTGTTAGAAACAATGAAAATAAGTTTCAAAATAATGGATTTCAACCACAAAAGCATTTAATAAATAGGGTTTGACAGAAAAGGACTTTATTAATTTTTGGGTTTTTGTTGTTTCATTTTAATCTCAAACCTTGTTATATAAGAAAGAAATTTTGTACAACCTTTGTCTAAAAGATGTTATTAAGACATTTAAATATGATTTGAAAAAAATATAATTTAAAATTCAATACTTAAGTAGCACTCCGCATAAGAATTATGCTAATTGTGATTCAGGGTTGGAAAGCCTACATATTTTTTGATATTTTGCTTAAAGTGTCATAGTAAACAGCTGAATGTGACTTTTCATATAACCCTTGTTCATAAGAGATAAAAATTATATAGAATGTACTGTATAATTTAAAATTAACGGAGATAACTCTGTAAATGACACTAAAAAAAAATAGAAACTGTGGGATTTTCAATGTGGATTATATCCTAAGAGCTGACAGATTTGAATGAATAATTATACATTTCATCATATACAACTATAAAGCAACTTAATAACAAAAAATAAAAATAAGTAGTCTTTTTTTAGGTGTATCACATTTTACAGAATTTGCATGATTCTTACCAAGACTGATAATTTTAAGATTTACTCGATGATAAGATAAATTTTCTTTCACTTCTGGTTTTTTGTTAACATACATTATGCAACCTCTTTTCTTTTGGGAAAATCTTTCATTTTGCGGCCAATTCTATCTGTTGTTGCAAAACATGCACCCCCAAGCTCTGGGAATGATTTCTTCGTATAAATGTGCACATTATACACACCAAAATATGATATTCATGCAATGTACATAAAATTTCATCCAAATTCCTATAGGATATATTCATCTGACAAGGAATAAGAACAGACAACATACAGACAGACTGACAGCATGATTTCTATTTACTTCACCCCACCAAACTTTGAGCAAGTTTTTTTAATACCTATGAAAGACTATGAATGATTTTACCTTGGGCCACCTTGAACATCTAAAATTGTCTTCTCTGGCAGGGAATCGTGCTCTTCTTTTGTTTCGTCCTGTAAAAACAAGAAAAAAAATTAAAGCTCACACTACAATCAAACAGCTGAACTACGGCATGTAAACATTGATTGATTGATTGATTGATTGCAGTTTAACAGGAGAATAAATCAGACAAACCCTACACTGACATTCTGAACTTTAAACTTTTTAGGTTCAAGGTCAGAATTAGATTTTGCTGTCAGATAACCTTTTACCCTTGAACTTACCAGGTTCAAAATAGGTCAAAAGCTCACCATTTCTTATTATATATTATATGTCAACTTTAAGTAAAACCTATTTATTATTTATCTATATTTATAAGTCGATTTTGTCTGTATTTGTAATCAGAATGAGATTTAGCTGTCAGATAAACCTTTGAACTTACCAAGTTGAAAATAGGTCAATTTTGTCTGTATTCATAATCAGACTGAGATTTAGCTGTCAGATTAACCTTTGAACTTACCAAGTTAAAAATAGGTCGATCTTGTCTGTATTTATAATCAGCACGAGATTTAGCTGTCAGATAGGTTATAGATTCCACTATTACTCTCTTTGTGTTCTGTAAGGCTTCTAACATCCTACAAAATACATAACATATGGAACAGAACAAGCATGAGATTGCATTCCTTTTATTGGTAGGTATACGCCAATTCTTTCAATAAAGTGAAAACATGGCAAAATCTCTTATAACATATGCCTTATATATTTTTGACGACATACTAAATTTAAAATCAATTGACCCACTGGGAGCCAAGTTAATTGTGATGAAATTCAGATGGACAGAATAACAGATGGATAGACAAGGTGATTTCAATATACCACCCACTCATTTAGTGGGAATAATATTATTGAAATAATATAAAGAATGTCTTGATTTATAATGAGAAAGACAAAACCTGTAATGCAAGTAAAATAGTTTTTCTCTCTCAATAACAAAGATGTCACATTATGGAGGTTGACCTAGGGTAGGGGACACAACTTTTACAAATCATTGGAATGTTTGTATCCAGCATTTTACTTCAATCTTATAAATGCATCAATGTAACTCATATTGATTTCATTCTGTTTCAAATAAAAGCTTGATAGGCTTTGGTGAAATTGAATATGAGAACAAACATATCACTTATTCTTATGAGGTAGAATGGTACACCCATAAATAGTACTTCGAGATAAAACAAGAGGCTCCCAGAAGCCTGAATCACTCACCCAATTAAATTTTGTCTTTCAACGGCAATAAATTTTACAAGGAGTTGTCTAACAATTTTGACTCAAAAAGACTTGGGAAGGACTTATCATAAGGATCAATACATGGCTAAACAGATAAAATGAAAATTTGAGGACAGATAGATCTCATCACGCTGAACACTTTTACCCTATGTCAGAATTGGCAAACACATTAAGATGGTATGGTGAACTCTACTTTATTGTTTACCTTCTGCCATAGTCTACCATGACAAAATCTTTTGCTGTACCAGTGATACCATCATGGTGTTGGAATAGACCGAGGGCTCGACGAGCTGTAACTAACATTTTCATAAGAATGCTCTGAGGAAAGTTGGACTCCCTTGAATGTTTCCGGCTTACCGCTGTAGCAAGACTTAAAGCTATTTCAGCAGACCTAAAAAATAAAATAAAAAAGAAGTGGTCATGTTAAGTTGGATTATCTCCCTTTGGGTTTTCAGACAGTAATTATATTACTTCACACACATCTACATACCATGCATATGGTACCCAAAATTTCTATAAAATTTCATCAAAATTTAGGAGGAGTTGCACTGACAAGAAATAGTGACAGACGGCCACAGACAGACAGAAGGGGTGGTGACCAAATTTATATAATATGATAAAAATCACAAGGGTAAATGACTTAATAAGATTTTAGTATAATGTACAATTATACCATTTTAATAAAACAAGAAAGGAAATGGTGAATACATCAAAGTGACAACCCACCAGGATGAAAAATGTCAAGGCCACCCATGAGTCTTCAGTGAATAACGAGGAAACTCTCACACAGGCTGCAGTAAATAATGCACTTCATTAATGAAAATTAAGCTTCCTGCAAATTTTCTTTTATATATATACCTTTGATGAAACTCCAAAACCCTGTCTAGATTTTTATAGAAAGGTCTTGAGGTGAAGTACCCACTCCAGTAATGTTGGTCTCGGTCCGCGTAGGTGAAGAAGTCTCCACTCAATACAGGATAACTGGCTGGCTTCTGACCATACTCAACTTTGTTGATTTCATACAACTTTTTGAAATAGTCTGACAATGTCCCGAACTGAAGCTGCAAACAGAAAATCAATACTCTGAAATCCTGAATCAATAGTTGAGTTATAACATGCCCTACAGGCAACACAGTGGCTGATCCAAGGGGAAGGTACAGGGTGGTTGGCACCCCTACTTTTTATTGGAACATTTTTCATTTGAAAAGGAGGGGTGCCAGCTGGGGTTCCTCAGAAAAAATTTTTAATTGACAAAAATGGCAAAAAATGTCCTAGAATCCCCCCTTTTTCTGAGGAACCCCAGCTGGCACCCCTCCTTTTCGAAGTGTTTGGATCCCCCCTCGAACAAGAAACCTAGGGCAACAGTAACCACTTATTTTGGTAATAATAACTGCACAAAACAGTTTTCCCTTAAGATGTTTTCAATTTCGGAAAGCAATGTTGCCCTGCACTGAGGTTAACTCAAAACTGAAATATTGTTCATTGAAATCTCTTAGAATTCATTGATTCCCTCATCAGTTTGCTCTATGTAGAGAAAATCTGAAAAAAAGTATATTTTTCCCTTTAAGAATGTTTTTTTCTGAAATATGTATTTTTTTTCTGGGTATATTTCTACATTGAGAAAAAAAACCCAAGAAATTTATGAGTGATGGCTCACAAGTGATACCACTGCTTTCAATCATAATAAAATGAAAATAAACACAGTCCTCAGTGAACAGAAAGTTGTTGACAAACTTTTCCCTAAATGGATTCCATCACATGGCATACCTACAGGAAGAATGTATCATGTACCATTCTGTGTAAGAATCAGGCAATAAGTGGCACATCATTTTTCTAAATTTGTTTTTTTTTGCTCAAACATATTCAAATACATCTAGAAGACAATTGAAAGCTATTTAAATTTATCCTGAAGGATTTGATGGTGATGTAGATATTTTTTTACTGCTTATATAAGGAAAAAGTTTGTGAAATTTTTCCTGCCATTTTTCCATCTATAGAGCATTTCAACTAAATTTGACCTATTAATACCTTAAAAATCAAACTTTACAAACACTTTGACAATAATTTCTTGAGGTTATGAGGTATAAATACTTGGATGATGCAATAGAATGTTGTGTATTTTCCTTCGTGTGCCACACCTTCTACAATTTGACTGAATCTTAGACGGAGATACATAAAATTTCAAGCAGCTGTGATAAGTAGGTGCTGAGAAAATTGTGACAGCAAAAAAAGTTATGGAAACACAGACAAGAGTAAATCAGTATACCCCCACCTTCTCTTTCCTCTGGAGAGGGGGTATAATCATGAAGAGCTATATATAGCATATACCTGAGCTCTGTATTCTGGATGTTTGTTGATAAAGTCAAATATTTTCTGGTAGTTGTTATACTGTTTGTCCCACTCTTCGCCACGGTCATAACGGAAATCGTCTCCGATTGGTATAAACAAAACATTACTTCTGTAAAGCTCCGCCTTCTTCTTATACTGATCCAAAAGGGTCTCAGATCTATAGGAAAATAATTTAAAAATTTAAGGAGGTAGACCTATGGTAAGGGACACAACTCTTTTGTATTCATTTGTATTCAGCATTTTACATCAATGTCATATAAGCATCAAAGTAACTTGGGACTGATTTTATTCTGTTTCAAATGAAAGATTGAAAGGCTTTGGTGAAATTAAATATGACACATATCACTGATTTCAAGAGTTATTTCCTTTATCCTAGGTATACAGGACATAGTCATCATAATGGTATTCAATGCAAATTTAACCTTTGACCTTAGAAGTACTGAGAGCCTGATTTCAGTCCAACAGAAAGTTACATGTTACTTGTAATATCAAGAGTAATATAAAGCAAGGATCATTTTTAGTTTCATATCTTCAAAAACAAGAAATGATAATGTCCTAAATTCCTCTCAAATTATGAAGAAAAAATAATCATAGATATAAAACTGTAAAAGACATTAGGTCCGTTATTACAATAAATTCAACTTCCTCCTCTTACAGATTAGCCACCAGAAAGTTTAGTAGGAACTAGGATAAATCCTAACAGTTCAGTAGCAGATCCAGGGGGTGTGCAGGGAGTTCCCCCTTTTTACTGGGAAATTTGTCATTTTCATGTGTAAAATTGACAAAAAAGGCACATAATGTCCAAGCATCCCCTTTTTGAGGAATCCCAGCTGGCATCCCTCCTTTTCAAAGTGTCTAGATCCACCTGTGACAGTTTTACTTCTGCTCTTTTCTACAGGGAAATGCAAATGTAAAGGTGATGTCAGTTTTATTTATCATTGATGTACAAGTCAACAATAACCTCTTCAACCAACAGCGAGATTTACAACTATTTAGCAAAATTTAAATTCTTACACGCATGCCTGTTAACCCACTTACATTAGGGGGGAGACTCCTACGAAATAAATGAAATTTGAATCAAAGCCTTATCAAAGAGTAATCAAGGGAACCAAGGTTATAGCAGTAATCAAAAGAATGTAATCCAGGGACAAAGACCAGACATAGAAAACAGACATACACAACAAAGAACATGGAGTAACTAAAATCACACATACAAAGTAACAAAAGCAAATGAGCAGCTCGGACTCCACTAAAAACTGGGAGCATGGACCAGGTGCACCGGTAGGGTAAGCATAAGAAGGTAGTTACCTCTCTTTCACATTTCCCTCATGAATATGTACAGGAGGAACCCTCCAAGGACAACTCCATCGACTGGGTGACAGACGTCCAAAGTCAAACTGACAACAGATCTTTGGATCAGGACCACAGGTATGTGGCACGTCATAGGAGTAAAATGGCATCATGTGACACAGAATGTCTGTTGATCCTTCATGATCTAAAATAGATGTAAACATTAAATCATGTGACACAGAATGTCTGTTGATCCTTCATGATCTAAAATAGATGTAAAAATAAAATCATGTGACACAGAATGTCTGTTGATCCTTCATGATCTAAAATAGACGTAAAAATAAAATCATGTGACACAGAATGTCTGTTGCTCCTTCATGATCTAAATAGACATAAACATTAAATCATGTGACACAGAATGTCTATTGGTCATTCATGATCTAAAATAGATGTAAACATTAAATCATGTGACTCAGAATGTTTGTTGATCCTTCATGATCTAAAACAGACGTAAACATTAAATCATGTGACTCAGAATGTTTGTTGATCCTTCATGATCTAAAATAGACATAAACATTAAATTATATGACTCAGAATGTGTGTGCATCTTTCATGACCACAAAATGGAATCCTGTGATTCTGGAAGTGTGTTAATCATACATGATCTTAAAATAAACATTATAATGGGTTGATTGATTGTATGTGTTTAACCCCAAGCAGCAATATTTCAGCTCTACCTGGGCAATGAACATGAAATGATGATGAAATGAAACAAGAGGCTTCCAGGAGTTTTCAAAATGTTGGCTGAAAATTACTAAAAACATCATATTCGCCTTTCAAGGGCAGTAACTGTAACAAGGAGACGTCCAATAATTTTGATCCCATTCAGAATTTTGTAGGCCTTATGAATAGGATCATTTCAGCAATTGAAAGTTTCTTTCTATCTATCGTAGTTTTCAAGATATTGGCTGAAAACAGTAAAATAAAACCCATCATTTTTCACCTTTAAAATTCATAAAAGGAATTGTCCGACAACTTTGATCCCTGTAGACTTTTGTAGGCCCTATAATAAGGATCATTTTGGTAATGAAAAAATTTGGCTATATCTAACAGTTTTGGAGATATTTGTGAAGAACACATGACTTACCCCAATGCTCTATTACTAATAATGGTGAATTTTTAGACAGATCACCAAGATTGGCTCAAATTCGTCAAGTAGTTTCAGAGGAGAAGAGTCTTGAAAAACTGTAAACATTGACAGATACAATGACAAACACCAAGTAATGGTAATAGCTCACATGGCCTTTGGGGCATGAAGGGTTGGACAATTTAGCCATGAAACACAAGGTTTCTACTCCTATTGAACACCACAGCAGGGTTCTTTAATTTGTGAGGAATGTGGCAACTTTCCAAACATGTTGCACCAATTTGGTTTGCGGTCAAGTTTTCCATATCATGGCCTGACAATCCTAGCATATAGCATTACAGGGATACCCCATTCAACCACCTTGGGCACACAACCCAGTTGCCTTGTGGGCAGGTTGCCCTTGCCCCTGGCCAGGGTTCTGAGCACTTTTTAGTTGCCTTTTATGACAAAGTTAGCGCTGCTGGAGATTTATGTTTTTTTACACCAGGACTTGCTAGGGACAATTAAGTCTCAAAATGTCCTTTTTATCCATCCATTTTCAATAAATGTTTTTCATTATTTGAACTGTAATGATCTAAACCTGTATTTCTCAGTCAGAAATCTTTAGTTAGTATTGACAATACACTAGCAAGACTTTCAACATGAAAATGCAGACATTGTCATGTTAGGGATCGCCCTAGTAGTACAGGAAGTTGATATCAGACAGCAACCAAAATTTGTTTACAGGTTATCCCTATTAATATTAAGCCACAAATCACATATATGGTAACATACCCTGGATAAAGATTTCAGATGAAATTGGATCAGATAAAAAAAGAAAATGATGGATTGACAATGTGATTCTAATCTATATGTACCATCAATTTATTGAGTAAGTAGTACATAGAGAATAAACGAAGTTTTGAAAACAAAACAGCTTCAGCATAGTTGGTGTTGTGTAATGTCATCCTTACCTTTAATATTTAGTATCCAACAGTACTCTGAGATTAGAAATTACTGTAAACATATTAACTTTCGCTGAGGACTGAAAAGCTCGATATATTGTATCCTTAAAAGTACATGTATGTGACAGATATCATTTTTTTTTAAACAATAAAAATTTGTATCCTGAATATAGTCATTCCGCAAAACCTGCAAAAACTAATATGTCCACAGTAAAAGCAGTAGACACAATGGACAATTTATTAGATTGCCAATGAGACAATATATAGTTTTTTTTAAATGATTATACATGTAGCATTCAACAAACCCCAATTTTGTCTCCACATGAACTCCAACTGTTTTTCTTTAGAGAGGACTTTTTTAACAGCATAATGGACTCTCTGTATCAGCATACTTTTGAAATCCATTCTTTTGAGTAAGTACGCCATAGTTGGGCTATAACCAAATGGATCTATAGCCCAGCCACTCTCTGGTTTTACACCTACAATAAACAGCTATGATAAAGTACTAGATACAGCTCCCTTTTATAATCAGCATACTTTTAAGACCTATTTTTTTCAGTAAGTTGGGGTATGATCAAATATATCACTCTCTGTAAATAAAACACAGAATATATAGCCCCCTTTTTTTAAACAAGAGGCTCCCAGGAGCCTGAATCGCTCACCTGGTTCAATTATGCCTGTCAAGGGCAATAAATTAAACAAGAAGTTGTCCAACAATTTTGACTCAAGAAAACTTTGATAGGACTTACCATAAGGATCATTTCAGTAAATGAAAGTCTAAATCTATCTTAATTTTCAAGACATTGGCTGGAAACTGTAAAAAAAACAACATTTTTTCGACAGATCATTTTCCCCTGTCAAGGGCAATAACTCCTAAAAAAAGGCGTCTGACAACTTTTATGCCTGAAGACTTTTTTAGTCCTAAGAACAAGGATCGTTTCAGCTAAAAAACAAAATTTGGCTAAACCTAACGGTTTTGGAGATATATGCAAAAGCTACTGTCTGTCCCCTATGTTCTATTTTTAGTAAGAGTGGCCATGTTTTTCGACGGATCAAAAAAACCCACTTCAAATCTATGCAGGATACCCCAAGCAACACTTATACCTAGTTTTCTTTCAATTGGTAAAATAGAGTCAGAGGAGAAGAGTTTTGAAAAATTGTTGACGACAGATGCAAATAGCTCACATGGCCTTCAGTCAGGTGAGCTAAAAAAAACCCTTGGTTTCAAAACAATTGTAGCAAAGTAGTTGAAACACCCCCTTTTATTGAAAAAAAAAAAAAAAACATGCTTAAACATAGAACACACTTCTCCACTTTGAGATAAAAAACAACAGGAAACTTTCTTTAATTTCTCTATTTAAATATTGTATTTTTGAAAAGTGTAATTGGAAAATAACTGAATCATTTAAAGAGGTAGCAATCAAAGGCAACAATTTAAAGAAATATGTTACAAAAATTTTTTATTTATTCAAACCATTTGGTGAATAAAATGTCAACTTAAAAACAGGAATTTATATATTTTTTAATGTTTATCCTTTTCTTATCAACATGTAAAGTGCAGTTTAGCCACGAGTTGGTAAATCACAGCAAAGTAATGTGAATAGGCTTTATTCCTCATATAAGTCTGCTTTGTCCAAATAAAAACAGGTATTTTCAGATTTTTAATGTTCTTCGTTTCTTACCTAAGGTCCAATTGAGCCACTGATTCCCTTCCATGAGTTGGTCAATCATAGCAAAGTAATGGGCATTGGCCTCATCATTCATCACCCAACCACCAGTAACAATCTCAAACTGTCCTCTTTCAATGAGTCTAAAAAGGAAAAGAGTTAGATGCAATTATAAAAACAACCAACTTTGTGTCAGAAAAGACAAAAAAGAAAGTTCTTGTATTTATTATTACCCATTTAGGAAAGAACCTGAAAAAATAAACTAGAAAAACTGTGAGCAATACTTACTTACTTGATACCCACACTCCCCCATTTGATAACATGAACCTTTTGGCCTCTGATTTGGGTCAGAATATAAAATACAAGGTGCAAAATGGGAACATGTAATAAACATTCTGAGATAGGTTCCTTCAGTTCCATTCAGTGGTGTAGAAGGAATAACGGTTAAGAGATGGGTCCTCCATGTCCTCATATTCACATAAGGATATTTCAGCAACGGAAAGTTTCATTATATCTATCATAGTTTTCAAGATATAGGCTGAAATTGTAAAAAAAAAGTGTCATTTTTCATCTTTTCAAGGGCAATAACTCTTACTGGAGTCGTCGACAACTTTGATCTCTTGAAGACTTTTGTGGGCCTTATAATAAGGATATTTCAGCAATTGAAAGAATTTGGCTAAACCCAACCATTTGGGGATATATGTGAAAAACTACTGTCTGACTCATATGTTCTACTTTTAGTAATGACAGCCATGTTTTTCGATGAATAAATAATCCCCACACCAATTCTATACAATATACCCCAAAGAACATTCATACCAAGTTTGGTTCCAATTGGTCAAGTAGTGTCATATGAGAAGATTTTGGAAAGAAATAACATAAAAAATAGCAAAAAAATTGGAAAAAGGGCATTAATACCAACATGGCTTAACATATTATGTTTCATTTTCAAAAGAGGAAATGGGATAAAAAATTATCACTTTCTGAGACACTGACATAGTACATCCAAAACTTTCATATAGGTTATACTTTTGTGTGTTTCAATTTGACATTTTCACTGAAATTTTAGGAGAGGCACAAAATAAAAAAAAAAAAAATATGAAATATAACTACGACCAAAACATCCCAATTAATGGTACATGTACATTGTAGATTATATAACACATACTTTTTAACTTTAGCACGCTTGCTGTCATCGATCTGATCCCACCACATCGAGAAGAAAGAGATTTCAGCATACATGAATTTCATCTTTGGGTAAGCCTCTAACTTAAGTACCATGTTGTCTAAGATCCCCTTCACTTGGTCATGGAAATAGGAATCCAGTGTTTTAACCCATCCTAAAATACAAATTATAGCAATTCTAACTGAAGTGGTACCATTAGAGATACAAATATAGCTTCTGAGTAATTCCAATCTTTGTTAATGAACCAAGTTTCTTAACACATCCTATGATAGAATTTACAGCAATTAGAACTGAAGTGGTACCCCTATCAAAATAAATCAAGCTTAGCTTCTGGGTGACTTAAATCCATAGTAATTAACCCACTGAAAGAAAAATTAGAGCAATTTGAATTGAAGGAGTACCTCAACAAAAGCCAATCAAACATTGATTACTGAGACCAAGTGATTAATTCTATGATAATGAACTCACTGTATTAAGGTAAGAATGATTACAGCAATTTTAATAGAAGTGGTACCAGTGCTACCACTACCAATACAAATCGAATTAGGATTTTGAATGATATAAATAACTCTCTAGTTAGAGTTCTGTATATTGTACTTCGGATTTGAAATGAATAAATATCTCTCTAGGTAGAGTTCTGTATATTGAACTTAGCATTTTGAATGAATAAATATCTCTAGATAGAGTTCTGTATATTGAACTTAGGATTTTGAATGATAAAAATAACTCTCTAGGTAGAGTTCTGTATTTTGAATGATATAAATAACTCTCCAGGTAGATTTCTGTACATAGTACAAATGCTTCCTACTTTTCACACAATCTACCATAAACAGTTTATCTTTATTCAATTCAGAGGTTAAGCTTAAAATTTTCATAGCTATTCAAACTACCGGTAAAATAGACTTTTCAGACAAAAGCATTGGGATTTAGTATAGTCCCAACACAAAACAAGAGGCTCCAAGGAGCCTGAATCGCTCACCAAGTTGAATTTTGCCTTTTAAGGGCAATAAATTAAACAAGAAGTTGCCCAACAATTTTGACTCAAGAAAACTTTGAAAGGACTTTCATAAGGATCATTCCAGTAAATGAAAGTCTAAATTCATCACAGTTTTCAAGACATTGGATGAAAACTGTAAAAAAACCAAAAAAAACTGTCATTTTCCCCTGTCAAAGGCATAACTCTTGTAAGAAAGTGTCTGACAAATTTTATGCCTGAAAACTTTTGTAGTCCTAAAAATAAGGACCATTTCAGCTATTGAAAGAATGTGGCTAAATCTAATGGTTTTGGAGATATATGCGAAAAACTACTGTCTGACCCCTATTTTAGTAACAGTGGCCATGTTTTTTGACGGATCAAAAATTCCCACATCAGTTCTATGCAGGATACCCAAAGGAACATTCATACCAAGTTTGGTTCCAATCAGTCAATTAGTGTCAGAGGAGAAGAGTTTTGAAAAATTGTTTACGACGACGAAAGATGACGATGACGGATGCCAAGTAATGACAATAGCACACATTGGCTTTGGCCAGGTGAGCTAAAAAGGAGTCTAAATCACTCAGAAGCCCAACTTGATTTGTATCAAAAACTGTTATATAGGCTTAAAGACTGAAGCAGCAAATTCACTGCTTTTCAATGTACATTAAGGAGGTAGACCTAGGGTAAGGGACACAACTCTTACAAATCATTAGAATGTTTGTATTTAGCATTTAACATCAATTAAGCATCAAAGTAACTCGGACTGATTTCATTCTGTTTCAAATGAAAGCTTGATAGGCTTCAATGAAATTTAATATAATACAAACATATCACTGATTTCCATGTTTGCAGACTGTAATTTACCACATAACCATAGTGCTCTTTGAAAGTTAAGGTGACATAAATAAATCTTGAGGTCAAGGGTCAAAGTTCAGGGTTATGTAATAAAAAAAATGTCCTGATGCACAACTATCGATAGACATAAATGAAACTTGCAAATATGGTTGCCTAAATAAAAAGACACTTATAATTAATAATATATATATAATTAATCAGTAGATTTATGCTAAAGAACAAAGTTCCTAAAACATTTTTCTTGGTAAGTATCATTATGATACACATAGGCGAGATGTTTACCTGGATCACAGTGTGAGTGTGGAACAACGAAGACGTGGAGTTTGTTGTCTTTGTAACGATTATTATTATAGGAAATGTCATAGCCTTGTTTCCAAACACCTCCATCAGGATTGTCAAATTTCATCAAATCATACAAGTTCAACATCTAGAAAAAGAAACAAAAAAGCTTTTACTTTCAGTACGACAAACACAAGCAAGACATTTCCGGAGAAATCATGATACGAATCGGTGAAGTCATCTAAAAATCATGATACGTATTTGATGGAATATTTTCACTGCTATTATATTCAATATATATAAACCAAATACCTGTCTTAATTAAACAGGACCAAAATGGTGTTTAGTTTTGGCAGGTTAATTCATTGATTTTGGGTTAACAAATACCTGTTTAAATCAAACAGGACCAAAATGGTGTTTATTTTTGAAAGGTTAATTCATTGATTTTGAGTTAACAAATACCTGTTTAAATCAAACAGGACCAAAATGGTGTTTAGTTTTGACAGGTTAATTCATTGATTTTGGATTAACAAATACCTGTTTAAATCAAACAGGACCAAAAATGTGTTTAGTTTTGACAGGTTAATTCATTGAACTTGGGTTAACCAAATACATGTCTTAATCAAACAGGACCAAACGGTGTTCAGTTTTAGCAGTTTAATTTATTGAACCTGGATAAACCAAAAACCTGTCTAAATCAAACAGTGTTTAGTTTTGACACTGTACTTTTTATACCACACCTGAACATCTGTCTTTATATTTGGAGCATCTGCTACTGAACACATTTGTTTATCTGTTGCCATGACAACTTGTTTCTTTGGCTTGTTACCATGCTGTAGAGATTTAGCTGGTTTTTGTACAAATTCTCTGACAGCTTGCTTTGCTTGTTGAAACTTTGTATCTGCGTCACTAAGAATACTATCAAGCTTCTTAAGACTCTCAGGGTCACCTCCGGAGACTGATTTTACCGTGTCCTTTATCTCCTGAATAATCTGTTCATTTTTAGCAAGGTCGTTTTCTATCTTCGATAATCGGTCCTCAACCAGAAGCTACACGTAAAAAAGACAAGTTGAAAAGTGGCATGAAGTCAATGAAGAATAACAATTGTTACAATATTAAAAAGTGGCACACATCTCTACTTTAATGTAGAAATATGAATGCAAGAAACTCTGTTCTGGAAAACTATTTAACACTATTGACTTTGGTAATGGTTAAAATTCCTTAAGCAACTCATTATCTAACCTGATTGTATATGTTCATATTGTAACCTGTTCAAAATTGTAAAACACAAAAAATACCAGTTTTATAAAAATAGCACGATTTTCAAATAACTTTTTAGTTAAGGTCATGAACTTTAAACCATACCCCATATAACTGGACTAATTTTGCTAATGTAATGATCCAGACAGAAAAAAGTATGTGTATTATAATAAATTAATATACATTTATCAATGTTTTCGCCAACATATAAAATTTGCAGAAGACTTAAAAAATTAATTGAAGTAAAAGAAAAGACCAACAAAAAAAAAGTGCATCCTTGGATGATGTCAGGACACATTTAAGATATATCAAATATTTGACCTTTCATCTCACCTTTTATGAGATGCATGTACTAATATCTGTAGACCTTTAGGATGACTTTGGAGGATATAAAAGTCTCAAGACAATCATAAATACATGTACAAGTAAAGGGTAAGTCCCACCAAAGTGATGTGATCTCATTTTTAATGTCCATAATTTTTTTTCAAACTGACTAAGTCTAAGGCATTAACTACATGAAATAATAATAAAAACATGAAGTTAAGCTCGCTCTTAAATATATACATGTAGACATTTGTTTAAAAATTTATAATATTGACTGCTTGAGAAACTTTCATCAAAAACACTACATCTCTATCTATTGAAGCTTTGAAATGTAGTCAAAACACGGCCTACACAAAACTTTTCAAAGACATACAGGTACAATGTGCACATTATTTGCTATGCATTCTTGACCGAACCAAGACTTGTTTTACCGAAAAAATTACAGGTATTTAATTTTCATTTAATTAGTGTAGTACACTCAACGTGAAATGGCTCTCTAACACTTAAGTCCGACCTGAGTAAAACTTGGTGCTACACCGACATGATTGAGTGTTCAACACCCAGATTCCACTTAGCTAACACCGACCGTTTGTATAATGTAACACCCAGATTCCACTTAGCCAACACCGACCGTTTGTGTAATGTAACACCCAGATTTCACTTAGCCAACACCGACCGTTTGTATAATGTACACCCAGATTCCACTTAGCCAACACCGACCGTTTGTATAATGTACACCCAGATTCCACTTAGCCAACACAACCATCTGTATAATATAATAGTAATAAAATTCAATAAGGCATAACATGGCATTCATTGTAAGATACCATGTATATTCTGATTCTGAGGTAATTTGGAACACTCCAGTAAAAATAAAAATTTAGCCTGTCATAAAAAATTCATCATCGTCTATATTTTTTAAATTTTGTTTATCATTTGGTAATGTGTTATTTTTTACTTACGGCTACATCCAATGAGTGGGAGATACAAGTGTGGAGATATCATGTAGAAATATTACTTTGTATTTTAATCAAGTAATCTTTTGATGTTTTAATTTTGCACTTTTAAATTGATAATTACTATCAATAATTATAAGTAAAACACTTTGAAAGTATTGATTGTTGTAATTTGATTTGAGTGACGGACTTGTAAAAACAGTCTGGTGACACTTTTAGTTTCTGATAGTTTTACTAATTGAATGGCTTTTCACGAAATAAAAGAAACTAATTACAGGTCCAAAAACATCCATATAATGTGTACATAAGAATTGTTAAGTAGAAGCCCTTAATCAGGACTACGAACATTGTAAGTAATAATTATACGTTACAATACGTTGTCGAAATGAGGATCAGACAGTGACATTAGCTGGTCATTTTCAACCACTAAAAATGCTTCAAGTTAACTCTGAGACATTTCTTCTTTAAAGTACGTTTCAAATACAACCTACATATATCTATATTTTAATTATAAGTTTTGTAAAAAAATTTGAACTTTCATTGATTCCGACCAATGTTTACTCCCCTATATAAAAATATAATCCCTTAACAAACCTCACACATATATAGTGGTCTATTTTTAAAGATTTAAATGAACACATTGTTTACAAGGTCTCTGATGTTTGTCTGGTCATCAAATGGACTGAAATGAATTATAACCCAATACAGGACAATTATGAAGTACATGTATGTATCAATGATAAATGTCTTCATGATTTCACTTTATACTTGTCAATCGTTAATACCACATGCTAATTGTCTCAACTGCTGTTTTATTGTGCCAATAGCTTGGATAATAAAGCTTGACAAATCGGCTATTGACTCGTATTACTAGTACAGATTTCAGTGATTGGAATAAGAATTTTCACAAGTTACCCAGACTCCCAAGTTGTGATTTTCATTAGGTCTCCAAAGAAATTTGGAGGTCAGTGACCTGGGACCTTGGGTATTAACATCCATATTGTCCACGGAGATCAATGAGATTAACTTCACAGTACTACTGTATGTGAATTTCACACCAAGGTCAGTGATTCTCTGTACACAAAATATACAAAAATATTCCACAAAATAATAAATGGTTAACAACAGTTCACAATTGGATAAAAGAACTAAAACTCTACATAAACATAATATATAAAATATAAAGCAAAGAATCATCGATCAAAGTATTCAGAATCAACTCTGTACATTGAGAGATAATAAGAAACTTCTGTTTTTATTTTATAAAATCTGTAAAGTTAACAAAAAAAACATCTTATGTTGATACATGTAAATACAAATCAGACAGATCTACATGTATAATTTGCAAACACCGAATTAGTACCCACTCTCTTTCAATAGAGAGAGGAGGATACAAAAACATTCCAGCTAATGAATCCATTTGCAAATCATGCAAATTAAATCAAATTGAAGATGAAACCCATTTCTTCACACACTGTCCCGCTTACATTAACTATAGAAATGATTTAATAATTAAAATTAAAAAATATAGAAACCACTTCAAACCAGTAACAGAAAACAACGTAAGTTTAATTTTTAACTCTAACTCACTCCCAAAACTCAAGGGAACAATTGATTATATCAACAACTGCCAAGCTTTCATTCAAAGTATAACGTTATAATTTTCTGGTTGGTCACTGTCGTCCACAACATTATACATGTAATTGATAGCAATGTTTTGTTTATACAAATGTATGTGCATTATGTTATTATGTTATTATTGTGCCATGACCATTTAATGAAAATGTGTTCAAACAATTTATAATTTGAATTTGAATTAACAACCAGCATATACATGTACGATGTCCCAGATGGGTGGGTGCAACACTCACATTTCACCATGAAGAAATCCGACTGACATGGTGTTTCACGGGCTAACATGGATTTAAAACTCAGACTTAAGTGTCAGAGAAACAAAAGTTGCTAAGTGTAGTGTATTCTGTCTATTTTTGATAACATTATCCTATTTAAAGTGATAAAATATCTCATTTAAATGATTCATTGTTGTTTTTTGTGTGATGTATATAGTAAAATGTATGTCCTATCCACTGTTAAAAGACTGTTTTAATGGGATAATTAGTGAACCAAAATTGGGGATGATTGCCTGCATGGCTCCCCGTCCCCAACTAAGGGATGGGGAGCCACTGTCATGCCATATTTATTCTGTTCTCAGACTCAGTGGAAGAAGATACAGACATTTACAAGCTACACCATAAACATAAATAAATTCAGTAATTAAAAGATTTTTACCCCATCACTCGTAGCTCGTCCTAAATTACTACTAACAGTTTCCATCATTAGGTAGAGCGACATAATAACTACGATGAAAAACATTGATCCCCATATCACCATATATTTCTTCATCTCGAGTTATTTCTGCGGTGATGCTAAAGGCATCAAATAAAGATTAATTCAACGTTCGTTTCAGGATTATGACCAGAGGTCTGTGCACATGCGGCATAAATCTTAGGAAAATCGTTCAATGTTTACTAAATGTGGCCACGAAACTTCAGCTCATACTGTATATGAGGAACACGTCATCAACATTTGTGTATAGCATGTAAACATTAAAACTTTTTTCGGAAACAGAACGATACATGTCCGGTAATACATTGTCGAGTAACAAAACGGACCATTTTAGTTCTGATTCAAAATTATTCGGAAATTATTGTTCCCTTTAAAGCACTTTAGAAAGTATGATTTTATACTAAAAATTAATCATTGTCGCGTTTCCGCGAAAAAAATCTAATTTAACATAGAATCTAAGCTCCCGGTCCGCTCGAGAATTAAATGGTCTGTGCCTAAGTTTTTTGCGAATTCTCCTGTGTGTTTGCTTACAATACTTTTTTGTTCAAGTCTGCGGTGTCTGGTCGATAGTCTAAATGACTTACATCTTTTTTTTCAAATTATCGGACAAATCATGGTCGGAATCTTTATTTATGGATAGGACAATTGACTGTATAAAGGACAAAACAGCTTACACTTATTGTATTCAATACGTCGGCCATGCATCCGAATCATGGACATGCAGGACACTTGTCTCATTGTATACAAATTGTCCGACATCCATATTAGCTGGAAAACTTTTTTCAATTTTCGTTTTCTTTTTGTTTCCATGACAAAAACATGTTCGTATGTATGTTTTGCTTTAGCCAAATACAAAACTGAACATGCAGAAAAAAAACAAGAAAGAAAAAAAGCATAATTTATAAAGTTTATAGATAAATAACCCTTCTTAATGAGATGAATATCCCGTATGCACAGATGAATAACCCGTATTTATAGATGAATAACAAATATCTATAGATGAATAACCGTACTTAAATATGAATACACAGTATCCATAGATATATTACCAGTATCCATACCCATAAATATATAACCCCGAGATGAATACCCCATACCTATGGACGAATAACCCATACCTATAGATGAATAACCCATACTTAATAATGAAGAACCTGTACTTTTAGATGAATAAGCCGTACTTGTAGATTAATAAGCTGTTCTTATAGGTGAATAACCCGTTCCAAGAGATAAATAACCGGTGGGCACAGATGAATAACCCGTATTTATGAATTAATAACTCGTATTTAAAGTTTGATAACTCTTACCGACAGACGAATAACCTGTATTTATAGATTAATAACCGTACCCAGAGATGAACAACTCCTTTTACTGAGATCAATAACCCGTACGCACAGATAAATAATCCAAACTTTTAGATACATAACCCGTACCCACAGATGAAAAACCCGTATCCAAAGATTAATAATATTTACCAACAGATGAATTATCAGTATTTATAGATGAATTATCGTACCCAGAGATGAACAAGTCCTTTTACTGAGATGAATAACCCGTACGCACAGATGAATAACTCAAACTTTTAGATAAATAACCCGTACCCACAGATGGGAAACCGTATCCAAAGATAAATAATTCATACCAACAGATGAATTTCCATTATTAATAGATAAATAACCCGTATTCATAGATGAAAAAAACCGTACCTAGTATGAATAACCCGTATTTATAGATGAATAACCCGAAATCAAAGATAAATAACGCATACCAACAGATAAATGAATAACCCGTATCCATAGATGGATAACCCATACTTATAGATAAATAACCCGTACCCACAAATGAATAACACCAACCAATAGATGAAGAACCCGTACCCACCGATGAATAAATCACTAACTTGTTCACATAAATACATTTCCCGTACCCACAGCTGAACAACCCGTACTTATAGATGGATTATCCATACTTACAGACGGACCATTCATACTTATAAATGAATAAAAAGGAGGTAGACCTAAGGTAAGGGACATAACTCATGAAATCAGTGAAATGTTTGCACAATTTTCAATTTCACCAAAGCCTCTCCTGCTTTCGTTTGAAGCAGAATAAAATGTATCCAAGTTAATTAGATGCTTACATAAGATTGATGTAAAATGCTGAATACAAACGTTCCAATGATTGTTAAGAGTTGAGTCCCTTACCCTAGTTTTACCTCCTTAAAAACTTTAAATGAATAACCCGTACTTATAGAAGAATAACCTGTACCCAAAACTGCGTAATCAGTCCATCCAGCGCAAGGCTCCAATAATTCAATGGTCTTTTGATAGATCTGGTTCTCAATTCATGTCTTTTAATAACTACAATGTTTTTTTCAGTGCTTTTAGGTGGGATAAATACACTAATTGGATATATTTAGAATTGAGCAATGCATTCAAATTTTTAAATTTGCAAAAACATAATAACACTTGTAGGTTCTTAATCCTATTAATTAAAAGAGTAAAATAGTAATGTATACGATTTTCAAATCATTGTATATTCTCAGAACCTCGTTTTTACAAATACTAGTAATTATTATATAGATAACAGTGTTATATCGAATGTTTTCAGTGAGATAAATTTGGATAATTCACACTGTGAAATAAATTCTGTAATTTCACTCTCGGACTTTCTCCCGCCAAAACGTCACAACTTTGAAATCAATCCACCGTTCACAAAATTTGAAATTTATGTTGAAAATAGCAACGAATACTTGAGGAAATCTATATAATAAATAGGATAATCAATTGGTTATCGTGAATAACCAAAATATGACCACTCATGCCAAGAACGCGGTAAGATTTAACTCGTGATCCGCACACTCGTTAAATCTAGGCGTTCTTCGGCACTCGTGATCATATTTTGGTTATTCACTCCTACCCATTAATTATCCTATTAGTATTTGACCCCTAATCGCTTCCCCAAGTAAAACTAAGTCCATATCAAATATAACTTATATAGCACATGTTCTTACAGCGGCCGATTATTTCTAATGCTGGTAATTTAAATGGTATTGTCATATCAGAAAACGGCCTTTCCGCAAAACTTTTTTTATTTTTCAAATCCGGTGACATTTTAAATCCACCATCATAAAATTATGTTTACATTGTCAAATAGACCGTGCTTTTGTTACAAAGACGATTTTAGGTTGTTGGTCATTGACGAAAACAATGTTTTAATGAGTCAAAATTCGTTTGAGGGTTATCGTTGCTTCCAAACTATTGTTTCATATCTTTATGAAATTACATTTTGTCAACATAGATATTGTAAAATAATCAGTATTTTGTCGACAATCGGCACTTAGTAACAAGGATGGCGAAATTATCGTAAGGAATTATGTATTTTTATCAATTGCAGATACTGATGTTTGATTTTTTATAAACTGAGAAACGAATAACAAATAAAAAAAAGTAAAAAGAAGACAACTCTGCCTTGATTAAAGTATGACTCAAGAAATCTATGATTAAATTAAAAATACGCTTGAACTGACGTCGAGTATAGACTAATATGTTTTTGGTACATAGTTTGTGTATAATTTACAGCATTTAACAGTAACACGACGATTCACTGCTGTTTTATTATTTGAGTTTGTGTATGTATTCTTTTGATGAATGTGAGATTTGATTTTATATCTTGTTGTTCATGTATAGTTTTCGCAAAGGTAAGTACAGTATTTTTGTTTTAATTGAATTTTTACTGCTATTGAAATAAGATGTCACCCAGTTTTGCCGTATGGTTTAGTCATGAGTTTCCCTTTTCCATCGATATCTCTGTGTAGATCAATTTCTGAGGATGATATCATAGTTTCTGTCCTGTCATTTTTCTCAATTTGTTTTTTTTGGGTAGTTGCAAAGTACGAAAATGCTTCACCTAAATAGCAAAAAATGAAATCCAATTTTCTAGCTAAACGATGTTCCTTCTGTTGTTTCAGATCAGCTGTGAAGTTACCCTCAAACGAGTGAAGGAATAATTCAAAAAGATGGAGAACAAAATTGGTTTCCATTGCCATGCCGGCTACCCGTTTAAAACCTGCCCACTATTTCGATAAAAAATTCCAGCATTCTGACAACAATTTTTCATATTTAGATGATTTTGTATAGGTTTTTTTATAAAGTATGGAGACTCTCTTTCAAGTACTATGCGTTTGTATCTGTTTGTTTGGGTATTTTTAGTAACAATAATGTATTATATTTTCAGGATTATAACTGAGTATGTGGAATAATTTTATAAATGGTTGAAAAATCATTAAAAAACGAAAAACAACAGATAAAACAAAATAAAAGTCAAATACTTTCATTTGTTGATGCTATCGTGTTGTGATTTGTTTTAGAAAAAGAACAATAATAAAACGACTTAAATTTATAGCAATATAATATAAGTAATTTTCATGTACAAGAACAATCCATACATTTTAAAAAAATACAAACTTAAATTCATTTCCTTATGTTCACTGCAGTGCACGAATATTTGGAGCAACTATATTTTTGTCATTGATTGATTTATTGTGTTTTAAAAAATATTGGGTTTGGATAGGAAATTTCAGTCCGTATATTTGATGACCTCAAATTGGCGTTATATAATTGGTAACTAATTTGTAGCTGGTACCTTGGAAGTAGTCTATATCTAACAATATAACAGAAATACTTGCAATGACAGTACTCAAAGAGTAATCAAGGGAACCAAAGTTATAGCGGTAATCAAAAGAATGTAATCCAGGGACAAAGACCAGACATGGAAAACAGACATACACAACAAAGAACATAAAGTAACTAAAATCATACATACAAAGTAACAAAAGTAAATGAGCAACTCGGACTCCACTAAAAACTGGGAGCATGGACCAGGTGCACCGGTAGGGTAAGCGTCCTCTGCTTTTCTAGAAACTCCTGCCGAGTTGCTTATAAAAAGTCAAGTCCGGGGTAGACAAACGAGGAAAGGAAAACTATGACACGTTGAATAATCAGTTTTCATGGTGCAGATGGATACACCATAGCGATCCACGAGTTCATGATGACGACCATAAAACTTCTGTAGTGATGACTTCAATCTTGTAGCAACAGAACCTTGTTCCAGAAGCCTATTTGTTAGAAAATATTCTTCAAAAATATTAATAAACACAGTTTACCTTCCAAATGTATATATTTAAATGTAATTTCAATCCCCCAAAAATATATTTTTTTTAAATACCACCTAAGTAAAATGTACCACTGAACTCTGAATTGATTCATGTGTCATTGATAGTCTGACATTATAATATCAAATGAAAGGATACTCAATTTGAAAATGGGAGCAAAATTAGTCAACATAAATTAGCTTTCAACTCAATTAAAAGTTTTTTGATTTCCAATTTCATTTGTAATCAAAACATAGTGTTATGGGTACCTAGCCTTGTCAAAAAATAGTACGATCGTATATCGCACATTGTATATCGTTTATCGCACACCGTACATCGTACATCTTACATGCGGTTTACACGATCTAGAGTACTGTTACAGGATGCATTGTGAGCACATATACATCCAAAACAAAACAATAACTGTTCTGCTTTGTATGATATTTTACATTCTTTACGCCATTAACCATTCCCGATTCCTTGTTCACCAGTGTTTACAATCCATCCTACCACATAATTCCCATTGTCTTTTATATTATCACATTACCTCCTTCAAATTCCTTTATTAAACTGCAGTTTTAATTGAATCGAACAGGTAATTATATTCCTTTTTCTACTGATTTTACATTTAAAAAAAATCTAAAGATAAAAAGGAACTATGTACAAATAAAATACAAATATATGTCAAATACGTCATATATGGGTATATGGGTAAAATATTCAGAACATAAACAATATATATTTTATGGGTAAAACATATAATATATTGTGTACATGCTGTTTGTATTTTATTCGTATGTTGTTTTTTTTACCATTATACCCATACAACAAACTCCCTGACTTATTGTCCTATAATGAATATGTACTACAGACTGGCAATCGGTTCCCATACAGTCATATGCATAATACAAATATATTTGTCATTGTTATAAACAATATCCCTTTTAGGTATGTATGTGTTAAAATGTATAATTAAAAATACAAGGTTGAAAGTTTTTTCTCTTCCATTTAGTTTTAGATGACACCGATTCGTCCGATTGTGACATAATTAGATGAACGTAGCTATTGATGACACCGATTCACCCGATTGTGATATAATTAGATTAACTTAGCTTTAGTTGACACCGATTCATTGTATTTTGACATAATAAGCTTAACTTAGCTATAGATGACACCCATTCATCCAAGTGTAACATATAGTAAGCTTAAATTAGCTTTAGATGACACCCATTGACCAGATTTTGACATGTATTACACTTAACTTAGGTTTAGATGACACCGATTCATCCGATTGTGATCACTACTAAGGTAAACTGTGCTATAGATGACATCCTATCATTGTATTGTATTATATATTGATAACATCTATACATACAAATTCTTTAATAAAATGAGCATAAAAATAGTGATAATATAAATGTGATTGTGTTCTATGCAACTGAATTAGTATCCAACTGAATGAAAAAAATCAGTCATGAATTTTAACAAAACGAGACTGAATTTGTTTTTTACTTTATTGTAAGCATTGCATATCAACACAATATAAGGAAAGGATAACTAAATTCTCTAAGGTATATTTAACAACTTAAATAACTTTGCAAAAAATACTTAGAAATTAAAAAGATGTAGTATGTTTATTTAGTTTTTACAACAATTCTTTATGAATTGTCACCTTATGTCGTAAACGATCGCGTGATCATAATTTATATGTTTTTAATTAATACTAGTAGAAAGCACTCCATTTTTCTCTTTTTTTTTAAATTATGTTTTCCATAAATCCTACAAAATCTGTGCAGCCAAGAGGTTCTTGTATTGTCTTCTAACTTAAGTTGAACATTGTTTTAAAAAATTAAAAAAGTAGGGTATACACATAAACACTGGAGATTGTCCTCTTTACGAAGTGGGGTATATAGACAAACACTGGATATTCTTCTATTCACAAAGTAGGTTAAAACGCAATACGAAAACTGAAACCATCATATTAAGTAGCATTGCTTGAAAGAATCACGCAAACTCTGTAATAAATGCAATTAAAATGAGTTTATCAATCATCTATATAAATAATAGACGAATTGAGAGAGAAAAAAGTTTGAACTGTTATATCAGAACTTATGAACACAATACAATGTAGTAAAAATGTTAGACTTCTTAAATTTTCCATCTAGAATTTACGTATAAAGAAATATGAGTACTGTGTTGATTGAACTATTCTTAAATATTTAGAAGAACCGTCAACCAGTAATATATAAAAATAGATGATCAAATACAAATAAGGAATAACCAATGGTGACATTTGAAATAATAATAATAATAATAAGAAGAAGAAAAAGTTAAGACACAGACAAAACAGAAACTGAAACCATCATATAAATCAGCATTTTTGTAAGAATCATGAACATTATATAATCTGTGATACACACAAAAAAAAAGACGCACATTTTTTTTGGTTATTATTGTTATGAAGTTGCTTGATGAGTCTGAATGATAAAATGTAAATATTCATTCCAAAAAATCTGTTCTCAGAAAAGAAAGTAATTCATATCGAAAATCTAATTGTTTCTATTATATTTCAATATCATTGACAGAGATATCTCACTTACTTTCGGATTATATAATATTGTCTATATCCTTATATATAAAGCCGCATGTTAATTTGTGTTTACTGTAACACTGTAAAATATCAAAAAATTAAATATCTGGGCTTTCCGACCATGTACCAGATTTAACATAATTCTTGGAGTGCTACAGAAATACATAAATCCAAAACTTGCAATTTTACCATTGATAAGTATGTCATTCTCCGAATTTATTGTTGTCAAAAAACGTCAATGTGACACACTTCCATAAGATCAACTTTTTTACAATATAACCCAGGCCAAAACCAACGCAAAAGTATATTATACAACTATTTTGACTCATAGTTCATAAAAAAATGACTTACAGATGTTCTTGGTTAAATTTGTCAAAAATGACTATGAAGGATGGATAACTATGTAATACATTTATTATTCTTAAGTATTCAAAATAGAATAAAGTAATTAACTCGTATGGTTGGATTTTCATTTTATAATATATAATGATATTGTTCATGTCCAACTGCAGAAAGGCTTACAAATTTATAATACCAATAATAATCTATTCTGAAAGTTCAGATAATATTGAATTGATTTCAATACCAACATTGCATAATGCTTGAGCAAGTGCAGTCATCTGGTCCTTTTTCGGATGTTGCAATTTCCACTTGTGAAGTACTACCCTGTTTATTTCCACAATTCTCGTTCGATCAAGTTTCATACCAATCCAATATGAAGCCTTTTCACCCAATTGAACAGATAATAACAGGCTTTCCTCAATTACCCCATTCGATATTGCATCGATGACTTTGTCTGTTACCTGTTGATTAAATACTGAACGGGATACAGCTGAAATGTAAAGTAATGATATTTAAGAAATAATTCGTGGAAGGAGTAGATTTGTACTCATTTTAATATGGGTACGGCCAAACCCATGTTAAAATAAGTACAAATCTACCCCTCGGAAGAAATGATTTCTTTTCTAGTATGATATAGACGGTAATTTTTGTGACAAAAATTTCCCTAGGCGTAGCCAAAATAACGGCTCTTCCGTTTAAATTTGTATATTTATGTCATAGCATGCGTTAAATATGTGTATTTATATAATTGATTTCAATTAAATCACCTCTCAGCCGTTAAACAACGCGTAAATGTGTTTAAATGAGTGATGAGTATTCTGTCTCGAAGCGAAAGAAAAGAGACAGTGCGCAGGTGCTAAAGGTGGGGTTGTACCGACATATGAAGACGTCATAATAGAAATAATGTATATATCAATAGTGTCTAAGTAAACATGAGTGTACATCGAGGACTATGTATGTATGGTGACTTTGTCACCTTGAGCATACTACAGCCACTATGTATGTATAGTCTTCGTCATGTGGAACACACTGCAGCGATTATGCATGTGTAATGTCTTCGCCATGGTGAACATATGATAGCTACACGCATGTGTGATGCCTTTGTCACGGTGAATAGCGACTAAAATGTGATAGCGACACGTATGCATATTATTGTTTGTCATCTTTCATACACTACAGCAACTATGTATGTGTACTGTTCTTGTCACGCACACAGAAACTGCATGTATGTTGTCATTGCCACGTTTAACACACTACAGTGACTATGGATGTACGGTGTATTTATCAAGGTAACCATATCATTGTAATCTGTTTGTATGATGTTGTTGTCAGGTTAACATACACCAGCGACTATGTATGTATGGTGTCTTTTTTTCACGTCGAACATACTACAGCGACTGTGTAATGTCTTTGTTACGGTGAACATATGATAGCGACACGTATGCATAATGTCTTTGTCTTTTGAGCATACAAAAGCAACTATGTATTTGCCACGTTGACCTTATCATAGCGACTCTGTATGTATGATGTCCTTGTCACTTTGAAAATACGTCTGAGACTGATCTCATGATACGTATACGTACAGTTAGTATTTTTATACTTAAAGAAATGTGTGTGAATCAACAGAAATGTAGTATATCATATTTGTATACAAATTTCAAGAAGAGGTAAACTGCAATATCGGAGCATATCAGGAATCGATTGTAACTGAGCAAACACATGCAGAAGTTTATCACAGGGATTTAATTTTCTTTAGTCTTTCTATCATAGAGATGCAAAGTAGAAGGAGTAAATAATAGTATTTTGTCACGTGACTAGTCTTGATAAAGGAGTTTGTCACTTCAACAGCTTGATGTACTAGGACTGACAAAAGAAATGTTAAATATTCATATATAGCTAGGCAGAAATAAAATGGTAAATAGGATTTAAGGGAAGAAAAAATGGGTAGATTTGATGTATATGAATATTAATTTACATCTTGTTTGTGTTTTTAATATATATATATAAAAAAACATTTTAATTATAACATTTTGTCACGTGAAACATTTCGACTATTGTTATTATAATTTATAAAATATTCGAAATAAGGACATATATACAATTCTTTTTGAGATATCCGTATTATTGTGTATAACTTGGTTTTCTTCCTTGACGTCTTTGATCCGTATTTCGCAATTCAAACAACCTTGAAGAGAGTATCATACTGATAACAAATCATTTTCTTTAAAGTTAGGTCTGAAACCATTATAAATGAAATCATAAGGATTGTACAATTTGACGGGTTATTACAAATCAACAACGAATTACCACATGTTATTTCTCATAATTTGTTAAGAAAAAATTGAATCAGTCTGCATCACTAAAAAATATCATTGAAGCATTTTAGTCTACGAAAAGCATCCACTGTAAACAATAGAAGTTCTAGTCCATACTGGACGACATGATTCAAAGTACAAACTACACCAGTGAGATACATGTATCTTAAAATATAATCGATACTTACATTCGCTCAGTTTCCTGTTTCTAACCATCTACAAAAGAAAAGGACGATTCAAGTCCGTCTATTTTTTTTTCTTCTACACATTGCAATGAAACGCAGGATAATTAACTTCATTGTATTTTTCTACTACGTCAAATAACAAAGTCATAAAATGCAACAATGTCATAAGCGACGTCTACGTCAACGCCTACTGACGATTACAATTTTCCATTAAACAGACATTTTTTTGAAACTGTATCTAGAAACATTTGAAGAAATAAATGATATATAATCAGTGGTAAGCATCACGCGAATTGTCAGCTTAAGATATTCTTAATAAGTTTGATTATTTAATACTTTTTAAACATGAATTTAAAAATATATTTGAGCGTTAGTAAACAAAAGAAAAACGGAAGGCGGAACCGTACTATATCGATTTTTCATCTTTCCCGTCCTGTTTCTCTCAACCGATCATCTTGTGTCATATGTCAAATGGATTGTAATAAGATACATGCACAGTGGAATACACAATATTACGTCGACTTTTATTTATTAACAAATTTCACCGCACAACAAAATTCTAACATGAATTTATTGGTAGATCTGGCGATTCATTTTTTTCAGCAAAATTCAAGACGGATGCCAAATTTAACAAATGTGGTTGCGATCAATAGGTTAGAGCATTAAGTATTTGCGTTGATAGATGTCACGAAATGATCACGTGATTTAGAAGGGAAAATCCAAATAAATCGAAGGTAGAAATATTGTATGTTTCAAAACATTTTAAATCAAATTAACGTAATAAAAATCTATTTTTATACAATTTTAATGCAACATTATTGTTGAATGAGACTTAAAAGTATTTTTTAAATAAATTTCACATGAATCGGTCTTAACCGTCCTGCGAACAACAAATAAAAAAAATTGTTATTTCTGTCCTACATATCTTGTCAGGGTATTTTAAACTTATACCATTTTTTTACATAATATATTTCAACATTAACAATATGATAACAGAGCTATCAATGCATTATTACACACTATTCAAATAGGTTTTCCTGAGTTAGTTTTTCAAAGACAAACCAAATGATTATCTGACATACAAAACGTCCACCTAACTTTTACCTGACAAACTGTTCGTCCATCAAGCTCTGCATCTTTTAAAGCTTTGATGATATCACCAACACAACCATGTATCTTTTTCCTCCATTTCAACAAACAAAGGAACATTAGGTTCAGTACATTGTCTCCATGGTCCTTCTGTATCCTGTCGATCTCGACTACCTCCAAACCCAAGGCGATGGCCAATTTGTACATATCTTCCCATGAAAATTGCATAGCTAGATTGGCAAGTTGACCCTCACTAGGTTTCTCAACATAATCAGTTTCGGACAAATCTGCAAAGGCAGGATTACAAAGTATGAAAATATATCATATTAACAATTACCCGACATTAACAAAATGTGAAGAAAAAGTTACATTGAGTGTAAGTGATTGTAAAAATAACGTACAATGGAAAACGCAGAAACAGGAATGTCAAAATCCCCTCAATCTGACAATGTTATTTAACTCAAGAAGGCATCCTCCATATAATACAGAAGACCATTATTAGATATCTGCATCATGTGAATTTCTCCGAAATCATTCAATAGAACGCATAATAATGAGGTTATTGACAGAGTTATCTGCCCTTGAAATGTCCATTACCAGTGCATTCCAATGAAATTATAACTCAATACACCATCATGATATTTTCTTTTGGCCTTGACTCTGATTGTGCAAATATTCAAATTAACTATCGAAATGGTGGTTTTTCATAACATGTTTCACCATCTGCCTGATTCTTACAGAGACAGACACTTAAGCTACATATGGAAAGCAAATTCTAGATAAACTTGAAAACTGAAGATACTTTATACTAAAATAAGACATATAATTATAATTTGGAAGCTGAAGAGACGATAAAGTGTTTTAACACGTACAGTTATCAACATGGAAACAGAAGAGACGTTGAAGTTTCCATAAAACGTACAATTATACACTCGGAAACTGACGAGACGTTATATTGCCATATGACAGACAATTATAGACTTGGAACTGACAAAGTGAAGATACATTATAGTGCTCTAAGACGTACAATTATAAACTTGGAAACCAAAGAGACGTAATATTGCCATAACACGTACATTGTGCAATTATAAACTGCCAGAAGACATGTACTTATAAAAACGGAAACTGGAGAGACTTTATACTGCCATTGAACGGGCAATTTAATCTTTTGTGTCACTTTTTCAGTAAAATATTTGGACAAATCAACAAAATGACACATCTATGTGTTAATACTTGTCCAATGACACGTTCTCTCAAACACATTTCAATAACAAATAAGTCTCTTTTGTGATGTTATCACATGTATAGACTGCAATGTTATCCAATTAACGTTGGCAAATGTTGCCTTACCTTTACATTCTGCTGTACAAATGTGTTTTTCCTAAAAGTAAATGAATAAATACAAAGTATCAATCATAATGTAAACAGAAAATATGTAGACAAAATGTCATTTAAGGTTATGAAGTAAAGTAAACGAAAAACGGTTCTGTTATGCAATTTAAGCACTTCTGAGGTCGGATCAGTGTACACAAATTACAAAATGTTGACGAATGCAATAATTGTAAACAGTGAAATCATATGTTAATCAGCATGTATATTCACCAGAAACTAGTACAAGCTATCACACCTAGAAGGTAACAGTTCCTAGCATTTCACAAACTTTATGTTGATTTTAATTATATCCTGAAATGACTGGATGCGAAGTCTACTGACCTTGTGAAATTATACCACTTACAATATGCATGTAGTAAAAACGTGTCAATTGAAATAACGTTTCTTGGTTATGTCGCTATCTTAGTTTAAAAGAGTAATCAAGGGAACCAAGATTATAGCGGTAATCAAAGGAATGTTATGCAGTGATAAAGACTAGACATGGAAAACAGATATACACAATAAAGAACATAAAGCAACTAAAATCATGCATACAAAGTAACAAAAGCAAATGAGCAACTCGGCCTCCACTGAAAATGGGAGCATGGACCAGGTGCACCGGTAGGGTAAATGTCCTCTGCTTTTCTTGAACCTCCCGCCGAGTTGCTCATAAAAAAAATCGGGGTAGACAAACGAGGAAAGGAAAACTATGAACCGTTGAATAAATCAGTTTTCATGGTGCAGATAGATTTACCATTCCGATCCACGAGTTCATGATGACGACCATAAAACTTATGTAGTGATGACTTCAATCTTGTAGCAACATAACCCTGTTCCAGAAGCCTATTTGTTAGAGTTCTACTGCGATACAAAAAGTCTGCGTAGTTTCTGCAAGTTCTGGCAAATCGTATGAGCTGTGATATGAACATTCCATACGCAGGTGCTGAAGGTATGTTGCCACACATGAAAGGAAAGTTGATTATTTTGAATGAAAAGTCATCACATTTGTCGTAAAGTTTCGTCAATAGTTTTCCCTTAATGTAGGTCAAGATATGAGGCTGACTTCACAGTGTCTGTAGTATCCTTTATCTCAAGTTCTTTTGGGTATATGCGATGTATTAAATCCCCGACATTGGGATCGTTTAAAGATAATACTTCATCTATATAGCGGAAACTGAGATTAAAGGATCTAGCCAAACGACATTCTTTCTTTCCGATCAGATCAGCTATAAAGTCAGCCTCATAAGAGTGAAAGAATAGGTCAGCAGGTAGAGGAGCACAATTTGTTCCCATTGGAATGATGACCATTTGTTGAAAAAAGTCTCTATTCCCGAAGGTTTACAATATATATAACGATGGTTCATAACTAATCAAAAATAAACAATTTACCCTGTTATGGCACCACTTTTCTTTCAAGTCAAGGCCCAATGTGTATCCATGTTTACATGTCCATGAGGTCTGTAACTGATTGTAACACGGTTCCGTTGTGTTATAACACTGAAACTCTGTATGGAAAGGCACATCGTGTTTAATTTTTCCTTCTGATGACGTTACCCTATAACTTTCTAGGATACTAATCAGGATATCCTTCATGCATTCATATATCCCAGCAGCTGTGTCTCGGGGAATTTCAAATCTTTTGGAGCTATGGACTAAAAAGATGTCTACTCTATCTGTTCGGGATATTACAACTAGGTCCAAATTTCTCTTCACCCGTACAACAACCATACCAGAAAACAGCATCATTTTGTTATTGTATCTCTGTATTTCGTACATGCCAACACATGATGCGATCAACCTATACCCAATAGATGGTGGTAACACACTGCTATGAAATTTAAATGACAAGCCAAGTGATCTTGTTGCTAAGTTATCCTCAAGGTAGGATGTGTCGTTAACGGTCTGGACAAGGCTTGGGACGTAGAAGATTTCGGAATTCATCAAAGTCCCGGACTTCCCGTATTTTCGTGGAGTGGCTAATATGTCAAGATGTTCCATTAGCGATATCAGGTACCCTTGGTGATCTCTGAACTCAGTATTGCTCTTCCAAATGAGTAGTATCTCCTTCTTCTTCAGTAAACCAGTTCGGTTCATCGACTGTATGGTTCGAAGTCTGTTACCCTTACAAAACTGCGTATTTGTAACTAATGACCGCAGTGCATCAACCAAAAACTTTGGAACAATAACGACGTTATCGCGAAGTTCTGAAAGTGGAAAGTGGATTATCTCTCCTTGTGAGTGGAGCATTTTCAGAAAAAGCTGTATCTCTTTTTCTGAGAGGATTTGCACCGGATTATCTTGGTTAATCTGTCTCAAAGTTGTCATTTTCATAACCCGGTCGCCTTTTTCTACCGCTCTATTTATCATCATCTTGAGATAAATCCATGATTTTGGCAGCTTCTCTCCCCATGATGGCTGACTACAGAGCAATTCAACAAGAACTTGTTTCAGCTTTTCATATTTAGGGTCTTCTGGATCCATTGCATTCAAAAATATTCTATGCTCAAGGACCAAGTGGTTCAGTGCTGTTGTATCTTTAAACATTTTTTCTATTTCCGAGAAAATAGTTTCCGCCCTTTGGTCTACTAAGTGCTGTAATGAAATTTAAATTAAATTAAACCATAAATTTAATTTATTCATAAGTCCTACGTTTATGTTTTTAAGTCAGAACCTTATGAATCTCCATACACATTATAATTGTCCTTTGTAATGTGTTCATGTAATGAAATTTGATGATTGCAAAAAAAAAAAAAAAAAAAAAAAAAAAAAATTAAAAACAATTTATATTTCTACTTCAGCAACATCTGCAAAAAATCATTTAACATAGATCCATGACGACAAATTTCCATAATGTATTCCTCATTTATACAACTTTTTAAGAAATTGCAAGTGAAAATCTTAAAAGTACATTATGTAATATGTGCGAAATGTTATTTATTTGTTTTTCATTTGTAGGTCTAATCCATTAAATTGACACTCTGTTATTTACTACGTTATATAACATAGTAAATTGCAGTTATTTTTATTAATTTTTTTCTTTATATAAATAGAGAGTTGGGGTGTATACAACATACTATGTTGATCCTCGACGTGCATGCTATGTATCTACGTACTAATGTACTAGCATATAAGATGGTAGAGTTGCCTCACCCCATTAGACTTCTTATTTGTATTATATAATTGGTGTGGCTGTATTTGTATATTGTTACATATCCTCTACTGTCTTACTCGATACCATCAGAGGTTGTCCTATTCAGTTACATCATGTGCTACTGTTCGCGCTCTAGATTTACTTACGAGGAAGTATCACTCGGTTAACGAAAGCTATATTTTATATAGCCTAGTTGGCCGAGTGGTCTAGAGCGTTGGACTAATTGCAGTCGGTATTTCCCATAGATATTAGAAAGAAAAGGGGTTCGAATCCCGCTGAGGGAGCGACCAAATTTGCATCGCAAATTTCAGACCTTTCTATACGTTTACATATCTTCCCTGAATCAATTTGATCCGATCGAGCAGTGTAGCGAATAGAGTCGTCACATTCTGAGACGTTGTATATAAATGTATATATATATGCATCATTAATTTGATCCTCTATCCTACATAATAACACTTAAATGAGCTGCCTCGTACCATCATACATCGTGTACTTAGTTACAGGCCTAGATTAATCCCACCAGGAGGAATGACCCGGCCAGCGAAAGCTATATTTTTTATATAGCCTAGCTCGCCGAGTGGTCTAGGGCACTGGACTATGTGCAGGCGGTGTTGACATAGATGTCACAGCGGTACGAGTTCGAGTCCCGCGAAGAAAACGACCATAAATTTGCGCAAATTTGACAGTTCTAACATCGTTGGGAATTTTTCAGACCTTTATAAATATATATATACAAACGTCTCAGAATGATACGAGTCTATTCGCTACACTTCTTTATCGGATAAAATTGAAACAGGGAAGATACTGTAAACTTAAAGGGTCTGCAAAATTCCCAAGGATGCCAAAACTGTCAAATTTGCAACGCAAGTTTTTGGTCGTTCCCTCCGCGGGACTCAAACTCATTGTGACATCTGTGGCAACTCCGCCTGCACAAAGTCCAGCGCCGTTGTGAGACGTTTATATATATACACAGAGAAGGGATTGAAAAAGTCCCAAAAGAAAAAATAAACGATATAGCAAATTTTATTCTGAATACCAAGATGTGCTAGAATTCTGTATGCCATGAGATTGTTGCAGTGTTTACCTTTTCAACTTTGTCTTTGTGGGTACATACAACCAGAATCTTTGGATATTTGTCAGAAGCACCCTTCGAGCATGACTCGATGGAATTCACCCAGAAAAAAGTAAACGCTGTCATAAAGAAAGTGAAACATTCAATTAGGCCTAACTTGTTTTAATGCTGAGTATATTTGTGAAATGATTACATCCGCGAATCATGAATTGTGGTGCCGTATAATTCTTTATGGGGAGTGGGGGTAGCGTCTAAGTGATGTGGATTTTTAAACGGAAATATGTTGAAATTGATTTGTACAGAGTTTATTGCGATGAAAATGTATTCAGTTTAATTGAAAATAAGATTTGTCATGTTTTAGAATATAAAAATATGAAAATCAATTTGAAAATGAAAACATTTGAGATTCTAACAGGGGACAATGAATTTTCTAGGGGGAATGAAGATTGATGTAAATGCGAAGTTTTTACTATTTAAGAGCTGTAATCATTGATAATTGATATGAAAAGTGAATTAAAAAAACAGATCTCTTAAATTTAGAACACCAATGTAAAAGTAAACTAAAACTATAAATTTATTAAAAGTTGCATTACTTACTACGAGATGTAGGTTTTCCATATCGCCCCGGAATTATCGGTTCGGTTTCAATTTCGTCATCAAATCCTTTACTCCCATCGAGTACAAGTATATATATTCCTCTGTAGGTAAGGAAAGATTGATGCGTTGAGTAAAATGCTCCTTGTCCCCCAAAATCCACCATGTTGATTGGGGCCAATGTACTACTCAAGAGACCTGTCTTGCTTCGACGGACAGCTTCTGCCTGCATTCCACCAATTGAACGAATTTCAGCTTTTTCTAATCCGAGTTTTGCTCTAATCTTTTGTAGTTTCGATTTCTTGTATTCTTTTCTTGAAGATGATGTCTTGCATTCTTGGTTTGCAGCGCCTGTATGATCTAGTGTCGCTGAAGGTGGTATTTTGATTCGACACCCATCATCATCGCTATATTCATTTTCCTCCTCCTCATCATCATCATCATCTCCATCAAGTAAGGCATTCAAGTCTTGAAATTTCCAATTCGGTTTGTTTAGCAGATCTCTGAATGCTACATCCATTAAATCCAGCGCTAAAATAATTGAATCAATGTGAAAATGTGTTCTATTATTATCCCTACCAATTCAAGTGAGACAGATTGTATTATGATAATATGTACATTTGACTTCAGTTCACTCTAAATTAATGCTGGCTGAGAGGAACCGTCAGTTGTAGAACAGCCCCATCCACGATATTCTTCATACACGTTATTTCAAAGTAAACATATCCAGATGAAACCAGAAAAAAAAAAACAATACCTCAGCTGCTTTGTCAGGCATGACTCGATTATCGATCGAATTATAGTTTGCATATATTTTTTGTTATCCTTTTTGTCTACCAGGGTTCATGGGGTACACTTTCCAAATAATGGGCATTGAGGCGAAGGGGCATAGCTTAAGGTGCGACAGAGACTAGGAAATGGTGAATGGAGCATAGGGCAAGGAGATTATTTTGTTCCGCATTAAAAATTAATATTTAACGTTTAACATTTAATACCATTGTGTGTGACCACTTTAAATAGAAAAAAAAATGATGGCACTTTTTCAATCTTTAAAAAAGAAATGATATGTCATATTTTGAAAAATTGTACTGAAATAATCATGTGAAACAGATATTCGCATCATACCAGCCACCCACATAAAATCAAGAAAATCTTAACATTGTGTATGACAATTTGAGACTGACAGGGGTTCTATTTAACACTGTGTATGACAATACGAGACTGATAGGTGTTTTAAAAGTGCTTGCACAAATACAATATGAACAAAAGTGTAATTTTGAAAATTTTAGACTGAAATATAAGTGCCGCAACCGCTCACTAGATACTGAAGTTCTCGCCTTCAAACACTAAGCAGAACACTATAACATTTTTAACAGAATTAAACAAAAATATGTCATTTATAATATTTGAAACTGAAATAAGTTTGATACTAATATATAATACTAATATTGACATTTTCGGTACTTTTGTACACTTATATATATATTTACATGGGGCAACGGGGAATTGGGAATAGGGGTATGGGAAAGTGGAAAGTTTATCCATGTTTTGTAACCTGCACTGCAAGAGTGCTAATATAATATATTTGCTTCACTGTCCCACCTGTGGCCTTCAATATATTGGTAAATATAAACAGTCTTTTCACAAGCGCTTGAACGGACACAGGAGCGACCTAACAAAAAAGCCTTTACTCCCAGTGAGTCAACACTTCAGATTACCAAACCACTGTCTCGATGATTTTAACAAAATCAAATCTTTATCGTGGAACAAAACACGATCTGGAGCAATCTACAGAGAGTGAAGCAGGAGGGACTTTGTATAAAAGAACTCCGCGTTTTACATTGGCATGCAATTATTAAAAAAAAACCATTAAGTTCTTCCTATTGTGTATTGTTTCTTATTACAGCGTTTGTAAATATATTTAGCTTTATAGTTTTCAGGGATCATCAAAAAGGGTTCAATAAGTGTAAGCACACCTACAAGTAAGCTCTGAGAGGCTCCAACAAAAGTAATAAAATCACGGTAACAGAAAGTTGACATTTCTTCAAAACAAACGAAAAACTCATGTAACAACATGTAGGTACATACATGACTAACATTATTAAACACTATTGACACTGGTGTGAAATAATTCTTTTCTAATCTAGTATTATGCTGCAAGCGAATTAAGGGAAGGAAAAAATCACCAAAAAACATGCCCGTTTTTTTTATTTTTGAATTTGATCTGGAACTTCACAACACCAGCAAATACATAATCCGATAAAACCAAAAATTCAGTAGAAGATTTCAAAAGAAATAAAGTGTATCTTGATGAAAATACTTTCACGATAGCATGACATTCACATGCACAACCAATAATTACTTTACTTAATAAATGCCGAGAAACTTTTTTTGCATGGCCTAGTTTAAAAAATCTTGACTTAACTTTTTTGTTCATTTGGATAGAGAATAAACTCACGCTTCGAAAAACAAATCAGTGAGTTTTCGCGATGAGGAACATAGTTGAGGTTTTTTCTTCAATTATGTCACGACGACATAATTCTACAATAAAAGAGACATTGCAATTATTATTTTTTTATTTTGTGAACATATAGTTTTAGATACTCAAGTGATTTGTGTTAATGTGATCGTTTCGTACATTTTGGTTATTCAATTTTCAGTTTTGATGTCATCTGCAATTATTTCAGTAGGGCATATGTTCAGTTTTGTGTAAAGGAGTAAATCTACAAGTTTATTCACCACCTCTTAATTTTTTGACCCGTGCAGATCCGGGTGACAAAAGAATAGGCCTGCAGCAGCGGTAAGGTTGTCGTAAAAGGCGACCAAATAGTTCTCAGAAACTTAGCCGGGGGCTAGGGCGCTCTGCCCACAGAGCAACTGGGTTGTGTGCCCAAGGCAGTAGAATGGGGTACCCCTGGTGTGTTACATGCTGGGGTTGTCAGGATACAATACGGAAAACTTGACAGCAAACCATAGTGGTGCACTGTTTGGGAAAGTTGCCACATTCCTCTCACGTGAAAGAACCCTACTGTGTATTCTCCCGAACAAAGGCTCAAACAAAGCCTCTTAATTTGGTGTAGGAATATCATTTTACGGTTATCACAAAAGTACTACTCTTGTCTAAATGTTTTAATGTAATCTCTCTATATAGTCTAAGATTTAGAAGGTCAGTTCGTTCCCATATTTAAACGTTACAATATTCTCAAGAACCGATAGTTATTTTCAGTGTCGCAATCAAACAAGACAAACCATCCCTTACCTTTGAAAATCCACGTTCTATTTGACATTTCTACAGATGCCTTGTAGATATGCAAATCTAACCCTTCTGTTGGTCTTCTTTTTCTACTTGGCTTGCCTCCTTTCAGTACGGATATAATGGCTGTCTTGCCAACAGCTTCGCAACCAACACACATGATCTTCCCCACGTAAGATAGATAAAATCCCGATCTAAGGTTCGAAGTAAATGTGGCTCTGTCATTTGAAGACAGATATAGGAGTTCTTTGGGTAAACCTGCAGTAAAATGATTGAAGATACATTAGTAAAAACATTTACATTACTTTAATGTTATAAACTAGCCATTTATAAGGTATTGGGCAAAAATAAATATGAGAAGTAATAGGGAAGGTAAAGTTAAAAAAAGTGCAGTAGGAAACAAGAGAAATGAATAACATACCACAAATAAAAGCTAAAATATATAATCTACAAAAAATATCATTCAAAGAATAAAAATCATGAATCCTAACTGAATTTAAACCAGGAACAAAACACTGGTAATTGCTGTGTACTAACTTAGACAGGATGTAACCATTATACATACGTAAACGAATTCGCATGCCTTAAGTCTCTAATATACTTAGTGTATTACACTTTCAGAGATCTCAAATTCAAATGTAGGAATACAGCAAATAATGAGGCTAACTTATAATGGTTTTTATGCATTGATCATAGGACACGGGGATGAGGTATTAGAATAATTACATTATATTTAAAAGATTTTGTTAATTAAGTCGTAAAATATTGTATTTAATGATACATATTGATAAAAGTTTGAATTTGAAACATAAAATCCCATACATATAAGGTTGGGGGAAGGGGGGGAGGCTAAGAAAGTATGTTACTATACATGGACATGAGGATTGGGAATAGGGCCAAGGTTCGGGGGATGGAGCCAACAGTAAAAACAACATTGCCGGAGGGACCAGAATTATACATGTCTAATGTATTACAGTTTTACATTTGACTGATGACGGTACCGATGTATTCAATATTCTAGATCTATTTCATAGAAGAAAGATATATGGGCTTACCTGATGCAAGTATTTTCTGTTGAAAAAATAGAAATAAACAAATTAAGAAAATATAAGTCCACCATTTAATGACATCGTTTGGATTTGTCTTAATCAAATTTGTCATTTAAGTAATCAGTTCCAAACGTGCTTTCACTTAATTTGATCGCATTTGACAGAGTATGACAGAAAAGTGTAGACTATATATACTGTCATTATGAAAAGAAACATGTCGATAAAAAAATACATAACTAATTGATTTCCATTACATAATCACTGACTAAACAATATTTTGCACATAGTTTATCTTATCAAGTCTTGTACATAGAGATCATATAAATTAGTTAAAAAGGAAGTATCTATATAAGTGAACATTACTAAAGCTGTATAAAATAAAATGATGAAAAGTGTTTAACCTTTGATTTCGGTAAAATCACTGATGCACTTTACTACGGATATAAATATATAAATAAACGAAAAAAAAATGTTGCAAACTGCCAACACCAAAAAAACATTATAAGCATTCATACTTATAGAGAATTGTTAAGAAAGAGTGAATAACCGAAATACGATCATGAGAACGCCTAAATATAACGAGTGAGTTGAACATGTTAATATAAAGATTTTCTAAACTATACGTTGATATTTTCTACATAAATCCTAAATTCTGTGAACGGATAATCGATATCCATCATGGTATTGATACAGCAGAGTGTAGCGTGTCAAATGTTTAACTGAGAGAAAAGAGGAGAAAAACTGGTTGTAAAACTTAATACGTGTACACAGTAATGGATTATAGAGCAGATAATTTTCTCGTCTACTTGATGAATAAGAAGATAGAAGTGTAATTGATGACAATGGTTGAGCATATTGTAAACAATTTTACAATATAAATTCATTCCATGAAAGTGTGAATTTGTCACAGAAGGAGAGATATCTGATCGGCTTATACAGTTATCTGTACCTTGTACAATTTAATGATATTCCGACAATTGTACTCTTCGGCAAGATCTTGTGCTGTTTTTCCCTGGAACAGATACAATTTACAGTGCATGTGTAATTTAGAAAATAGAAAGCAATTGTTAACTTGCAAATGGCATCAATTCCAGTGAATATGACAAATTAAGCGTCAACAGTTTGTTTGTATAATAATATCATATCTAACCACTCATGATTTGGGATCTTAAACATGAAAATGAACTCTAAAAATGTCTTAATTAACTTCAATTAACTTGATTGTATGAACAAAAGTTAAATTTAAATATTGCATGAACAAAAGTTAAATTTACATTATGAGCGTTTGAAGACAAGTGATTTATAATAATTTGTAATCACCATATTATCCTTGTCGTCAATGAAAGCACCATTCATTATCAAGGCGGCTGTAGCTGATTCAGACCCTGATATAGATGCAACGTGTAGCGGTGTCAATCCCTGAAATTCATAATTATCAAAAAGTAGTGAACTCAGGTTTCCTTCAAAATGAACAAACAATACACTGATACAACCCAAAAAAAAATAAAAATAAAAAAAAAATAAATAGATAAAAAAATGAACATTTTACATTTCCTTGGATGAATAGTCATAGTCTGCAGTTTCATTACATTTATTATATTTTCTCCTTTATAATAAGGTTATTATTAGTTTTGTAATATTTTTTTTATTCCTTGCTTTGAATTCTCATACTTCTAATTCTAAGATTTCTTCCTTACACTAGTTTTGTCTTAGTCTTATTATACTTTTTTTGTCACACTTCAGTGTGACTTCTTCGATTACTTCCTTCACAAACCATTGATTCGATATATTTCATCTTCGTTATCTTCGAAATATTATATCAATTTGAATTTACAATGATCTGCTGTACAACTATAACACATGGAGAAATGGATTATTTGAACTCTGCTCGTATAACGTTAACCTTCCTTTTAGATATCACAAAGTTTGGAAACAAAATTATCACTTGAGCTTCACGATGTGGTTTAAGTTTATAAGACAAGAATAGTTAATAGTAAGACTTGATTTACTAAAGTTCGTTTATTGTTTTAAATCCATAGACCCTTTAATTTCTACAAACAGACATTTAGAAATCTAGTTTTAATTAACATTGCTGGCAAACAAAATCTTGAAATATTAAGTAGTAGTCTGTATAAAAAGTAAGACAGAAGGTGATTCATGCATTTTAAAAAATCGACCGAACTCACGTTCATTCCTTAATCATAAACAACTACTGATCATATAACCAGTCTTAGTTTTTCATTTGGTGGTTTAGCTTTTTTGGAGATAGCAATTTTACACGAAATTTGCATTTTTGATTTTGTTTTATTTGGCTGATTTAACCTCTCGGTGATGGATTTGACTTCCTCTTTCGATAGATTTGGTAATGAGCACTTCCTGTATAACTAATATTTTGATTATGATCTTCCTACATATGTGATTTTAATGCTACTGAAACTTCTTGAAACACGTGGACAGCATATCGAAATTTACAATATACTGTATTTATTGCAAGAGTTATCGTTTTTGATTTTGTTTGATTTGGCTGAGTTAAGTGGAAGATAAATGAAATATTTTCTTAAAAGTGCAAACAGATATAAATATTGTATTATAATATGGTTTGTAAATACATGGATATAGCATATGGAGACTGAAAAAGCGTTGTCGCATTGGTGTTTTTTTCTATATTATAAATCACTTTACTATTGGCAGTGTCTGAACTTTATATGGACTGGAACTCAAACAAATTAAGGCGGGAAAATACTTTCAGCAATATTACTTTTTATCAATAACATTTCTACAGATTAGGTAGATTTGGTCAACCTATCAATACTCATTAACTAACTGTATTCAAACATGTAACTTTCTGATCTCCTTTTCAAAATATTTTTATGTTTGTTATCGCCGTTTTATAGTGAATTGCTATGAAAGCTACAATTTTGCACAATAAAAAGTCAGTCAATAAAAATCTGTGAAATGTTGGTACGTGACAGAATATTTAAGAGAATTTCTCTGTAAGCATCAAAGGAATCAGTAAAGGCTGGGAAATCACAGGTGTCAGATTTTCACCAAATTTGGTATGTAAGCCCATATTATGGCTCAATTGGAAAAAAAATGCTATAAATTTTCTTGGCATACTTTCGGTTGCTATGGAAACCGTTGACCTTGGTTTTTTCGCAGAAACTCAGTGTTTTTCAGTGGAAACTTGACCACATGTAGGCTTCTTTACTCATAAAAGTTTATTCATTTAGTATTCTCAGGTTTTGTTAAAGCTAGCAAAGGACTTGATAAGATAAAACAAGAGAGTGTGACATATTCTGTAATGAGGGATTCCAAAATACTAAAATAAAATGAAAATTTGACCTTTTTGAAGTAAGATTTACGAAAGAACGCAGGTATCGACAAAAACGTGGTTTATTTCAAAATAGAGACCAAAGTTTACTCAGTAAAATATATTAAAAAAACAATAACAAATGGCATATTTCTGAAATTAAAAATAATTAACTTTAAAAATGGTTACCAGGACGCTTTTCTAAAAAATGACATATGAAATTTCAACACAATATTCTTGATATTTGATGTTATATGAACATTTAAAATCACAAAATGACTAATAACTTTGTGTTTTCTTAAAGGTTGTGTATTTATTTAGTGTTGGCAACAGCTTACGTGGTATAAAAACCCCTTCTCGAACCCCTGGATATTGGTTGAAAAAAATATAAATCTAACAAAAAACAGTGAACCAAAGACATTACCAACAGTTCAGCACATTCAAATCTATCAAAGGAGATTATTTTTCGCTACATTATATCTTGAGTCCTTCATTAATATTTATTAAACAGTATATAAAAATAAAAGAGAGGTAATTTTCCCGAAAATGTATCATCATACCTTTTGTCATATAGTTTGTCTCAAAACATTCATAGATAGTGTAAAAAAAATTCTTGGAATACCATTTTAAAACAAATAACAATAAAATCATATTTCTATACTCAAAGCAATGCAATTTTGTTATGCCAATATTTGTGAGACATTCAAATGGTAATGTCTAAATGAAAAAAACCTTTTTAGAAGGTAAAAAAGTTCACATTCTTAACTCGAATTACTTGGTTTCAAATAAATAATAAATATTAATTCATATTTCATAATTTCTATAAAAATAATATCAAGATTTATTTTTCATAATTTTATCATTGTGAAATGCATAAGAACATCCAAATTGTAAACAGTCTTTTCATTTTGTGTGTTGGGGTTTAACGTCCAAGCAGCAATATTTCAGACGATGATCATGAAACGGATGATAAAATGAAAATGAAATGATAATGAAATACAATAAAATGGAATAGAACACAAAGATAATAGGGTCCACAATTTTCGATTGCGACTGAAAATTGGAATAGATGGATAAGGCCAGGTAATTTAGCCTCATGTGGTGAATCTGCCACTCCTTCTCCCATCATAAACACAGCGAGGTTCTTTTACGCGTGCGGAACGTGATATTTTCCAAACACAGTGCACCGATATTGTTTGCAATCAGGTCTTCCGTATTATAGCCTGACGACACCATCATGTCGCATGCCAGGGGTACTACATTCCACCATCTGGGACACACAACCCAGATGCTATGTGGGCAGATTGTTTTAGCCTATGTCCAGGATTCGGGCACTATTTAGGCACTATTTACGACAAGCTTTGTGCTGCTGTGGGCCTAAGTCAATTTTTTTTCTTTTCTTTTTTTTTTTTTTTTTTTTTTTGGGGGGGGGAGTCGTCCGAACTCTTTAACCCCCTGGCTATGGGTATGTGTATAACATATGTATTCATGTCAATTGATCAGGTATATTGTCAACTTATATTTGCCTCTGAAAGATGTTCTAAACAAGTACTTAAATGTGTTTAAAGAAAACAATCATAATTCCATTTTTGTTGTTAGCAATTCGAACATCGATTGACAATTTGTTTTCTGTTCATATTTTACAAGGAAAACATGAACATTGGTGCTGTATTCAATTCTAGGATGTGCACTGGTGAAATGTTTAGTACAAAGTCCGTTTTTATTAAAAGTTTTGTAAATATGGGGAAAATGAAGACGGGGAACGAAACGAACTACAGTAGTATATAAGATCATACACATTATTAATGCATATTGCAAATTAGAAGGAGAAAAATAAAAAGTGAAAGGGACAATATGATAATTTGAAAACACAGACCAAAGCACATGTGCGCATATTCTTGACGTTTGCAAGCTACAGTCAGTTCTATAGTATAACACTTTGTATGAAAAAAACTTTGTTTTAACATAATAATATCTTTATAAAAATGGATTTACACATATATTACATGTTTAAACAATTGAACAAAGCAAGATTTGTGACCTTATTTACTTTTGTCACAATATTCTAAGATAAGTTAATAAATATAATATCAAAAAGAATGCCTCAAATGAGTTTTATTTAAAATTAAAGTGGTGACTTGGAAATATTTTCACACTTTCTTGCACTAAGCTTGTGAAGTTAACCAATTTTTGACACTAAAAACCAAGTTAATTGACTAAAATTATTTATATATAAAAACATAAATAAGTTAACACACATGTCACACACACAAAAAAGACTCGAGCGATAATTTGAAGAATATATTCCAAGGAAAGAAACATGACAAAGAAAAAATACAGTCAAGAAAAGACACGAATCAATCAGACTAACACGTATAAAATTGGAAAAGAAAATATACTACAAGAAAAAGTGACCAGGTGTTGGTTTGCTTAAGTTCAACCTAAAGAAACATTATCGTACCT